>JARQOC010000005.1:319228389-319800889 GCA_033576535.1 Allobates femoralis
AAGGAGATGTAGCGGCCTTGCCCACAAGCACTTGTCCACGTGTCTGTGGTTAGGTGGACTTTGGCTGAAACAGCGTTGTTCAGGGCACGTGTGATGCTGTTGGACACATGGTTATGCAATGCGGGGACGGCACATCTGGAGAAATAGTGGCGGCTGGGGACCGAGTAACGTGGGACAGCAGCCGCCATCAGGTCGCGGAATGCTTCCGTCTCCACCAGACGGAAAGGCAACATTTCTAGCGCTATGAGTCGCGAAATGTGAGAATTTAGGACTGTGGCATGTGGGGCATTGGCAGCGTATTTGCGCCTGCGTTAAAAGATTTGCTGAATGGATAATTGAACGTTGCGCTGGGACAAGGACGTGCTTGATGGTGGTGTTATTTGTGCGTGGGCAACTTCAGGTGCAGGGCCGGAGGCTTGTTCGCGGCCAGCATGGACAGGGGATTGGCTCGCACGCACAACACGCGAAGACGTAGCAGTGACATCAGCAAGCACCGCTCCTCGACTCTGTTGTACTTCCCACAAAGTCGGGTGCTTGGCTGACATGTGCCTGATCATGCTGGTGGTGGTCAGGCTGCTAGTTTTCGTACCCCTGCTGATACTGGCATGGCAGGTGTTGCAAATGGCCTTTTTAGAGTCATCTGGAGCCAACTTAAAAAACTGCCAGACTCGGGAAGACCTAACATTTGCACAGGCACCTTGAGTCGTGTTGTTGTTTCGGGGAATGGTTGCCTGCCTTCTGCCTGCGGACACGACCCTGCTTTGTACTGCCTGTTGGGATGCTACGCCTCCCTCCCCCTGTGCACTGCTGGCCTCGCTCTGCATAACCTCCTGCCAGGTTGGGTCAGCTACTGGATCATCCACAACGTCGTCTTCCTCTTCCGCACCCTGATCTTCCTCCTGACTTCCTGGTAATTGTGTCTCATCATCGTCCACCCCTTGTTGAGACACGTTGCCAACGTTCCATTCGTGAGAACGTGGCTGCTCAAATATTTGGGCATCTGTACATACCATATCCTCATCACCCACTTCAACAGGAGCTGGCGAGAGGCCAGATTCTGCGAATGGATACGTGAACAGCTCTTCCGAGTGTCCTACTGTGGGATCAGTAATGTCCGTGGACGTGTACTCGGCCTGGTGGTAGGAAGGAGGATCAGGTTGGGAAATGTGCGGTGCAGTATCACGGCTACTGACACTTGACCGTGTGGAAGACAGGGTGTTTGTGGAGGTGCCCATCTGACTTGAAGCATTATCTGCTATCCAAGTAACAACCTGTTGACACTGGTCTTGGTTGAAGAGCAGTGTACTGCTGCGGGCCCCAAGAATTTGGGACAGGACGTGCGAGCGAGTAGATGTGCCCCTTTGTTGTTGCGAAATTAGTGCTTGCACACGACCTCGGCCTCTGCCTGCACCACCATCACGTCCACTTCCTTGTTCCTTGCCAACGCCCTTGCCAACGCCCTTGCGCATTTTGCCTGTATACAGCGACAACAGTCTGGTGACTGTTGAGGTCACAGGGGAGTAGGATTTTAGTCCCTAACCTGTATCAAGGTAGTAAGTACAACAGTCTGGTGACTGTTCAGGTCACAGAACAGTAGGATTTTAGTCCCTAACCTGTATCAAGGTAGTAAGTACAACAGTCTGGTGACTGTTATGGTCACAGGAGAGTAGGATTTTAGTCCCTAACCTGTATCAAGGTAGTAAGTACAACAGTCTGGTGACTGTTATGGTCACAGGAGAGAAGGATTTTAGTCCCTAACCTGTATCAAGGTAGTAAGTACAACAGTCTGGTGACTGTTCAGGTCACAGGAGAGTAGGATTTTAGTCCCTAACCTGTATCAAGGTAGTAAGTACAACAGTCTGGTGACTGTTCAGGTCACAGGAGAGTAGGATTTTGGTCCTTAACCTGTATTAAGGTAGTAGGTACAACAGTCTGGTGACTGTTATGGTCACAGGAGAGTAGGATTTTAGTCCCTAACCTGTATCAAGGTAGTAAGTACAACAGTCTGGTGACTGTTCAGGTCACAGGAGAGTAGGATTTTAGTCCCTAACCTGTATCAAGGTAGTAAGTACAACGGTCTGGTGACTGTTCAGGTCACAGGAGAGTAGGATTTTAGTCCCTAACCTGTATCAAGGTAGTAAGTACAACAGTCTGGTGACTGTTCAGGTCACAGGAGAGTAGGATTTTAGTCCCTAACCTGTATCAAGGTAGTAAGTACAACAGTCTGGTGACTGTTATGGTCACAGGAGAGTAGGATTTTAGTCCCTAACCTGTATCAAGGTAGTAAGTACAACGGTCTGGTAACTGTTCAGGTCACAGGAGAGTAGGATTTTAGTCCCCAACCTGCATCAAGGTAGTAAGTACAACAGTCTGGTGACTGTTATGGTCACAGGAGAGTAGGATTTTAGTCCCTAACCTGTATCAAGGTAGTAAGTACAACAGTCTGGTGACTGTTTTGGTCACAGGAGAGAAGGATTTTAGTCCCTAACCTGTATCAAGGTAGTAAGTACAACAGTCTGGTGACTGTTATGGTCACAGGAGAGTAGGATTTTAGTCCCTAACCTGTATCAAGGTAGTAAGTACAACGGTCTGGTAACTGTTCAGGTCACAGGAGAGTAGGATTTTAGTCCCCAACTTGTATCAAGGTAGTAAGTACAACAGTCTGGTGACTGTTATGGTCACAGGAGAGTAGGATTTTAGTCCCTAACCTGTATCAAGGTAGTAAGTACAACAGACTGGTGACTGTTCAGGTCACAGGAGAGTAGGATTTTAGTCCCTAACCTGTATCAAGGTAGTAAGTACAACAGTCTGGTGACTATTCAGGTCACAGAAGAGTAGGATTTTAGTCCCTAACCTGTATCAAGGTAGTAAGTACAACAGTCTGGTGACTGTTTTGGTCACAGGAGAGTAGGATTTTAGTCCCTAACCTGTATCAAGGTAGTAAGTACAACAGTCTGGTGACTGTTATGGTCACAGGAGAGTAGGATTTTAGTCCCTAACCTGTATCAAGGTAGTAAGTACAACAGTCTGGTGACTGTTCAGGTCACAGGAGAGTAGGATTTTAGTCCTTAACCTGTATTAAGGTAGTAAGTACAACAGTCTGGTGACTGTTATGGTCACAGGAGAGTAGGATTTTAGTCCCTAACCTGTATCAAGGTAGTAAGTACAACAGTCTGGTGACTGTTCAGGTCACAGGAGAGTAGGATTTTAGTCCCAACCTGTATCAAGGTAGTAAGTACAACAGTCTGGTGACTGTTAGGTCACAGGAGAGTAGGATTTTAGTCCCTAACCTGTATCAAGGTAGTAAGTACAACAGTCTGGTGACTGTTCAGGTCACAGGAGAGTAGGATTTTAGTCCTAACCTGTATCAAGTAGTAAGTACAACAGTCTGGTGACTGTTCAGGTCACAGGAGAGTAGGATTTTAGTCCTAACCTGTATAAGGTAGTAAGTACAACAGTCTGGTGACTGTTATGGTCACAGGAGAGTAGGATTTTAGTCCCTAACCTGTATCAAGGTATAAGTACAACAGTCTGGTGACTGTTATGGTCACAGGAGAGTAGGATTTTAGTCCCTAACCTGTATCAAGGTAGTAAGTACAACGTCTGGTAAATGTTCAGGTCACAGGAGAGTAGGATTTTAGTCCCAACTTGTATCAAGGTAGTAGTACAACAGTCTGGTGACTGTTATGGTCACAGGAGAGTAGGATTTTAGTCCTAACCTGTATCAAGGTAGTAAGTACAACAGACTGGTGACTGTTCAGGTCACAGGAGAGTAGGATTTTAGTCCAACCTGTATCAAGGTAGTAAGTACAACAGTCTGTGACTGTTCAGGTCACAGGAGAGTAGGATTTTAGTCCCTAACCTGTATCAAGGTAGTAAGTACAACAGTCTGGTGACTGTTAGGTCACAGGAAAGTAGGATTTTAGTCCCTAACCTGTATCAAGGTAGTAAGTACAACAGTCTGGTGACTGTTATGGTCACAGGAGAGTAGGATTTTAGTCCTAACCTGTATCAAGGTAGTAAGTACAACAGTCTGGTGACTGTTCAGGTCACAGGAGAGTAGGATTTTAGTCCTTAACCTGTATAAGGTAGTAAGTACAACAGTCTGGTGACTGTTTAGGTCACAGGAGAGTAGATTTTAGTCCCTAACCTGTATCAAGGTAGTAAGTACAACAGTCTGGTGACTGTTTCAGGTCACAGGAGAGTAGGATTTTAGTCCCTAACCTGTATCAAGGTAGTAAGTACAACAGTCTGGTGACTGTTCAGGTCACAGGAGAGTAGGATTTTAGTCCCTAACCTGTATCAAAGTAGTAAGTACAACAGTCTGGTGACTGTTAGGTCACAGGAGAGTAGGATTTTAGTCCTTTAAACCTGTATTAAGGTAGTAAGTACAACAGTCTGGTGACTGTTCAGGTCACAGGAGAGTAGGATTTTAGTCCCTAACCTGTATCAAGGTAGTAAGTACAACAGTCTGGTGACTGTTAGGTCACAGGAGAGTAGGATTTTAGTCCCTAACCTGTATCAAGGTAATAAGTACAACAGTCTGGTGACTGTTATGGTCACAGGAGAGTAGGATTTTAGTCCCTAACCTGTGTCAAGGTAGTAAGTACAACAGTCTGGTGACTGTTATGGTCACAGGAGAGTAGGATTTTAGTCCCTAACCTGTATCAAGGTAGTACGTACAACAGTCTGGTGACTGTTAGGTCACAGGAGAGTAGGATTTTAGTCCTAACCTGTATAAGGTAGTAAGTACAACAGTCTGGAGACTGTTATGGTCACAGGAGAGTAGGATTTTAGTCCCAACCTGTATCAAGGTAGTAAGTACAACAGTCTGTGACTGTTAGGTCACAGGAGAGTAGATTTTAGTCCCTAACCTGTATCAAGGTAGTAAGTACAACAATCGGTGACTGTTCAGGTCACAGGAGAGTAGGATTTTAGTCCCTAACCTGTATCAAGGTAGTAAGTACAACAGTCTGGTGACTGTTCAGGTCACAGAACAGTAGGATTTTAGTTCCTAACCTGTATCAAGGTAGTAAGTACAACAGTCTGGTGACTGTTATGGTCACAGGAGAGAAGGATTTTGTCCCTAACCTGTATCAAGGTAGTAAGTACAACAGTCTGGTGACTGTTCAGGTCACGGAGAGTAGGATTTTAGTCCCTAACCTGTATCAAGGTAGTAAGTAAACAGTCTGGTGACTGTTATGGTCACAGGAGAGAAGGATTTTAGTCCCTAACCTGTATAAGGTAGTAAGTACAACGTCTGGTGACTGTTCAGGTCACAGGAGAGTAGGATTTTAGTCCCTAACCTGTATCAAGGTAGTAAGTACAACAGTCTGGTGACTGTTATGGTCACAGGAGAGTAGGATTTTAGTCCCTAACCTGTATCAAGGTAGTAGTACAACAGTCTGGTGACTGTTATGGTCACAGGAGAGTAGGATTTTAGTCCCTAACCTGTATCAAGGTAGTAAGTACAACAGTCTGGTGACTGTTAGGTCACAGGAGAGTAGGATTTTAGTCCCTAACCTGTATAAGGTAGTAAGTACAACAGTCTGGTGACTGTTAGGTCACAGGAGAGAAGATTTTAGTCCCTAACCTGTATCAAGGTAGTAAGTACAACAGTCTGGTGACTGTTAGGTCACAGGAGAGTAGGATTTTAGTCCCTAACCTGTATCAAGGTAGTAAGTACAACAGTCTGGTGACTGTTAGGTCACAGGAGAGTAGGATTTTAGTCCCTAACCTGTATCAAGGTATAAGTACAACAGTCTGGTGACTGTTCAGGTCACAGGAGAGTAGGATTTTAGTCCCTAACCTGTATCAAGGTAGTAAGTACAACAGTCTGGTGACTGTTCAGGTCACAGGAGAGTAGGAATTTTAGTCCCTAACCTGTATCAAGGTAGTAAGTACAACAGTCTGGTGACTGTTAGGTCACAGAAGAGATTGTCTAACCTTCAGGTAGTAGTACAACATGGACTGTTAGTACGAGAGAGGATTTTTCCCTAACCTGTATCAAGGTAGTAAGTACAACAGTCTGGTGACTGTTATGGTCACAGGAGAGTAGGATTTTAGTCCCTAACCTGTATCAAGGTAGTAAGTACAACAGTCTGGTGACTGTTCAGGTCACAGGAGAGTAGGATTTTAGTCCCTAACCTGTATCAAGGTAGTAAGTACAACAGTCTGGTGACTGTTCAGGTCACAGGAGAGTAGGATTTTAGTCCCTAACCTGTATCAAGGTAGTAAGTACAACAGTCTGGTGACTGTTCAGGTCACAGGAGAGTAGGATTTTAGTCCCTAACCTGTATCAAGGTAGTAAGTACAACAGTCTGGTGACTGTTATGGTCACAGGAGAGTAGGATTTTAGTCCCTAACCTGTATCAAGGTAGTAAGTACAACAGTCTGGTGACTGTTCAGGTCACAGGAGAGTAGGATTTTAGTCCTAACCTGTATCAAGGTAGTAAGTACAACAGTCTGGTGACTGTTCAGGTCACAGGAGAGTAGGATTTTAGTCCCTTAACCTGTATCAAGGTAGTAAGTACAACAGTCTGGTGACTGTTCAGGTCACAGGAGAGTAGGATTTTAGTCCCTAACCTGTATCAAGGTAGTAAGTACAACAGTCTGGTGACTGTTAGGTCACAGGAGAGTAGGATTTTAGTCCCTAACCTGTATCAAGGTAGTAAGTACAACAGTCTGGTGACTGTTATGGTCACAGGAGAGTAGGATTTTAGTCCCTAACCTGTATCAAGGTAGTAAGTACAACAGTCTGGTGACTGTTCAGGTCACAGGAGAGTAGGATTTTAGTCCCTAACCTGTATCAAGGTAGTAAGTACAACAGTCTGGTGACTGTTATGGTCACAGGAGAGTAGGATTTTAGTCCCTAACCTGTATCAAGGTAGTAAGTACAACAGTCTGGTGACTGTTCAGGTCACAGGAGAGTAGGATTTTAGTCCCTAACCTGTATCAAGCTAGTAAGTACAACAGTCTGGTGACTGTTATGGTCACAGAAAAGCTTGGATTCCGATCTGGATCACCCTGCCTATATCCTCCTAGATTAGTCCTGAGAAGGACTGTTGTGGTCAGCAGCATATTGCAGCCCTGCTCCGGATCTACCTATGAGGGCCGCAAATCTGTCCCTAAGCAGCAGCAGACACTCTCCCTACACTCACTGTCTGGATGGCTGTGTGCAGAGCACGGCGCGGCCGGGTCTTATAAAGGCTCGGTCACGCTGTGCAGGCCGGCCAATCACTGCAATGCCACAACTAACAGGGCTGTGGCATTGCAGTGGTCTGCCAGCCAATCCCTGCATGTGGGCTGGCTCTCTAAAGAGCGCCAACATGCAGGGATGAGGACCACGAGCATAGCACGAGTATCGCGAGATTACTCGGTGCTCGCCGAGTAGCCCGAGTACAGTGATACTGGTGCGAGTACCGAGCAGCGCAGAGCATACTCGCCGCTCATCACTAGAAATTTCCCTTCTTGGGTGTAGATAAGAAGGTTTGTCTGGATTTAATAATATTGGATCCTACATATGCACGGACCAAATGATCGCGAAGATTAGGTGCCCTTTTATAGTACCATAAGGGTAGTGATTTAAATTCCTTAATGGACGGATAAGAATCAGCCAGAATATGCCATTGTCTATTAATGATGCCCTTTAAGATGTTGTTGTACCGGTGATATGAATTCACAACAGTCACTCTGGGTAGAGATGTCTTGGGTGGAATGTCAGTCCGTGTCCGGGGGGTAGCCATGTGTAATGGATAACCCCTATCAGTAAATTGTGTAGTCATTTCATCATGTCTTGCTTTTTTCAAATCCGGATTGGAGACAATATTATCTATGCGGACAAGTTGTGAATGGGGGAGAGCCCATTTGGTATCTTTGGTATGACAGCTGCTAAACAATAGCAAACTGTTCTTGTCAGTATATTTGGGATATAAATCAGTATCAATACTGCCTTCAGGAGATACGGAAATGAGAATATCCAAAAAAACTGAACTTTTGGAGGTGAATATGTATGGTAAAGGTCAAACCCGGTGTCAATTGGTTGAGATGGGTAAACAAGTTAGACAATTCCGACTCAGTACCTGTCCATATCATGAAGATATCATCAATATATATATACCAGGCTAATGAATGAGTAAAAATGAGGGAGTTTGTATTAATGTGGCAATCCTCAAAATGCACCATGTAGACATTGACATAGACATTGGCATAAGATGGCGCCACATTACTTCCCATGGCAGTGCCTTTTATCTGGGCAAAAAACTGATCCTGAAAGAGGAAAAAATTCTTGGTCAGTATAATGTCAAGGAAGTCTAGGCAAAAGGATTGTTGGACATCCGATAAATGTGAGAACATCTGGAGAAACCACTGCAAAGAAAGTAAGCCTTCTGTGTGTGCAATAGTAGTGTAAAGATTTTAACGTCAAAAGTCACTAGAATGCTATGAGAAGGAATTCTCCCCTAGGCGTGTAATTTGGTTTAGGAAATCTGATGTATCCCTGTATTCTCCATATTGGTCCTCATTTGCTCCACTTCAGATACTACCAAGGAGGAGAAGGTTTCAAGTGCATAGTAGGTTCATGGTGGACAAAATGAGCTTGGAATACGGAGATTCAGATTATTTAAAGTGAAGGTAGAGTCAGAGACGGTGAAGGAAGAAGTAACAGGGTGGTGTTCAAGACCCTTACTTTTATCAAAGTGCACCCGTAACCTGAGTTTACGATAGAACCGTCTTAGGTCCTGATCTAACGAGAAACCATCAAATTTAGGTGAAGGGCTAAAGATTTACCCTTTCTGTAAAATCTGAAGATGAGTAGGTGAGAGGGTGGATATCGAACCCTTGAGCTGTTCTTCCACTGCCTTGATGTTATCTTTTAACGTGGTAACGTCATTTTGAAGGAAATCAATGGTCAAAGTAATTAAATCTAAGGAACATTTGTTTAATATTCCTTCAAATTGATCGCAGAAATTAGGATTGTCGGAGAACCGCGTGGGTCGAAGATTCACCCTGAAGGTACCGTCACATGCGGCAATATTGCTTGCAATTTCACTGGCAATTTGCTGGTTGCAGTGAAATCATGGACACATTGTTCCATTTGTACACGGCAACAAAATAGAACAATGTGTCCATGATTTCACTGCAACCAGCTAATTGCCAGTGAAATTGCAAGCAATATTGCCGCGTGTGACGGTACCTTGAGGCCTCTTGGAATCTTTTTTTGTCTCAGATATTCGGACAAAGTAGCCAGATGAAGATCCAGTGCCGTGTGACGTCTCAACTCCTTTTCACAGTCCTTGTTCTGAATATCCTCTGTAGAGAGGTTCAAAAATTGTGTGGAAAAGGTCACTCTAGCTAAGATGACAGTTGTTTCACTCTCATCATAGGAAATGAGTGGAGTAGACATGTATCACAAAAAATTGTGGCGGGAGCTCAAGCAAAAAATTTGGATACCATAATACAAAGACATGGGGGACCCGTGTGTCTTAAACAGTGCCTTCCCCTCCTTCCACCAGTCCCGTAATGAAAACAAGCGACAAGCCTAGATGTGTTGAACAAGTCGGTCACAGTTTATTAATATCGTAAGCAGAGAAAGGGCAATCACATTTCATAACGGGATCGTCGCTGAGAAACCTGTCTGCGACTGACAAGCGAAATGCCAACTAGCGGTTAGGAACTTTTGCCCTTCCCCACCTTTTTCCGCAGTGACTTAAGAGTAAAAACAAAAGATTTTTTTTTTAATATAAAAACATAAACATCATCATGACCATAACAATAGCGTAAAACAAGGAGCATTGTGTATGTCAGGGAGGGAGGGTGGGACAAAAGATTCAAAGGACCGTCAAGAACAAAGAGAAAGTAACGGACCTCGGGCACCTGAATTTAACCCCTGTAGGTGTGGCTGGACCCCCCTTCCCATTTAATACCATTGGACGTTTGGGCATCCCAATTAGTGGTTCACCTGGGGAATGGTGGAAGGAGAGAATGGGCACTGACCATTGCTTTATCTAGCTTCAGTCCAATAGCCCCCCAGTCAGATGCACGTTCCTTAGTCAGTACCGTGCCTGCCAGACTGGGGGGACCTGTGTGTCTTAAACAGTGCCTTCCCCCCCTTCCACCAGTCCCGTAATGAAAACACGCGACAGGCCTAGATGGGTTGAACAAGTCGGTCACAGTTTATTAATATCGTAAGCAGAGAAAGGGCAATCACATTTCATAATGGGCTCGTCGCTAAGAACGCTGTCTGCGACTGACAAGCGAAACGCCAACGAGCGTTTACGAACTTTTGTCCTTCCCCACCTTTTTCCGCCACGGAGGATCATGTGTACGACCTACACAGGACTCCGACCGCCACCCATCACCCTCAGGGCCTGCTCCACACCGTCCTGTAAACCAGATAGAAAATGTCCTGTCCAATGTCCGTGAGGTGCACTCCATCTGCTCGTAGCAGTTTACGGTTATCGCCTTCCAGCTGGTGGTGACGCACCGCTATGCCGTAACCTCTCCTCACGAAGTTCGCCATCCTCGCATTTATCCTTTTCCTTCCACGCTCTATACCTTTTACATCCCTTGCTCCGTGCCATACGGCTCGTGGTATTATCTCTGACCACACTATTAACATGTCCGTGAAGAGATAGGCAAAACGTTCAATGTCCGCTTTCATTTGTCCTAATAGCTGATTAATTCCGCGTTTGCCTAAATCGTTACCTCCGGCATGTAACACCAGTATTACCGGCCCTTTGTCCCTTGTGGCAATGTTGACTATCTCCGGGAAAACCTTTTTCCACCGGAGCCCTCTGATACCTCTCCAATTGACTTCCAGTCCCGGAATTTTTAGACTTTTTCCTCCTGGCCGAAGTTCGGCCCTTTTTTCCGCCCAGTACACATAGGAGTGGCCTACTATCCAAACTGCCAGCTTGCTGCCGCCTGAGGAGAAAAAATGGGTTATGTTAGCAAATCAGGTCTTATATATCTGGCAAAGCATGCGGACTTCCACCGGCCTATTCTCTGCACTTCGGCCTCCGTTACTCCTGCCCTAGCTGCCTCGGTGGCTGCGCCGATTCTGAACGAATGCGTCCTGTATTCATTCGTATTTGCCCCAGCTTTATCTAAGCATTGCTTGAGCATTGCCTGAAATTGATACTTGGTGAGGGGTGAACCGTCTATGTGAGAGAGAAAGAATTTGCCGGCGTGTTTTACTGCCGCAAAGCGTTTGACTATTTTTAGTGGGCACACAGGACCCTCTGAGGAGTTAACCAGGACCCAAGTGCCCCTACCGGTGGGGTCACATTTAGATTTTCGCACGCAAATGCGCAGAGCGTCGCTGCATATAACTATATCTCCATTTATTAAGTCGCCTTCAGATGCATTTTTTGAGCGCGGTAACAACTCGCTAATTCGCACCGCTCCGAAGAAAGCAATGGCGAACGCTGCTGATAGGAGGGACGCCTCGTATTGTGACTTGGATACTGAATGTGATAAGGAAATAATGTCATGCAATAATTGCAATGAAATGGGGTGGTGACATTCTTGGCTCTTTGAAGCCTTTTCCATCCTTTAATGGCTTGCTTAATGAAAAATAATTTAGTTACATCCACCCACCCCATTTGTTGGAAGAAAAAGGCTATTTCTGATAAATGCCGTTGTGCTGATGTTCCCGATGCCCCTTTCCTATTGAGCTCAATTAAAAAATCTGTGGTCACTTCACATCTCGCGCTGGTCGCACTTATGGACGGGCCTACCTTGAATTAGGGCGCACCACCCATCCCAAGCCTTACCATAGGCCTGCCAGGTAGCCGGTGTAACGGAGGCACGGATTAATGGAATCAGTAATTGGCTACTGTGTCCCATAGGGATGGAGGACACTGGACACCCGCTGGTTGCACCTTGGGGAGAAAGCATGTGAAAGCCTGCCAATTGGAAGATAACAGTGAGTTAATGAGGTTTCCGTCCTCATCCGCCGTTACTCGGCACCAGATGTTGTGTTGTAGACATAGTAGTGCTAGCCTGCGTATCAGCGCTAGTAAGGGCAGGGATGTAGACGACACGTGGTTTAAACTATTTGCTGTTCTAGGATTTCTCGTGTGAAACCGAATGTTTGAGTTTTCTAACTCTTTACCCCATAACTCTACAGACAATACTATTGTGAACATTTCTAAGAGGGCTTGATCTGTAGCCCAGCTCAATGTGGACCATCGTTCTGGCCAGCTGCCTTTGCACCATTGGTTTTTGTAGATTGCCACATATCCCTCGTTATTATGTCCTACCGTCAGTCCGAGGTCTTTGTTTGACATCTCCTCTGCCATGACGCAGGTGTGGCCATTGAAGGATTGTAGGAATGTTTTCCAGACTGGAAAGTCTGCCATCATTGAGTGAGTGATCCTGATTCTATGACCGGGCTGGGAAACGCCCTTCGTTGCCAATGACAATCGGCGACAGAAGGCTCTGCCGACTGGCATAACGCGGCTGGCGAATGTCAGCAGACCCAGCAAAGACTGCATCTGTTGGAGGGTGACCTTTTTTACACTGAAGAAACCCTCCAATGTATTCAGTGTTTTCTGGATTTTTTCTGCTGGTAGGCGAAATACCATTGTGTTAGTGTCAATTTCAATGCCGAGGAAAGGCAATACATTGCATGGTCCAACTGTTTTTTCGGGTAATAACGTGCTATGCATTTAAATTTTGTGAGAAGGAGGGAGCAGAGGTAGTGAGTCAGGGAATTACTGGCCGTCTCATAACGGACTACCCAGTCCAGGAAAGTACTGAACAGCTCAAAGTAGTGACACGAGATGGAGCAGCCCATGGACAAGCACAGATCAAAATAATAGTGCTGGTCAATCCTGCAACCTAGGAGGTGGAAGCAGTCCGGATGTATGGGTAATAAACGGAATGCAGATTCTATGTCTGATTTAGCTAGCAAGGGTCCCGCAGTGCGGACTAATTCAACCGCTTTGTCAAAGGAAGCGTAAGTTACTGAAGCTTCCTCAGGGGGGATGCCGTCATTAACTGATTGGCCTTTTGGGTGGGAGAGATGATGGATCAGACGATATTTTCCGGGTTCTTTTTTTGGAATAATGCCTAAAGGAGACATCCTGATATTGTGGAAAGGTAATGTTTGAAAGGGGCCCGCCATTCTACCTAGCTCGACCTCTTTTTGTATTTTTTGGCACAAGATTTTGGGGTATTCGCGAGCGGATTTTAAATTATCTGCATGGGTTGGTGTATTGCTGATTTTGAAGGGGATAATAAAACCGTCGGTGAAGCCAGAATGTAATTGACGTGCTGCTTTAATATTTGGGTAGCGGTTTAGCCAGGGGCCCATTGCGGCTACGCTCACTGGGGTTATGGCTTGCAGGCTCTCTGTTTGCTGGACGGGTACACCTCGATGCTGGGTGTCCTCCTCCACAAGCAGAGCATTCGTGCCTGTATTTACACAATGCGTGGAAATGGCAATTTCCGTTGTTAAATAGCCAGCAGGCCCCGGGTTTCCGTCCGACCACTGAGTGACCTGCTGCGGGGTAGTTAGTGGTCGTAACTGAAAAGGGGGTCTGCTTTCGTGAGAGCATCAGTCGAACCCACAGGTCCGTCGCAATGACTGCCCAGCCGAGGTCAGGCTGCAGGGCCAGCCGCCTGCGGAACTCTTCGTCATACAACCGCCAGGCGGACCCGCCATGGGTTTTGTATGAGTTATATATTAGATCCTGATATATCGCTAGTTCCGAGCAGCGTTCCGGATGCTTCTGGCCCATAACACAGGTTAAAACTGAAAACTACTGATGGGCGAGTCTACTCGCTAGGACTCGTTACTCGGTGAGTAGTAAGGGACTCGCAGGACTCAGTACTCTGCGAGTTTCCCAGCGATTACTCGCACAGTAATGAGTCCAATGCAAGTCAATGGCAATCCTAGTTTTGTCAGAGTTTAATTTTTCTCACTCGCTAGACTCGCTATATCACATCGCTATGTAGCTTGAATCTCCCCAAATCGTTTAAATAATTGCACCGCTTCACAGATACCCGCTGTCAGCAGCGAGTCTGAGCGAGTCTACGAATCCGAGTCCTGTATACTGTATTCGGGACTCGCGAATACAGAATCTGTTATGTTCCGACAAAGCTTCCGAGACAGCCTAGCGTGTTAGGTCAGAAAACTTGTGAAGATGAACAAGCATGTTAGCCAATCATATTCAGTAAAGCCACAGCCATGTTGGATGTGGCAGGACTATGATTGGCTTCTGTCCATCGTGATGCCCATGTCATGTATGAGAGGCGAGGCTGTATATAAGCCTTGCCACCGCCATTTTCTCCACATTCCTGTGAGATCTGACCTAGTGCAGGGTGAGGTAGATGCTGGAGCAGATCATAGGGAGTGTCAGTCAGTGTAGGGAAACTTAAAAATTCCTTATATTTAACCCAAACAGCTCTTCTGAGAGCTACCAGGAGGACAGAGGAGTACTGTGTAGAGGACTGTAGGCAGGCAGGCAGGCAGGGAGGTGCAGCCTTACAGTGCACACAGGACTGACCTCATAGCTTAGCTTACTCACTCAGCTGTCCTAATAGCTGAAGTCAGAGGCTTAGCTGAGGTACTATTTCCTATTTTTTTGCACCTGATAGATTTTGGGTCATAATATACCCCTTCAGTTTTCTTTTCTCTGTGGCAGACCAGTGCGTTGCTGCTCTCCTAGCTGCAAATAGCACGTACGCCACCTACTTGTGTGCACTTAATAATTTTTGCAGGGACTAGTGTGCAAGTACACAGACACGGACACATTTCTTACTTAAGGTGCACTTTTAAAATATAACCTTTAATAAATATTTGTTAAAATAACAAAAAAGTGTTCTCCCACACCTAGTGTCTATAAAACACACATTACAGGCAGGGATGGGATAATATCCCTATTAAACCCTGTCTCTTGTTCTCTTGTTATCATATAATTTGGATAAAAACCACAGACACGGACACAGCAGCAAAAAACTGTTGCGAGTTGGGTTTCCAAAACAGCAATGCAAGCGCTTTCCGAGACATCTGCGATTTGTAAATCGCACATTACTCGCTATTACTCGCTTCCCCATTCATTAACATTGGACTCGCTAGACTCGCAACGAGTAGCGAGTCCCGGGCTCGGACTTGCTAGAGTCAAGCGATTCCAAGTAATTTAGGACTCGCCCATCACTACTGAAAACGCCTGTATCCAGTTGTTCATCGTCAGTGCTATTTTGGGTCTATATCTCTGGTATAAGCTTTCAGACCTCCTTTCTTTATCTACCGTTGGTTGGTCGGCTGATAGTAGTGACCATATGTCAATGTAGTCATTGTTCCATATTTTTTGTCTTGTCTCTTGATCTAAGTGCGCCCCTAGAGGGCTGATGCCGCTATATATTGTGTCCTTGTGTAAGCTCGCTGACTTGTGTGTCACCTTGCTGTCGGTTGAATCACTAGGCCGAGTTAACTGTTGAACTAGAGCCTTAATGGCCAAAGCTAGCTCGTTCTCTCCTGCGCTGTTATGTATCGCGTCCTTAACTTTGTTTCCCGAACACTCACCGCTGTGTGATGCTGCGATGGCAGGAGGAGTGATACCCTGTGATGGGGGACCTCCGACTCCGGCTCCTGGGTTGGCAGAAGGAGTGATACCCAGTGATGGGGAACCTCTGACTCCCGCTCCTGGGCTGGCAGGAGGAGTGATACCCTGTAATGGGGGACCTCCGACTCCCGCCAGGGGGATGGCGGGAGGAGTGATACCCAGTGATGGGGGACCTCCGGCTACCGCTCCGTGGTTGGCAGGAGGAGTGATACCCAGTGATGGGGACCTCCGACTCCCGCTAGGGTGATGGCAGGAGGAGTGCTACCCAGTGATGGGGGAACTCGGACTCCCACCTGGCTTGACAGCTGGTGTCTATTGGGGCTCTCGGATGCGTCTGACCACTCAGATGTGGATGGGGAATACCATCTAGAGGAGCGGCTCCTATGGGAGCGCTGTCTTTGGTAGTGGTGAGCGGATCGTCTGCTATAGGGGCGGTGTGACTGATATTGGGGATTGTCTGAGGAGGAAGACCTGCGGCGCCTACGCCTGTGGCCCCTGTGGATATGAGGGTTGTTGGGAGCGATGCCTGCTGTATGGGGCATGCTGGGTGGGTTATTGGTGACATTAGGGGAGCTAGCTAGGATTATATTGTGGCTAGGAGCATAGATGGGATGTGGATATGTGATGGCAGAGGGGAGTGTGTGATTAGGGGCAGTGTGTGCAGTGATGATGCTTGGTGCAGATACACTGTGTGTGGAGCTGGGCTGCAGCTGCAGAGCGCTCTCATCGGTCAGCATTGCCCGATCAGCTTGCTCTGCGGCTGTGTCTTGCAGCCTTGGCTCCGGCTGGCTGCCTCTCTGTACAAGCAACAGATCATTGCCTACCGGAGGGGTGGAGCCACCCGGGCCTCTGACATCACGGAAGTGATGCAGGGGAATGGGCGGAACCTGGAAGTGATGCGGTGAAGGGGGTGGAGCCAGGACGTGCTGCTGCTGGAGAGGGGCTGAGCCTAGTTTCTGTGTCCGGCCCTTCGTGTTCCTTCTCTGGGAGCCATGGGGTGGTGGGGGGCGGCCCCATGTGGGGGACCGAGATATGGACCCTGGCCTGGCGCTGGTGGAGAGCCTCCCCTGTGACCCGGAGCCTCTCTGGAGGACAGGTGCTCCGTGCTGACCTCCTGCCAGCCTGCGCTGGAGGGGCAGAGATAGGAATGCAGGCTGAGGACAGGGAGGCCGGGGAGCTGACTGCTGTCTGAGAGGAAGGGATCGCAGAGGAGCCAGATGGATGGATCCCGGGGGAGTGGGTGCTGGAGCCTGGGGGTGCAGGGGAGGCTAGAGTGGACTGTGCAGCCTGGCAGAGGGAGAGATCCGGAGAGGCCGGGGTGGATGGAGCCCTAGGGGTGGCCAGTGACCCCCTGAGGCACATCTACAGGAATGGGCAGGGGGACAGGAGAGGACACAGGAGGGGGAGCCCTGAGGCCAGAAATAATGGCTTGAAGCCAGAGCTCACCTCCTTCCTGTGCTGCTCTCTGCCGCAGGGCCTCGATCAGTGGGTCAGACATCACTGCAGGGGATCCTCAAACAAAAGCTGCAAAAGCTTCAAAGGACCGTCAGGGACAAAGAGAAAGTACCTGAATTTAACCCCTGTAGGTGTGGCTGGACCCCCCTTCCCCTTTAATACCATTGGACGTTTGGGCATCCCAATTAGTGGTTCACCTGGGGAATGGTGGAAGGGGGGAATGGGCACTGACTATTACTTTATCTAGCTTCAGTCCAATAGCCCCCCAGTCAGATGCACGTTCCTTAGTCAGTACCGTGCCTGCCAACAGAGCTCACTCTAGGTAAGTGGGTGCACAGTGAAAAATACACGTATCAATAATATAAGAGCTCTGGCACACCAAATATTTTTCAAGATGATGTCATTGACTGTATTTTTTCTTTTCTGTATATTTCCCAACTGATGAAGGCCTTGGAGGGCCGAAAACATTTTTTGTTTGACTTGACCCAATAAAAGCTAAAAAATAATAAATACAGCATCCTCAAGATACAGACATTTCATGAGTGAATTTCTTTTTGCTGTGCCAGAGCTCTTATATTATTAATACGTGTATTTTTCTGTGTGCACCCACTTACCCAGGGTGAGCCAAGCTCTCTTTTGTATTATTGCATCCAAATTTTTAGCTTGAGCTCCCGCCACAATTTTTTGTGATACATGGCTACTCCACTCATTTCCTATGATGAGAGTGAGACGACTGCCATCTTAGCTAGAGTCACCTCTTCTACACAATTTTTGAACCTCTCTCCAGAGGATATTCAGAACAAGGACTATGAAAAGGAGTTGAGATGTCACACGGCATTGGATCTTCATCTGGCTACTTTGTCCGAATATCTGAGACAAAAAAAGATTCCAAGAGGCCTCAGGTTGAACCTTCGACACACGTTGTTCTCCGACAATGCTGATTTCTGGGATCGATTTGATGGAACATTGAACAAATGTTCCTTAGATTGAATTACTTTGACCATTGATTTCCTTCAAAATAAAGTTACCATGTTACAAGATAACATCAAGGCAGTGGAAGAACAGCTCAAGGGTTCGATCTCCAGCAGAGAGTTTAATGCTCTAAGGACTAGGAGGAATAAAACGATTTCTGATTTTCATAAGACCATTCAGGAGCGCAAATGGAGAAATTTAACTGGGACCTTGATGACTACACAAAAAACACGCTCTACGGGTAGCGTAATCCTGAACTATCTAATCCCTGGCATCCTCCAAGTTATGATCCATATTGATCAGGAAGTAGTATCGATAGTATTGACTACGCCTATCTTCATCAGGGGAATTCTTTAGGCCATCCCAGATGAGGAAGATGAGGAGGGGGAAGGGGCCAGGGAGTCGGACATCACCCCATGCAACTTCATTCACAGGTATGGAAAACATAGTATACAACATTTCATCGTGCACCCTCTCACCTATTGATCTTCAGATTTTACAGAAATGGTTAACCTTTAGCCCTTCACCTAAATTTGATGCTTTCTCGTTAGATCAGGACCTAAGACGGTTGCATCGTAAACTCAGGTGACGGGTGCACTTTGAAAAGAGTAAGGGTCTTGACACCACCCCTGTTACTTCTTCCTCCACCGACTCTGACTCTACCTTCACTTTAAATAATTTTAATCTCCATATTCCAAGCTCTTTTTGTCCACCATGGACCTACCACACAGTTGAAACCTTCTCCTCCTTGGTAGCATCTGCAGTGAGGCAAATGAGGACCAATATTGAGAATGGTAATCTTAAAATCAAACACAATTTATCTAAACATGAGACCCAGGTACTTAGACAACTCAAACAAAATTGTTCAATCAAAATTAAGCCTGCTGACAAGGGGTGGGGCCATAGTCATAGTGGATCGAACAAAATATATTTCTGAGCTTTGTAGACAGTTGTGAGACACTTCTACTTACTTACCTTAACAAAGGGACCCTTCCAGTTCTATTAGAATGTTGATAAAAGAAAAAGTGGATCACTACATGCCATTAGCAGTGATTGACACCAAGGTTGTTAGTTTTCTACAACCCAAATACCCCTCCATACCGGTGTTCTATATTTTCCCCAAGATTCATAAAGATCTTTATAATCCCCTGGGCTGTCCAATTGTAGCACTTACCGATTCTCTCTTGTCTCCTTTGGCTATTGTTGTCGATAAAATCATTGCTCTGCTGATCCCTCAGATTCCTTCCTACATTAGGGATACAGCAGATTTCCTATCCAAATTACACGCCTTGGGGAGAATTCCTTCTCATAGCATTCTAGTGACTTTTGACGTTAACAATCTTTATACTAGTATTACACACACAGAAGGCTTACTTTCTATGCAGTGGTTTCTCCAGAAGTTCACATTTATTGGATGTCCAACAATACTTTTGCCTAGACTTCCTTGACATTATACTGACCAAGAATTCTTTCCTCTTTCAGGATCATTTTTTTGCCCAGATAAAAGGCACTGTCATGGGAAGTAATGTAGCGCCATCTTATGCCAATGTCTACATGGCACATTATAAATCACTACCCTTATGGTGCTATAAAAGGGCACCTAATCTTCGCGATCATTTGGTCCGTGCAGATGTAGGATCCAATATTATTAAATCCAGACAAACCTTCTTATCTACACCCAAGAAGGGTATTTTCCCATGCCATAATTGCCTACAGTGTTCTAATTTGGTTAGAGGTTGCACCTTTTCACATCCAAGATCAGGGAAAATTTTCTATATCAATGATTGCCTGACTTGTGACTCTTCATACATGGTTTATTTCATAAAGTGTCTGTGTGGTCTCGGAAATGTTGGGGAAACCACCCAGCATGTCTGGGAACGCATCTCTAAACATAAATATACCATACATTGTAAAAACGTACTTTTGCCAGTTCCATATGAATTTGTCACTAGAGGCCATACTGTGGCACAATTGAAATATCACATATTGGAACATGTTCCTACCATGAGACAGAGACAGTTAAACTTCTCAAAGAGTGGGAGGCCTATTGGATCTTTGTACTTTAGACCTTAAAACTAAGGGGCCAAGGGGTCTGAATCGTTAATATGAGGTTATCCTGTAATCTGTCTGTTATTAAACTTTTATCTTTTAAGATTTGCCTGCTTTCAGTTCAATTATGTCGCGTTCCTGATGCGGACGAGAATGTATAATTTGTGTGCAGGCATCCGCCTGCATATAAATCATACATTGCAGTGAATGGGTGCGCACAGGGTGCGCACTCCAATCTGCATCAGATGCGTCCCCATGTTAAGCATAGGGACTTGCAGTGCCTGCGGTCAGCTTGCGGATCCCCTCCGCAGGACGCTGCGGAGGGGTCCGCAAGTGTGAAACCAGCCTTAGTGTCCCAGGCAGACTTTGGTATCGTTGCCTCAGCTTAAGGTATTTCATGACTTTTTTCTGTCAGTATACACTGCCCATATAAGATTTATTCATTATATCTTCATAGGACTTGTTACTGATTTATCTTTTCTTATCCTTTAATGACAGATATATCGGTCAACCAATCGTACATTTATACGCAGTGACCACATCAAGTCATATTTTGCAGACTTTTTTTCGAAGTATAATTGTTTTTCCTTTTGTCTGTATGATTAAAATAGCAGTCACCTTATTCTACATGATGGGCAGTATGGCCCATTCTAATATATCTTTTTCTTTGTTTGCTTTATTTTATACTTTGTGAAATTTTGCTGTGTAAATGTCATGATATGATAATTTGTTTTAATATTTTTCAAGATGATGTCATTGACTGTATTTTTTCTTTTCTGTATATTTTCCCAGTCTTGTAAACTGATGAAGGCCTTGGAGGGCCAAAAACTTTTGTTTGACTTGACTGAAAAAAAAATAAAAAAAATAATAAACACAACATCCTCAAGATAAAGACATTTCATGTGTGAATTTCTTTTTGGTGTGCCAGAGCTGTTATATTATTGATACTGAGTATCGTGGGGCAGCCAGAGCCAAGAGGTCACAGAAAGATTCCATTCCCACAAACCAAAATAGCAACATTTCCAGAGCTAGCAATCTGCCAATGTGGACGTTTAGTGTTTGGGTCTGTGGGAGTGTGGCTGGTAATTTACATTTAGTCACGGGTGGCACGGATGACAGGGTGGAGGCCACGCGCAGACGATCCCAGCGGGTGGCCCACCAGCCATAATGGGGGAGGATGGTCCGTCTCTTTCAGGGGCATTTACCTTCTGTGTAGATGGAGAGAGGGTGTGATGGGATCTCGCTGTTATGGGGGGACGGCTGTGGAGGTCTTGTGCTCGGTCTGGTTTTATCCACCAATATGGTGGGTCACTAGGACCCAGCAGATTCCTTCCACCTTTATAAGGAGGTTCATTACCCTTCCTCGGTGCAGGTGATAGTTCTTTGTGCACTCATTATCCTTGCTCCAGCAGACGCTGAGGTTGTGGAGGTTGCTGAGTTCTGCTGTCAGATAAGTGTTTCCTTTTCCCTAATGTCTGTCTTCCCTGGTGTTTGTCTTTAGTTGATAGTGGAGGGGTCTAGTGAACCTCTCCATCTGATCCTTAGATAAGATAGTGCTAGGATCAGAGAGGGACGAGGTTCGTGGTCGGCGACAGTTGAGGAGACTGTATAGGGACGTTAGGGCAGACAGGGTCAGCTCTAGGAAGTCTAGGGGTTACCGTCTCCTTCTTGTGCCCTTAGCGTTAGGGACTCCTTATCCCCCCCCCCCCGTCGTTATCCTACGCTGGGTGTCTTCCCTACTCCCAGCGTGACATTATCACCTGCCAGTAACTGTAAGTGAAGGAAGGGGAGGATTCGATTTTTTTCCTTTTCCTTATGGATCCTGTGTCTGCTTTGGCCCAGCAGCTGCAGACCTTGTCTTTAGAGGTTGCGGACCTTCGGTCGGCTCTACTGGGACCACAACCACAAAATGGTGTCTTGGGGAATCAAGCAGTGGGTCCGGCCAGACCGGAACCTAAGGTTGCCCTCCCTGACAGGTTTTCAGGAGGCAGAGATAAATTCACTGTGTTCAAAGAGGCCTGTAAATTATACTTCAGGCTTAGGCCGTATTCTACTGGTGACGAGCAGCAGCGGGTAGGAATTATTATATCATTGCTGCAGGGGGATCCCCAATCCTGGGCTTTCTCTCTGCCACAGGACTCTACTTGTCTCCAGTCTGTGGATGGATTTTTTGACGCCTTAGGCCTCATATATGATGACCCTGACCGTGTCTCTTTGGCTGAATCCAAATTGCGCCATCTCCACCAGGGGACTCGGTCAGCGGAATCATATTGTTCTGAGTTCCGCAGGTGGGCTATGGACACGAAGTGGAACGATCCGGCTCTCAGGAGTCATTTTTGCCAGGGTCTTTCGGAAAGACTGAAGGATGCCCTGGCAGTGTATGAGACCCCTCCGTCCCTGGAGGCAGCTATGTCGTTGGCTATTCGCATGGATAGACGCCTCCAGGAGCGGAGGGGTAGACCTCCGGCAACTGGGAGCCCTTCTCGTGGTGGTTCCTCGTTGCCGGGTGGTCACTCGGAGGGCGAGTCATTTCTCCCGAGGGGGGAGGAACCTATGCAACTTGGAGGAGCGGCGGCCTCGAGGCTCTCCTCCGGTGCCTCCCGGGGCAGGGGGAAGGGGGTCTGTTTTTTTTGTGGGAAAGGAGACCATTTTATCGGGGCCTGTCCCTACGCTCCGAAACGGACTGGGGTGCCGGGACCTCATGTGTCTATGGGGGGTGTGGGGGTAGTCGAGCGGGAGGTGTGTGTATCCTCCGTTTGTACTTCCCATTTTCTCCTGAGTGCAGAGGTGGCGCTAGAGAGCAAAACGGAAGGCATTTCTGTGTTTGTGGACAGTGGTGCGGGGGTCAGCATGGTGGATGCTCGTTTCGTACACGCTCATGGGCTTAACTGCTGTTTATTGTCTCGCCCCATCCGTATCTATGCCATCGACTCAGCACCGCTTGCTCAGGGTAGTCTCACACATATCGTACATAACATTAAGTTAACGGTTGGATCCCAACATCAGGAGACGTTATCTTGCTATGTCTTAGACGGTCTCCCCGCTCCCATTGTCCTGGGCTTGCCATGGCTGATTAAACATAATCCCGTAGTGGATTGGCAGTCCAGGGACATTGTGGAATGGAGTGATTATTGTTCGGAGAATTGTTTGGCTACATCCTTTTCGGTGGTATCTGCTGAATCTCTGCCCCCATTCCTATCGGAGTATGAGGATGTGTTCTCAGAGAAGGGGTGCCGAGACTTGCCCCCTCATCGGGCATATGATTGCCCTATCAACCTCGTTCCCGGAGCTAAACTGCCCAAAGCTAGGATGTTTACTATCTCTGGTCCCGAAAGACAAGCAATGAAGGATTTCATTGCTGAAAGTCTAGAGACGGGTCACATTAGGCCCTCCACGTCGCCGGTTGCGGCTGGTTTCTTTTTTGTGAAAAAGAAGGATGGGGGCCTCCGTCCTTGTTTGGATTTTCGGGAATTGAATCGGATTACTGTCCGTGATCCATACCCCCTCCCTCTGATCCCTGATTTGTTTAGTCAGGTTGTGGGTGCTAAATGGTTCTCCAAGTTGGATTTGAGGGGGGCCTACAACCTGATTAGGGTCAGAGAGGGGGATGAATGGAAAACTGCATTCAATACCCCGGACGGCCATTTTGAAAGTCTCGTGATGCCGTTCGGGCTCACTAACGCCCCTGCGGTTTTCCAACATTTTGTCAATGATATTTTCCATCATTTGGTGGGTAGATTTGTAGTTGTTTACTTGGACGATATCTTGATCTATTCTCCCGATATGGAGACGCATCAGTCCCATGTCAAACAGGTGTTGCAGGTCTTACGGGACAACAAACTATACGCCAAACTCGAGAAATGTGTTTTCGCCGTTCAGGAGGTTCGTTTTTTGGGGTACCTCCTGTCGCCGTTGGGTTTCCGGATGGATCCGGAAAAGGTCCGGGCGGTGCTGGACTGGGAGCGGCCGGACAATCTACGGGCATTGCAACGTTTTTGGGGGTTTACCAATTTTTACCGTAAATTTATTAAGAACTATTCGGTACTGGTGACGCCTCTAACGGACATGACTAGGAAGGGGACGGATTTTTCTGAGTGGTCTGATTCTGCTCGCCAGGCTTTCTCCTCCCTGAAGCGTTGTTTTGCTTCCGCGCCTGTTCTTTGTCAGCCCGATCTTTCTCGGCCCTTCGTTGTGGAGGTGGATGCGTCTGAGGTGGGGGTGGGGGCTGTGTTGTCGCAGGGGCCTTCGCCTGGGAGATGGGTGCCCTGTGCGTTCTTCTCCAAGAAGTTGTCGTCGGCCGAGAGGAACTATGATGTGGGTAATAGGGAGCTCTTGGCTATTAAGTTGGCTTTTGAGGAATGGCGGCACTGGCTGGAGGGGGCTGTCCATCCCGTCACGGTTATTACCGACCATAAGAACCTGTCTTACCTTGAGTCCGCCAGGCGTCTCAATCCCCGGCAGGCCAGGTGGTCTTTGTTTTTCACGAGATTTAATTTTACCGTCACCTACCGTCCGGGGGTTCAGAATGTGAAGGCGGATGCATTATCGCGTAGTTTTCCGGGTGGTAGTACTCATGAGAGTCCCGTCCCCATCTTGCAGGAGGGGGTGGTTGTTTCTGCCCTTTGCCCTGATCTAGAGGGGGAGGTGTTGAAGGTTCAGGGGTGCGCCCCTGCCTCCTGTCCTTCTGGGAGGCTTTTTGTGCCGTTCTCTTTGCGTCTCAGGGTGCTGTCGGAACATCACGACTCTGTACTGGCGGGGCATCCGGGCGGTAGGGCCACTTTCGATCTCTTGTCTCGTCGCTTTTGGTGGCCGGGGTTGAGGAAGGACGTAGCGGAATTCGTATCCGCCTGTGGTGTGTGTGCATGTGCTAAGGTTCCGCATACCCGTCCGTCTGGGTCTCTCGTGCCATTGTCTATTCCTGAGAGGCCATGGACACATTTGTCAATGGATTTTATCACCGATCTTCCGGCGTCGGCGGGTAAGACGGTGGTACTGGTAGTAGTAGATAGATTCAGTAAGATGGTTCGCTTTGTGGCACTGCCTGCACTTCCTAATGCTCGGACTCTGGCACAGGTGTTTGTAAGTGAAATCGTGAAGCTTCATGGGGTTCCCTCTGATGTGGTTTCTGATCGCGGTACTCAGTTCGTCTCCAAATTTTGGAAGGCTTTTTGTACACGTTTGGGGATTACGTTGTCCTTTTCTTCTGCTTTTCATCCGCAGTCTAATGGTCAAACCGAACGTGTGAATCAGAATTTGGAGACTTACCTGAGGTGTTTTGTCTCTGACCATCAGGAGACTTGGGCAAGCTATTTGCCCTTGGCCGAATTTGCCCTTAATAATCGCCTTCAGGAGTCCACTGGCAAGTCGCCGTTTTTCGGTGCATATGGGTTTCATCCTCAGTTTGGTACTTTTAGTGGTACGAGTCCTTCCGGAGTTCCGGAAGAGGACCGTTTTACCTCGTCCCTCTCCTCGGTTTGGCGGAGTGTGCAGCGTAGCTTGAAGCTCTTAGGTGACAGGTACAAACGTATGGCTGACAGGAAGCGTGCGCCAGGTCCGGACCTATGTGTGAATGACTACGTGTGGTTATCTACCAAGAATGTGAAGTTGAAGGTGCCCTCTTGGAAGTTGGGGCCCAGGTTTATCGGCCCCTATAGGATAACCGCCGTTATCAATCCCGTGGCGTTTCGTCTCGCGTTGCCTCCTGCTCTTAAGATTCACGATGTGTTTCACAGGTCGCTCCTCAAGCCGTATGTGCCATCATCCAACCCGTCTCCTTTGCCTCCTGAGCCCATCTGTGTGGCGGGGAATCTGGAATTCGAGATCTCGAGGGTGGTTGATTCTCGCATGTTGCGCCGTTCTCTTCAGTATTTAGTGCACTGGAGGGGGTACGGTCCTGAGGAGCGGATGTGGGTGCCGGCGTCGGAGGTGTCCGCCGCGAGGCTGGTCCGCGCTTTTCACCGTTCCCATCCGGATAAGCCTGGTCCTGAGTGTCCGGGGGCCACTCGTAGGAGGGGGGGTACTGTCACGGGTGGCACGGATGACAGGGTGGAGGCCACGCGCAGACGATCCCAGCGGGTGGCCCACCAGCCATAATGGGGGAGGATGGTCCGTCTCTTTCAGGGGCATTTACCTTCTGTGTAGATGGAGAGAGGGTGTGATGGGATCTCGCTGTTATGGGGGGACGGCTGTGGAGGTCTTGTGCTCGGTCTGGTTTTATCCACCAATATGGTGGGTCACTAGGACCCAGCAGATTCCTTCCACCTTTATAAGGAGGTTCATTACCCTTCCTCGGTGCAGGTGATAGTTCTTTGTGCACTCATTATCCTTGCTCCAGCAGACGCTGAGGTTGTGGAGGTTGCTGAGTTCTGCTGTCAGATAAGTGTTTCCTTTTCCCTAATGTCTGTCTTCCCTGGTGTTTGTCTTTAGTTGATAGTGGAGGGGTCTAGTGAACCTCTCCATCTGATCCTTAGATAAGATAGTGCTAGGATCAGAGAGGGACGAGGTTCGTGGTCGGCGACAGTTGAGGAGACTGTATAGGGACGTTAGGGCAGACAGGGTCAGCTCTAGGAAGTCTAGGGGTTACCGTCTCCTTCTTGTGCCCTTAGCGTTAGGGACTCCTTATTCCCCCCCCCCCCCGTCGTTATCCTACGCTGGGTGTCTTCCCTACTCCCAGCGTGACACATTTCTTGTCCAACATCTGGGGCAGGGACAACTGCACGCTTTACTGACACAAAGAAGCTGACATGGTTGCTGTTAATTGCTGTGTCCGTGAAACTGTAGATTGCAGACCTCCTTCTTTCGTCCACACTTGTATGTTCCTCATCTAACCACCTGCAAGACTTCGCCCGAACATCCCCCATCCTCTGGAACTCTGCACTCCATCACGTGCGACTGTCCCCTACACTCAGAACCTTCAAGCGGAACCTGAAAATCCATCTCTTCAGATCAGCCTACAACCTGCAATGACCACAGTGCCACCTCACCACCACTGGACCCGGCGCTCCACCACCATCAGACCTAGCACTCCAGCACCACCCAAGCAGACCCAACCTAATGTCTCCCTCCCCATTGCCCTATAGAATGTAAGCCCACAAGGGCAGGGTCCTCTCTCCCCTCTGTATCAGTCTGTCATTGTATTCATTGTATTCATTGTATTTTTAACTTGTCTGTATGTAACCATTTCTCATGTACAGCACCATGGAATCAATGGTGCTCTATATATAAATAATAATAATAAAAATATAATAATTGTGGGCAAAAGGTATGAGCACCTGCTTCCTGGACAGCAGATTTAGAAGGATGTAGCACAGGTATTGTGGAAGTGGTTTCACCTGGAAACAGAGATTTTGTACCCATGTGTTTTGTCCACCTACTGGGGTGCTTGGCTTCCATGTCATTAAGCATACTGCTGGTGCACAGGTTGGCATTCTTCTTGCCTCTGCTCAACTAATGATACATATAACATTCTTGTGCACATGCCAAAAAATGTGTATTCTAAATGTATGGAATGAAATGAAATAAATTGATTGCACATTTTCAATAAGCAATATCCATAGTATGGCGTTCAGACCTATAAGACCATGTATGTGAAGCGTATAATGGCCATATGCTATTTTTATATGAATTGCTATGAAATAACTTTAGAAGACATGGCTTTGCACACTGCTGGCCCTTTGTAATAATAAAGGTTTGCATTCCCCAAAAAATAATAAAACATAATGTTTAACCCCTTTAACCCTAGGCGATGTTCCGTTTTCTGTTTTTTCCTTTCCTCCTTTCCAGAGCAATAACTTTTTTATTTTTCCATCAATATAGACATATATTAGAGCTTGTCTTTTGCAGGACAAGTTGTACTTTTGAATGAAATAATTTATTTTACCATATAGTGTGCATGAAAATGGGAATAAAATTCAAGTTCGGTGAAATTGCAAAAAAAGTGCAATTAAATGTTTGTTTTTTGGGTTTTCTAATCAGTATGTTCACTATATGGTAAAACTAACGTGTCAGTATGATTGCCTTTGGTCAGTACGAGTTTATACATACCAAACATGAATACTTTTACTTTTATCTAAGTGGTGAAAAAAATTTACCGTATATACTCGTGTATAAGCCGAGTTTTTCAGCCCAAAATTTGGGCTGAAAAGTCTCCCCCTCGGCTTATACACGAGTCAATACGGGGGGGGCTGTGTCCGGGGCTGTGTCCGGGGCTGTGGAGGCTTCAGGAGGCGGGGGGGGGGGGGAGGCTGCTGTATGAGCATTAAATATGCACTGCTTTCCCCTGTCAATCACCGGCAGGGGGAAGCAGTGCATAACTAATTAAATCCCCCCCAAGTGCTGGCACCTGCCCCCCCTTGTAAGGGCCCCCCCCGATGGTTATATTACCATTCCGGACTTCTGATCCGCGCCGCTCCTCGCTCCTCCTCGCTGCTCCGTCCGTCTTCTACATCTCGGATCTCCGGCCGTCGCAGGCACGTGACGTCATCGCGCGGCCGGGGATCCCGGATGTAGAAGACGGACGGACGGAGCAGCGAGGAGGAGCGAGGAGCGGCGCGGATCAGAAGTCCGGAATGGTAAGAGAAGCGGGGGGGGCCCTTGCAAGGGGGGGCGAGTGACAGCATTTGGGGGCTGCTGGGGACCCCCAGGGGCTGCTGGGGACCCCCAGGGGGCTGCTGGGTACCCCCTAGGGGCTGCTGGGGCACCTGCTGGGGACCCCCTGGGGGCTGTTGGTACCCCCTGGGGGTTATTGGTACCCCCAGGGGGCTGTTGGTACCCCCTGGGGGCTGTTGGTACCCCCAGGGGGCTGTTGGTACCCCCTGGGGGCTGCTGGGGTACCTGCTGGGGACCCCCTGGGGGCTGTTGGTACCCCCAGGGGGCTGTTGGTACCCCCTGGGGGCTGCTGGGTACCCCCTGGGGGCTGCTGGGGTACCTGCTGGGGACCCCCTGGGGGCTGTTGGTACCCCCAGGGGGCTGTTGGTACCCCCTGGGGGCTATTGGTACCCCCAGGGGGCTGTTGGTACCCCCTGGGGGCTGTTGGTACCCCCAGGGGGCTGCTGGTACCCCTGGGGGCTGTTGGTACCCCCAGGGGGCTGTTGGTACCCCCTGGGGGCTGCTATATGTACCCCTGGGGGCCTGCTGTATACCACTGGGGCTGCTGTATACTACCACTGGGGCTGCTGGGGCTCCTGTATACTACCACTGGGGCTGCTGGGGCTCCTGTATACTACCACTGGGGCTGCTGGGGAATCTGTATACTACCACTGGGGCTGCTGGGGAATCTGTATACTACCACTGGGGCTCCTGTATACTACCACTGGGGCTGCTGGGGCTCCTGTATACTACCACTGGGGCTGCTGGGGCTCCTGTATACTACCACTGGGGCTGCTGGGGCTCCTGTATACTACCACTGGGGCTGCTGGGGCTCCTGTATACTACCACTGGGGCTGCTGGGGCTCCTGTATACTACCACTGGGGCTGCTGGGGCTCCTGTATACTACCACTGGGGCTGCTGGGGAATCTGTATACTACCACTGGGGCTGCTGGGGAATCTGTATACTACCACTGGGGCTGCTGTATACTACCACTGGGGAGGCCTGTATACCACACTGCTGGGGTCTGTATACCTGTGCTGGGGTCCACCCTCGGCTTATACACGAGTCAATAGGTTTTTCCAGATTTTTGGGGCAAAAGTAGGGGGGGTCGGCTTATACACGGGTCGGCTTATACACGAGTATATACGGTAGATCAATTTTAAAGACATATCATTGCACTTTTGCGCCTCTTTCCGTGACCCGTAGTGTTCTCATTTTTTGGGATCTAGGGCTGTGTGATGACTTATTTTTTGTGGCTTGATCTGATATTTGTAATGATACCAATTTTGGGTGGATGCACTGTTTTGATCTGCTGTTATTGCATGTTATTGCAATATTACGGCGACTAAGGGCGGTTTCACATTGGTGTTCGGCACCGCAGCGTATGGACTGCATACGCATCTGCAGTGCCGAATGCAGACATTTTCATGTGGACGCAACAGTGATGGGTCTGCCTGCGTTCACATGAAAATGCCCATAGAAGGCATTGCCTGATGAGCCCGGCTGTCGGGAGGGGAGAGAGAGGACCCGAAGCAGCTCCATTCTCTCAGAGCCTGGGTGTCGGGAGGGGAGAGAGAGGACCTGAAGAAGCTGATTACTTTAAATCGCCCGCCAACACCGATCGGCCGGCAATTGAAACCGATCAGCTGATGTGTCCCTGACAGCATCAGCTAATTGGTTGAAACCGCCCGCCGATCAGTGTTGGTGGGCAATTTAAACTAATCAGCTTCTTCAGGTCCTCTCTCTCCTCTCCCGACGCCCGGGCTCTGAGAGAATGGATTCCAATGTGATCCGCAGAGTTTGTCTGCGGTGTCCTGCAGATGGCCGTGCGGTCTCATTGCCCTCCATGTATGATTTGTACGCCTGTAGAGCCGTGCGTACAAATCACACATTCTTAGCCGCACAGAAAATGCAACATGTCGCGTTTCTGGGCGCCGAGAATCAGCGTATGTGGACGTGAACGCGGCCATCCGCAGGGCACTGCATACATGGGGTTAAACATCGGGATGGACGATGTATGTGGTCTGCTCGCGTTCACCCACCGGACTATGCTGTGGCGGGAAACGCCAATGTGAAACAACTCTAACAAAAGGTAATTTTGTCGTTTGGACTTTTTTTTCCTTTACGCAGTTCACAGATATGATTAACTGATTTTATTTTTTGATAGATCTTGCATTTCTGAATGTCGCAATATCACATAGAGGCACATGTCAATTAGTCAAAATATCATTAAAAAGTTAATTTATTTTAGTAATTCAATACATAAAGTGAAACACATATATTATATAAAGTCATTGCAAACAGAGTAATCTATTTCAAGTGTTTTTTTCTGTAAATGTTGATGATTATGATTTACAGCCAATGAATATCCGAAGCTCATTATCTCAGAATAATATTGTAGGGAGGATGAAGGGTCTGAGAGATAAAATATTACCTAAATAGGTATCAGAGGCTTCACCTTGTGTGGTTGTGAGAGTAACATCCGCTATAAAAGCATATCATGGCTGCTGCAGTCCCCAGCGTGGTGTATATAGAACCTGAACTGAACCGAATTGAGCGTGACCGTCATTTACCGTCATAATCCTGTTTTTAATGAATGGTAGCTAAACGGTCAGGCTCTATCCGTTCAGGCTCTAACCGAATATGGGTCTTTGGAGCCGGAATCCTGTACTACACAAGACCGGTCACCGGACACTCGCTGTTATTAGCGAATAGCGAGTAGGATGAGTGAGTCTTCTACTGTATTTTGTACATGCTGCAAGCAGGACGTGTGCATGTTCATGCATGCACGCCTGTGCATTCTGCAAGCAGGACATGTGCACATGGGCAGGCATGCTGGCTTGCATTTTGCCAAAGATGAGGTGAACCAGCGCAATTTCAGACAGTAATACATACAGCAGATTAAGATCATTTGACAATCTGTACTCACCAGAATTTCACGATAACCTACAGATTGCTGAACTCAATAGCTCCTGCTGGGGAATCTCTCCAAAGAACAAAATGTTTTCAGGAGGAGGGGTACGAGGGGCTCCTTTGCGTAGCCGCAGGGCTTTACCAATCCCGGATTCATTCCGATTTTCGATACTGTTCCGGTTCAATCCAGGCCCATAGACAGCCGTTGAAGTAAAACGGTTTTAACCGGACAGGTTTAGTTTGACACAGATTACACAGGATAGTACCGGGCAGGATTAATCCGGTTAGATTTCACATGGCTATCTATGGGAACGGATTGAACAGTAACGGGACAATCCTGTGAAATCCATTTGGAATTTAGGGTTAACGCTTTTTTACTACCGCCCGCAAAACAATGTATTAGGGGATTGCAGGTTGTTCCTCTGCTGCCAGACCTCTTATCTCTTAATGGGGTCCAGGAACAGGCGAATTATTCGCTATTACTCGCTTCGCCATTCATTTACATTAGACTCGTAACGAGTAGCGAGTCCCAGACTCGAACTCGTTAGAGTCTAGCGATTCCGAGTAATTTTGGACTCGCTCATCCCTAGTCAACAGAGGTGTCTCAAGTCCATACTCCTGGTTCATATTCCACTGCTGCCATCATCTCTGCTAGGATTGCCATTGGCCTTTTAGTCGTAAACCGATGTCTTCAATAAAAAAGGCTTATAGGCTGTACAACTGGCCCACTGATTTAATTCCAGGTGCTACTCCATTAAGGGGGCATATATTTCGCACCTGCTAGGGACCAGGGTACTCGGGGCCGGACTGTGCTGTCTCTGGGGTTGCCACAGTGGTGTGGCCCCAGGTGCGGCAAACAAAAAAAAAAAGGGGGAAATAAAAGGGGTAGAATTCATGACGACCCATGGGTTGTGGCAAATGTGGCCGCCGCTGCCGTGGGATCTGCCGGAGATGGTGGTCATACCGACAGCCGGGATGGTGAGCTTTCCATGGGTAGAGCTGGGTCCCCAGGCAGAGGAAGAAGTCCTGCATGCCCGGGATGCTGCACTTCCCCTCTTGACACAGCTTCTCCAACCAGCACGCATAGGCAGCAGGAATATGGCTCCGCAGGTGAGCCGCTGTATTGAGTGTCCCAGTAAAGCACACACACACACAGTTCTTTGAGTTGGTCTGAGATTTTACTTCACCTTGTTAACTTCAACAACACACAGTGCACGGCACTCACAGGCTCAGCTGTTTACACTCTTACGGTGTACCGGGTTCTTTCAGCAGTTATGGGTTCAGGTGTTTACTGCAGTGGGAACAGTTCCTCTGCATCATTCCCCTCTGTGTACCTTTCAGACCTTTCTAGTCTCTCTCCCTTGTATACGGGTTTGGTCCGGCCATCATGGGCTCTATGGTGTGTCATTCCCTAGCCAGGGTCAACAGCCCTAGTACGACGGCTTTATCATACTCCGTAGCGGTAGTTAGGTCTCAGAGACTTGGAGTTCCTGCACCCCGCTGGGATGTCTTGTGTCTTGTGGTTAGAGGCTTGAAGCGGTCCCGACCACATCTATAGAGTCGACACTCAGGTCGCTGACGGCTGGGCCAGAGAACCAGTGTTAGTCGGGATCACCTGGCACCTTTAGTCTCTCACCGGTTCCAGCTTGGGTTCCCGACCAGCCATTAGTGGTGCAGGCAGCCTGGCCCCATTGGTCTTACTGTCTGAGTAGTCAGTACTCTGGTGAACGGTGTCTCGGCTTGGGGAGGCTTCCCTACTCCTCCACCCTCCAGGGATTCACTCGATTGTCTCGCCCATCTTAGTGTTTTACTACTGTTCCTCCATCCCTTTGTCCATGTTTTCTCTCTCTTCCCACCCACTTGTGCTACTCCCGCTACCCCTTACCTGAAATAGAGTAACTTGGCTCAGGTTTGGAGTGTGTATGCGTGGGTGTTGCTTTGAATTTGACCGTCTTAACTGTCCAGCTGCAGTTCACCGTGTGGCCGCCTGGTCACAGGGGATACACAATCCATGTCTGAGTATATCAGGGAGAACTTTGCCTGGGGGTTAATATGTAAATCTTCCGCTTTAGCTGGTGCTGGATTCTTCAAGAACGACAGGTCACTTCGGCCTTGCACTGATTACAGTGGTCTGAATCAGATTACTGTCAAGAACAAGTACCCTCTGCCCTTCATTCCTGGGCTATTCCAATACTTTAGAGGAACCCAAACTGTCTTGAAACCTAATCTGTGAGAAGTGTACAATCTAGTTTGCATCTGACAGGGTGATGAATGGAAGACAGCCTCTAACAACCAGGATGGCCACCCCGAATATTTTGTCATGCCATTTGGACTCTGCAATGCACCTGCTGTCTTCAAGGAGTTGGTGAATATTTTCTGGGTCCTCCTATACTCTAGGATCGTCGTATATATAGATGATATCCTGGACTTCTCACCTGATCTGCATACCCTTAGGAGAAGTGTCCATTTGGTCTGGCAGCTACTCAGATGGGAATCATCTATGTTCCAAGCTTGAAAAGTGCATCTCCAAGCAAGCCTTTCTTCCTTTACTGGGGTACATCATCTTTTTCTCAGGATCAATCTTTAAATCAGTATCAGTGTCCTTCATTCTCAAATGGCCTCTTCCTGTAGGAACTAAGGCAGTCAAGTGATTTCTAGGATTCGCAAATTATTTTCAACAATTCATCCTACACTTCTTTCTAACAGCTCCAATTTTGGTGATATCCTAAAGGCGCTAACCCTAAAGTCTGCACCCAGCACTTAAAGCAATTCTTTCTGAAGGTGCATGCCTCCTCCTCAGGAGTCTGCTCTTGCAGAAGTCCTCCTCAGGGCAGTTATTCATCTGCTGATTCTTCTGCAAGGCATTTACAGCCCCGTAACACAATAACTTTTTAGATGACCATAAGTTGCTAGCCATTAACTGGCTCTAGAGGAGTAGCGGTTTCTCCTGGAGTGGGCTGTTCATCCGGTGTTGATCTACATTGACCAATACATACTATTCCCACCCACATAATAATTACCACAGACTAGACTACATATACACATTACTTTCCGCTATTGACAATATTGAGATTCAGCCAGCGCTATACTTAGATCATGCTGCAGTGTCCCTGCCTGTGAGTGAAACTCGGAAGACCTTTCCCTGGTTTTAGAACTTGGAGGCTCAATGAATCTCTCCTGCGCATGGCCGGTGTTCCAGCTAAAGTGCGGACCGCTATTAAGGACTACTTCTTGCTTAATTCCACTCCAGAAGTTGATGCCACCATGGTCTGGGAGGCACATAAAGCTACGATCAGGGGCACACTGATATTTATAGCATCATACTACAATAAACAGAGGTAAGCGGAGATGGAGGCCTTATATAAAGAAATAGCAGGACTGGAAGCCCAATATCAGAAAACATTCGCCCAGCCCACTATGCTAAAACTTACCGACTGTAGACAGAGTCTTAAAGACTTACTTAATAGACGAGCAGCGAAGTATTTTACAAATTCGCGGAACCGCCTCTTGGTCTACAGGGATAGAGCCTCTAAACTCATGGTCTCCCTGATCAAGAGGCGTCAGTCCCTTACGTTTATCCATAAGGTGAAGACCGAATCGGGCCAACTAACGCAAAATTATGATCAAATAATTTCGGAATTCTCGACTTTCTACAAAAGCTTGTACCAGTTGAGACTGCACGAATCAGAGGCAGCCTTCACCCAAAGGCGAGCAGATATTGATTCATTCCTATTCTCTCTGTCCCTTCCTAAACTGACCACAAGTCAACAGGCCTGGTTTATTAGGCCCTTTGAACCAGCGGAACTCCAGTTCAGCCTGTCAAGGGGCCCGATCGGTAAATCGCCTGGGCGAGATGGTTACCGTCTCCTCTACTACAAGACATTCTACACAGAATTGGGCCCCCATCTGCTGAAAATATATAACGCAGTTCTGCAGGGCAGCACTCTTCCCTCCCAATCCCTTGATGCACGTCTCTCTCTTACATAAAGAGGGCAAAGACCCTACACCTTGTGGAAGCTACGGGTCCATCTCCTTGCTAAATGTGCACTTGAAACTCTATGCTAGCTTGATAGCGAAGCGTTTAACGGGCCTGATCCCACAATTGGTCACTTTTGAGCAGACCGGGTTTGTGCAGGGAAGGGAGGGAAGAGACAATGCAAGCAGGATCTTACACTTAATGCAATATGCACAATTACACAAAAAACACACTGGTCCTCCTAAGCACAGATGCGGAAAAAGCCTTCGACAGGGTGGACTGGACATTCCTTCGCTGCACTCTCTCAGTCTTCCAGATCCCGCCCCCCCTAATAGAAGCCATATTCAAAATGTATACATCACCAACAGCAAAACTGAGAATTAATAATATGCTATCAGATCCCTTTCTAATACAGAACAGTACAAGGCAGGGATGCCCCCTGTCCCCACTCCTATTTGTGCTGGTGATGGAACCACTACTGAGGAGCATCCAATTGAATACAGAGATTAAAGGAGTCCAACTTCACAAGACCCACCACAAGTCGGCTGCCTTCGCAGACGACTTGTTGGTAATGTTATCTGAATTGGATAGGGACATCCCTGCCTTTGTACAAACTTTAGAGAAATACAGCCAACTCTCCAAATATAAAATCAACCTGTCAAAATCCGAAGCCTTGAGCATAAACAACCCCCAAACCATCATATAAAGATACAAATGCAACTATCCGTTCGCATGGCCGACTAAATATATTACATATTTGGGAATCAAAATAGGCCATAACGTGAGAGATCTTCTTACCCTCAACATTGAACCAACGCTTGAGAGGGCAGTCGAGATGATCAAATCATGGAGAACCCCCTTCTTAACATGGATTGGCAGAAAAAATTTACTTAAACGTATGATCTTACCAAAATTTCTATACTTATTCTCAATGCTTCCCATACATATCCCTACTCGAATCTTAAATAAAATCCACTCCTTTATTCTAAACTACATCTGGAATCACAAGAAACCTAGATTAAACTTCCAAACACTCTCACTGGCACATGACCACGGCGGTATGGGGGCACTGGATATACACAAGTATTATAAAGCGGCAATGCTGTCCAGAATTGTTGACTGGGTCCGGAGGCCACTGCACAAACTGTGGCTAGCAATTGAAGAGTCTATGTCCCACACTACCCCTGAGATCATTAGCACTATTACCTGATTTTCATAGCAAAACACCCCTGAGCGCAAATGTCTTCACAATAGCCGTCGTTAATATTTGGAAAAAGGAGTATGTCTCGTAATTGCCCCCATTATCTCCCATACTAACTCTTCAAGACCTTGTTGGCCTCACACCAAATAGAGCCTACAAACATAACCCCACAGCCTTAAGGCCCACGACATCAAACCCTGTCCCAATAGATCAATTAATACTAGATGGCCCACTCCTCTCATATGGGGAAATACAACACTCTGAATATTTACCGGACAATTCTTTTATTCAATATAGTAAGCTTAAAGTCTATATCCATACCCATTTGAACCGGCCCAAACCTAATCCGTCCTCTAACATTATTCGAGCAGCTGTGCACACAGACGCAAATACCTAGTAAGGTGCTGTCCCTGCTCTATAAACAATTATTACTAGACTCTGCACACGTCAAAAGAGCCTTTGTAGGCCTTTGGGAACGAGATCTCCAGGTCCAGTTTACAGACCAACAAATCAAACAAATACATCAAAGATCACATGGCCCTTCCCCCTGTGTGAAACTACAGGAAAATTCCTACAAAATAGTGTATCGCGTTGGTATCGTACCCCCATACAGCTACATAAATGGCATGCTCCAACACCAGATTCATGCTGGAGGTATGGCTCTACATTGGGAACTTATTTACACATATGGTGGCAGTGCCCCCCATACAAAAATACTGAGAATCGGTGATCCGTGCTCTATCTGAGGTCTTACAATGCGAAGTGAGTCTGACTCCTCTTGCTGCATTACTCAATCTCCCAATCTGGCTGAAAGAGGCATCTGCCTCGAGTCTGGCCTCCAATATTATAGCCGCCAGCAGACTCCTAGTCTCGGCTCACTGGAACTCCGGCCAGATTCCGACCGGCCTTCAGGTGACTCGCGAAGTAGACGCTGTGTACCGTGGACTACGTCGGACGGAAGAGGATTTTTTTAATTAAAGATGGAGTCCCTAATGGATTTTTTTTTATTTCTAATAAAAATTTTTCTCTGTGTTGTGTTTTTTTTTTTAAACAATTTAATAGAAATTCATGGCGGTCATGTCTAATATTGGCGTGACCACCATAAATTTCGGGCTTAGGGCCAGGTGATAATACAAAGCTGGCCCTAACCTCTTTATTACCCAGTGAGCCACCGCCACCAGGGCCACTGGAAGAGCGAGGTTCAGTGCCAGAGCATGGCGCTTCAATGAACGAGCCATCTTCTGGGGCGGTTGCGGGCTACAATTTGCAGCGGGGGGTGCCCAGAAAGCTTGGGCCTCCCTGCGCTGCGGATTCCAGCCCCCAGCTGCTTAGCTGTACCTGGCTAGACATAGAAATTGCGCGGAGCCCCACGCATTTTTTTTTTATTATTTCAGGAAATTCATGAAATAATAAAAAAAAAGGGCTCCCCTATATTCTTGTGTCGGCCAGGTATAAATAGGCACCTGGGGGTTGGGGGCAGGCCGTCGCTGCCTGCTGGATCCGGCTGGTTACAGAAATACGGCGAAGCCCACATCATTTTTTTTCTGAAAAATCAATAAAACAATCCTAAAAAAGGGACTGCATCTTTATTAACCCCTCGCCCATGGTCCAGGGGTTAATAAAGATGCAGTCCCTTTTATTTATATTGTTTTATGGATTTGTCAGAAAAAAATTTGACGTGGGCTTCGCCGTATTTCTGGAACCAGCCGGATCCAGCAGGCAGTCCCAGGTGCCTATTTATACCTGGCCAGACACACGAATATATGGGAGCCCTTTTTTTTATTATTTCATGAATTTCATGAAATAATAAAAAAAAAATGTGTGGGGCTCCGCGCAATTTCTATGTCTAGCCAGGTACAGCTAAGCAGCTGGGGGCTGGAATCCGCAGCGCAGGGAGGCCCAAGCTTTCTGGGCACCCGCCGCTGCAAATTGCAGCCTGCAGCCGCCCCAGAAGATGGCGCGTTCATTGAAGTGCCATCCTCTGGCGCTGAACCCCGCTCTTCCAGCGGCCCTGGTGGCGGTGGCACGCTGGGTAATAAAGGGGTTAATACCAGCTTTGTTATACAAGCTGGTATTAAACCCGAGATTTTTAATGTCAGGCCAGGTTTGACCCGGCCACTAAGAATCTCCAGTAAAGGGTTAAAAAAAACACCACACAGAGGAAAATGATTTATTAAAAATAAAGACACAGACACCATTAGGGACTCCAACTTTATTACCACCACATTACCTCCAAAGATCCAGGTCTTCTCTCTTCTTTCTTCTTTCTTCTGTCTTCTGTCTTCCTTCTTCTTATTGAACTCATTCAGCTCTGCTACATCACACATCACACAGTAGGGGGCGGAAATGCGCTCCCCTGCTGTGTGATGAGTCAGTGAGGCTGTGAGCATTAAGCAGTGCCGACAGCACAGAGCCGACTCATTCATAAGCTGCTGGATTTAACTCCCTGCTTACCGATCACTGCAGCGCCGGTAAGCAGAGAGTTAACTGTGCTGTGACAGCGGCTGGTATATGCGCCGCTCATACTGCAGCCGCGGTCACAGCACAGTTAACTCTCTGCTTACCGGTGCTGCAGTGATCGTTAAGCAGGGAGTTAAATCCAGCAGCTTATGAATGAGTCGGCTCTGTGCTGTCGGCACTGCTTAATGCTCACAGCCTCACTGACTCATCACACAGCAGGGGAGCGCATTTCCGCCCCCTACTGTGTGGTGTGTGATGTAGCAGAGCTGAATGAGTTCAATAAGAAGAAGGAAGACAGAAGAAAGAAGAAAGAAGAGAGAAGACCTGGATCTTTGGAGGTAATGTGGTGGTAATAAAGTTGGAGTCCCTAATGGTGTCTGTGTCTTTATTTTTAATAAATAATTTTTCTCTTTGTGGTGTCTTTTTTAACCCTTTATTGGAGATTCTTAGTGGCCGGGTCAAACTTGGCCTGACATTAAGAATCTCGGGCTTAATACCAGCTTGTATAACAAAGCTGGTATTAACCCCTTTATTACCCAGCGTGCCACCGCCACCAAGGCCGCTGGAAGAGCCCGGTAAGGTGCCTGGAAATGGCGCTTATTATTAATGCGCCATTTTCAGGGGCGGCTGCGGGCTGCTATTCTTTAGCGTGGGGGGGCCCTATAATAATGGGCCCTCACCCCGCTGAGAATACCAGCCCTCAGCTGCTTAGTTTTACCTTGGCTGGCATGGAAAATAGGGCGGAGCCCATGCATTTTTTTTTGCCAGCCAAGGGGAAATTAAGCAGCTGAGGGTGGCAGCTCGCAGTTTGCCTGCTTTCATCGGGCTAGACTTAAAAATGCTGCGAAGCCCCACGCGTTTTTTTTTTTTAATTATTACTTATTTTACACCCTACAACGCCAGGTGTATGGCAACCAAGCAGAATCACTGTCCAGACTGAGAAAATCCAGTCTGATTACAACAGCCAATCACAGAGGCTCCCACAGAGTGTGAGCTCCTGTGATTGGCTGTTAGTTTGACAGTGCAGTGAATATGTAATGAGCTTAATAGGTGGCCCTGGAAGTAGCAGCGGGAGCCTATTAAACATGATTTAGCTATTGTAGCAGATAGAGCCTGAAGCTTCCGAGACACATCTGCGATTTGTAAATCGCACAATACTCGCTATTACTCGCTTCCCCATTCATTAACATTGGACTCGCTAGACTCGCAACGAGTAGCGAGCCCCGGGCTCGGACTCGCTAGAGTCAAGCGATTCCGAGTAATTTAGGACTCGCCCATCACTACTCTCTACCTATAAAACTAAAACCGGTTGAGATGGAATAACTATATGCTGTGTATTAAAAATGATTAAATGGGAGAGACACCTGTTTTTTGTATTGTCCCAGTTTTTCTCCCACTTATGTAAACAATACACTGTATGTTTACACTCATCTGTTTAATAAAAATAAGAAAGAAAGAAAGAAAGAGAGAGGGAAAGAAAGAAGAAGAAAGAAAGAAAGAAAGAAAGAAAGAAAGAAAGAAAGAAAGAAAGAAAGAAAAAGAAAGAAAGAAAGAAAGAAAGAAAGAGAGAAAGAAAGATCTACATTGACCATAGGAACTTGTCCTTCCTACAGTCAGCACAGAGACTGAATCTGCAGCAATCTAGGTGGTCACTATTCTTTGCCTGCTTTGGCTTTGTGCTTCAGTTCTGGCCGGGTAATAAGAATACCAAAGTGGATGCTCTCTTGAGGTCTTTCCTACCCTCTGATCAGGAGGAGTCGCAACATATAATACATCCTGCCGAGATTATTTCCATGGCTCCAGTTAACCTGTTTATGCTTCCACCAGGGAAGACCTTTGTTTCTATGGACAATAGGATGAAGCTCCTGCAGTGGGATCACTTGTCCAAGTCGGTAAGTCATGCTGGGCAGAAGAAGACTTCTGCTCATCTCTCACCACTATCGGAGACCTTTTCTTCATCAGGAAATTGTTGCTTCCTGCCCTTCTTGTGCTCAGAATAACCACTTCTGGTTCACTTCCTTTCTCTGTCTGGACAACTGTTGGCTCTAGAACTGGTGAGATAATTTATTTAACACATCTTTACAGTCCACTGCTTTTGTTGACAAATTGAACTCCCTTGTCAGACACAATGTAAGTCACGATTCTGGAGGGCAATCTGTAAAGTTCTCGAGCTACTGTATCCTTGGCTTTTTTCTCGGTTTATTATACACAGATCAATGGCCAGGTAAAGCAAGCTAATCAAATCCTGACTTCATTCCTACCCAGAAAGAAATTATCTGGTATATAGACGAGCGCTTCCAGGTCTAGAAAGACACCATCCAGATTCTTCTTATTTTCCAAAGAAGTAATTTATTCCATCAGTAATGTAGTGGAGAACATACAACGCGTTTCGGCTTTACAGTAAGGATAAGCCTTCCTCAGGTATACATGTGTACTAATATTTTCTCTTTATATAGGGTCTGAGCTCTTAGATAATTAAGCTAATTATGCTAAGTGCTAGGTCAGGTTGCGTGGTTAATGAGAAATCCCTGATTGCCTCTCCTTAATTCTCTGAGAGACCTCTGTTTATTTCTATACCTTTACATAAAGTGTATACCGTATATACTCATGTATAAGCCGAGTTTTTCAGCACAAAAAATGTGCTGAAAAGTCTCCCCCTCGGCTTATACACGAGTTATATAGCGGTATACAGCGCCCCCCCCCATCAGTGGTATACAGGGCCCCCCTTGCTGCCGCACACCTGTAAAGTAATAGATCATTATACTTATCCCTGTCGCTGTCGCCGCCGCCGCTCTGACACCGCGCTCCTCCGGGTCTTCATGCTTCTTCCTGCTTCCTCCTTCAGCGGGCACAGGCAATGACGTCATTGTCTGTGCGCCGGAGGAAGAAGCAAGAAGACCCGGAGGAGCGCGGTGTCAGAGCCGCGGCGGTGGCGACAGGGATAAGTATAATTATCTATTACTTTACAGGTGTGCGGCATCAAGGGGGGGGCCCTGTATGCCCTGTATACCACTGATGGGGGGGGCTGTGTACCACTGGGGCTGCTGTATATACCACTGGGGCTGCTGTGTACCACTGGGGCTACTGTGTACCACTGGGGCTGCTGTATATACCGCTGGGGCTGCTGTATATACCGCTGGGGCTGCTGTATACCGCTGGGGCTGCTGTATACCACTGGGGCTGCTGTATATACCACTGGGGCTGCTGTATATACTGCTGGGGCTGCTGTATACCACTGGGGCTGCTGTATACCACTGGGGCTGCTGTATATACCACTGGGGCTGCTATATACACTGCTGGGGCTGCTGTATAACACTGGGGCTGCTGTATATACTGCTGGGGCCTGTATACCACTGGGGCTGCTGTATATACCACTGGGGCTGCTGTATATACTGCTGGGGCTGCTGTATACCACTGGGGCTGCTGTATACCACTGGGGAGGCTGCTGTATACCAATGGGGCTGCTGTATATACTGCTGGGGCTACTGTATACCACTGGGGCTGCTGTATACCACTGGGGCTGCTGTATATACTGCTGGGGCCTGTATACCATTGGGGCTGCTGTATATACCACTGGGGCTGCTGTATATACTGCTAGGGCCTGTATACCACTGGGGCTGCTGTATATACCACTGGAGCTGCTGTATATACTGCTTGGGCTGCTGTATACCACTGGGGCTGCTGTATGTACCATTGGGACTGCTGTATATACCACTGGGGCTGCTGTATACCACTGGGGCTGCTGTATATACCCCTGGGGCTGCTGTATATACCACTGGGGCTGCTGTATATACTGCTGGGGCTGCTGTATACCACTGGGGCTGCTGTATATACCACTGGGGCTGCAGTATATACTGCTGGGGCCTGTATACCACTGGGGCTGCTGTATATACCACTGGGGCTGCTGTATATTCTGATGGGACTGCTGTATACCACTGGGGCTGCTGTATACACCACTGGGGCTGCTCTATATACCGCTGGGGCTGCTGTATACCACTGGGGCTGCTGTATATACCACTGAGGCTGCTGTATATACCACTGGGGCTGCTGTATATACTGCTGGGGCTGCTGTATACCACTGGGGCTGATGTATATACCACTGGGGCTGCTGTATATACTGCTGGGTTCTGTATACCACTGGGGCTGCTGTATATACTGCTGGGGCCTGTATATACTGCTGGGGCCTGTATATACCACTTGGGAGGCTGCTGTATACTACCACTGGGGAGGCCTGTATACCACTGGGGGGGCCTGTATACCACACTGCTGGGGGCTGTATACCTGTGCTGGGGTCCACCCTTGGCTTATACACGAGTCAATAGGTTTTCCCAGGTTTTAGGGGCAAAAGTAGGGGGGTCAGCTTATACACGGGTCGGCTTATACACGAGTATATACGGTATTTCTATTTCTATATTTAAGTGCATAATAATTAGTAAAAAATAAAAGTTGTATGTTCATAATAAAACACAATAAAAAATAATACAATAAAATACATTAAAATCTGTCTTCATAATAAAACAACATCATTATTCATTTTAAAACCATTTTTCTAGTGAGGTACTGCCATAAAATACAATAAAACATAATAAATAATAAAAAATAAAATGAATAATGATGTTGTTTTATTATGTTGTTTTATTATGAAGACAGATTTTAATGTATTTTGTTGTATTATTTTTATTGTGTTTTATTAGGAACGTACAACTTTTATTTTTTACTAATTATTATGCACTTAAATATAGAAATAGAAATATACACTTTATCTATAGATATAGAAAAAATCAGAGGTCTCCCAGAGAATTAAGGAGAGACAATCAGGGATTTCTCATTAACCAGGCAACCTGACCTAGCACTTAGTTAATGAACCTAATTATGCTAAGAGCTCAGACCCTATATAAAGAGAAAATATTAGTACACATGTATACCTGAGGAAGGCTTATCCTTACTGTAAAGCCGAAACGCGTTGTATGTTCTCCACTACATTACTAATGGAATAAATTACTTCTTTGGAAAATAAGAAGAATCTGGATTGTGTCTTTCTTCAACTGGAAGCGCTCGTCTATATACCAGATAATCTCTTTATGTGGACACACCTAACAGACTCCGGGCTGGGAGCTCTGTCATTTCTGGGACGTAGCTGCAAACCAGGAGGCAAGCACACTAAAGAGTGGATCAACCAAGTGACCACACAAGGAATTGTTACATGAGAAAATAAAGACATCAAAAGGGTGAGCATAAAACCTATTATCTATCATGATATTTTATGATCTATTATATAATTGCGAATGGGTTTTTTGCCCCTTCTGAGTCCACTCGCACTGCGAGTCAGCGTGGTCATGTGGATACGCCCGAAGCATTGGCCGCGCAGCGGCCATTGCGAGCAGTTCTAAGGCAACTCGCTATGCCCGCGCAGCGGGCATGGCGAGTCGCCTTAGCGGCGCGAAGCATTGGCCGCGAAGCGGCCATTGCGAGTCAGAGACTCGCTCTTCTAGAATCCCGATGCATGTGCATCGGGCACCCAGCTAGTATTTTATAATTTACACTTAGATTTGCGCCCTCTCTTTCTATCTCCCCCACTACCCAGACCCTAGTGCCCAGAGGTCGGACTTCCTTGACTTCATTCCTACAGCACTTCTCTAATGTACATCATAGTTACTGGGTTAGGCTGTTTTGGTGGGTGGAATTTTCTTATAATAATCACATCAGTGAATCTTCAGTATATATTCATTTCTCATTGTTTATGGACAACAACCATGTATCCCTCTTGCAGTAGTATCTCCCTCCATCATCCCTGCAGCTAGAAAATTCTACAAGATCTTGGAGGAGACTAAAATCACTCTTGAGAAGGCTTTGTTATGGATGAAAAAAATACACAAACAAAAGATGTTTGGATTTTCTATGCTTCCTTTCTGCGGACAAGGTGTGGCTCTCCTCAAAGTATATTCTCCTAAAGATCCCATCCTACAAATTTGATCCAAGATACATCGATCCTTTTGACGTCTTAAATTGGATTAACAATGTCTCTTTTAAATTGAAGCTTTCTGTCTCACTCCACATACCAATTGCTTCCGTCTCTCTCCTTAAACCTATGCTCCTAAATCGCTTTATCAGTGATCCTGGTGCCTCATCTCAGCTTGTCGGTTCCAAGAACATCTTCGAGGTGAGAGATACACTGGCCATGAAAAAGGTGAAAGTTAAAACCCATTTCTCAATTGATTGAAAGGGCTTTGGTCCTGAGGAGAGATCTTGGCAACCCAGGGAAAATATTGATGCGCCTTGTATCTTAGAGAGGTTTCTTTGTAGTCTATACAGTTGTGGCAAAAAGTATTGACACCCCTGCAATTCTGTCAGATAATACTCAGTTTCTTCCTGAAAATGATTGCAATCACAAATTCTTTGGTATTATTATCTTCATTTAATTTGTCTTCAATGAAAAAACAAAAGAGAATGATTCAAAAAGCAAAACATTGATCATTTCACACAAAACTCCAAAAGTGGACCAGACAAAAGTATTGGCACCCTCAACCTAAAACTTGGTTGCACAACCTTTAGCCAAAATAACTGTGATCAACCGCTTCCGGTAACCATCAATGAGTTTCTTACAATGCTCTGCTGGAATTTTAGACCTTTTTCTTTGGAGAAGGCACCCTTCAAATATCAGGGACCTGGAGCAGTTTGCCAAACTGTCATTTTTAGATCTCTCCACAGGTGTTCTATGGGATTCTGGTCTGGACTCATTGCTGGCCACCTTAGAAGTCTCCAGTGCTTTCTCTCAAACCATTTTCTAGTGCTTTTTGAAGTGTATTTTGGGTCATTGTCCTGACCCATGGCCTCTGTGAGGGAGACCCAGCTTTCTCACACTGGGCCCTACATTATGCTGCAAAATTTGTTGGTAGTCCTCAGACTTCATAACGCCATGCACACGGTCAAGCAGTCCAGTGCCAGAGGTAGCAAAGCAACCCCAAAACATCAGGGAACCTCCGCCATGTTTGACTGTAGGGACCGTGTTCTTTTCTTTGAATGCCTCTTTTTTTCTCCTTTAAACTCTATGTTGATGCCTTTGCCCAAAAAGCTCTACTTTTGTCTCATCTGACCAGAGAACATTCTTCCAAAACATTGCCAAAACTTACCTGAGAAAGCCTACAAACTCCAGCGTGGCTTTTTTATGTCTCGGGGTAAGAAGTGGGGTCTTCCTGGGTATCCTAACATACCGTCCCTTTTCATTCAGATGCCGACAGATAGTACGGGTTGACACTGTTGTACCCTCGGACTGCAGGGCAGCTTGAGCTTGTTAGGATGTTATACAAGGTTCTTTATCCACCATCCGCACTATCTTGCGTTGAAATCTCTCGGCAATTTTTCTTTTCTGTCCACATCTAGGGAGGTTAGCCACAGTGCCATGTGCTTTAAACTTCTTGATGACACTGTGCACAGGTCTTTGGAGATGGACTTGTAGCCTTGAGATTGCTCATGCTTCCTCACAAGTTGGTTTCTCAAGTCCTCAGACAGTTCTTTGGTCTTCTTTCTTTTCACCATGCTCAATGTGGTACACACAAGGACACAGGACAGAGGTTGAGTCAACTTTAATCCATGTCAACTGGCTGCAAGTGTGATTTAGTTATTGCCAACACCTGTTAGGTGCCACAGGTAAGTTACAGGTGCTGTTAATTACACAAATTAGAGAAGCATCACATGATTTTTCTAACCCTTTTTTAAGTTTGGTGTGGAATTATATCCAATTTGGCTTTAGGACAATTCTTTTTGTTTTTTTTCATTGAAGACAAATTAAATGAAGATAATAAAACCAAAGAATTTGTGATTGCAATCATTTTCAGGAAGAAACTGAGTATTATCTGACAGAATTGCAGGGGTGTGAATACTTTTGGCCACAACTGTAAAAGGGGTTGGGGGATGGGGGGTACTTACATACAGCCACATCTGCATCCTTGCCCTCATCATGGACGGTACCAAACTCCCTGACTTGGGTCTTCCTTCCCATGCTATCTAATGCCATCTCTCCCTTACTCCTGAGGTCCATGCATGCGCAATAGGCATCTCGGGAGCATACTTTGTCTTAAAGAGCCATTGTGCTCTAAGCAGAGTGACGTGGCTGTGCCCTAACTAAAAGTGCTTCTCAGCCTATGGCTAAGAGGCAAAGAGTATTTCAGGCAGCCCCCCCTATTGGGAGTGGCCTGATTTACATGTCTTAGCTGAATCTTTCTATAGCTAGTTGTCAAGTCCTCTGCTGCACATAAATAGGCAGAACAAAGAAAACAGTCATAGTTTAATATTAGTGACAACACATAGAGGGCATGAGTTACCCAATTATGCTGTTTAAATGTACTTCACACACTCCTGCAGTGTCCCTGCATATATGAGAGTTTTCCTCTTTAAGAATTAGTCGTTCAGAAGGGACCGTCTCTTAGGTAGAGATGAGCCACCACTCTGATGTTCGAATTTGATTCAATTCGTCGAATTTGATGTGTGTTTGTCGAATGTTCGGCGAATGTTCGTCGAACAACGTTGAACCCCATTGAAAACAATGGCAGGCAAACACAAACACATAGAAAACACCTTCTAAGGTGTCCAAAAGGTGGCAAACTACTCAAAACACACAACAAACACATGGAAAAGTGACAAGTACATATAAAAATGCGAAAAGAAAAGAGATGGACGAGTAAAAGGAACAGACACAGATAAAGGCATGTCATGCCCTTCTAAAATCCTTTTTACTCCAGTATTTGTAAGGCATCATGCAGACGATGAATATTTGGTGAGTTTTACTTCAGTATCTGTAAGGCCATGTTCAGATGAGGAGTACTTGGTGAGTTTTATTTCAATATCTGTAAGGCCATGTTCAGACGAGGAGGACTTGGTGAGTTTTACTTCAGTATCTGTAAGGCTACGTTCAGACTTGAGAACTTGGTGAGCTCTACTTTAGTATCTGTAAGGCCACATTCAGACGAGGAGAACTTGGTGAGTTTTACTTCAGTATCTGTAAGGCCATGCTCAGACGGGGAGTACTTGGTGAGTTTTACTTCAGTATCTGTAAGGCCATGCTCAGACGAGGAGAACTTGGTGAGTTTTACTTCAGTATCTGTAAGGCTACGTTCAGACGAGGAGAACTTGCTGAGTTTTACTTCAGTATCTGTAAGGCCATGTTCAGACGAGGAGTATTTGGTGATGTTTTTCCTCACTATATGTAAGGCCTCATGCAGACTATGAGTATTGTGTCACATTTAGGGGACTACAAGAAGAGTCTCCATTTTTTTTAAAAAATTTGGGCACAGACACCACTTAAGTGGCATCAATTGCCCCACAGTTACAAAATTTAAATGGTTACTTTTAGGCCAAAAACCACAAGGCTTCATTCTCCCCAGGATGACACAGGAGTAGAAAAGTCCTTGCGGATCCATGCCTTGTTCATCTTTATGAACGTTAGTCTGTCCACATTCTGGGTGGACAGACGCGTGCGCTTTTCTGTCAGCACACCACCAGCAGCGCTGAAGACACATTCCGAGAGAACGCTGGCTGCGGGGCATGACAAGATCTCCAAGGCATGAGTGGCGAGCTCAGGCCATTTTTCCATTTTGGAAGCCCAAAATGAGCAAAGCTCCAGTTCCCCAGTCATGACATCAATGTTAAGTTGGAGATACTCGTGTACCATCCACTCCAGGCATTGACTATGTGTCAGACTTCTCGTGTCTTCAGGCCTTGCAAATGATGGTCTGAAAAAATTGTGGAACGAGGCAAAGAAATTGGTGTTAACACCACCACCTATGGCGTTACTGGTATGGTGTGAGTGATGATGACTCGACAGTCCCATGGCTGACAAGTGAGAAATGTGAGATTCACTCTGTCTACCACTGGTGGTTTGTGGAAAAGCCGATCTCAGATTATGTATCAGCTTCTGCTGATACTCCTGCATGTGTGCGTCCCTTTGTATGGCTGTAATTATGTCAGCAAATTTGGTCTTATACCGGGGATCGAGGAGTGTGGCAACCCAGTAGTTGGCATTGCTTCTAATTCGGACAATCCGAGGGTCATGTTGCAGGTAGTGCAGCAAGAAGGCGCTCATGTGTTTTGCGCATCCAGGAGGACCAAGTCCTTGTTGTGTTGGTGGTGGGGAGGTCAGAATCATGCTTCCTTCCTCTGCCCTCTCCCCCAACCTCGCACAACAGAAATGTCATCAAGGTCTCCCTCATCTGCTGACTCTTTCATGCCCATCGCCAGATCCTCCTCCATTTCTTCCTGGGCTCCTGCACCTTCCTCAGCAGTTTGGCTGCTACCATGCACCCTCGTTAATCCCTCTCCACCACCCTCCCATGCCTGCCATCTTGTTGCTGCCGACCGTGAGGACCTTGGAGATGTTGTCATCCCTTCCCCATAGGACTCCTCCTGTACTTCCTCCACCTCCTCTTGTCCCACCACCTGACTCCGAATATTGTTTAGTGTCTGCTCCAGCATGTAGATCACCGGAATAGTCATGCTGATCATGGCATCGTCAGCACTAAACATCTTCGTCGCCATATCAAAACTGTGCAGAAGGGTGCATAGGTCCTTGATCTGAGACCACTCCTGAAGCGTAATCTGCCCCACCTCTGGATCTCGTTGGCCCAGGCTATACGTCATAACGTATTGCACCAGGGCTCGGCGGTGCTGCCAAAGTCGCTGCAACATGTGCAGAGTAGAATTCCAGCGTGTCGGCACATCGCATTTCAGCCGGAGAACGGGCAAGCCGAAAGACTTCTGGAGCGAAGCAAGTGGTTGAGCTGTGGAATGCGAACGCCTGAAGTGCGCACACAGCGATCGTGCCCTCTGCAGAAGCCCATCTAGGCCAGGATAGTGTGTCAAAAATTGCTGGACCACCAGATTCAACACGTGAGCCATACAAGGCACGTGTGTGATATTGCCCCGGCGAAGGGCCGCATCCAGGTCTGCAGCATTGTCACACACAGCCTTCCCTGGCTGCAGGTTGAGTGGAGACAACCATTGCTGAAACTCGGTCGCCAGAGCTGACCACAACTCCTCAGCTGTGTGACTTATGTTTCCAAGGCATTTGAGGGTAAAGACCGCCTGATGGCATGGAGACTTGCTGCCAGCATAGTTGAGAGGTGTGCAGGATTCCTTCTCTGCAGTTACAACGCGGGTGGCATTACCAGACAGGCTTTGGGCGGAGGTGGAGGACCGAGACGACGTTGAGGAGGCATAAGCAGTGGAGGAGCTCCTACCTACAGAGGATTGACGCACAACTTGTGGGGACGGCAAAAATTGGACAGCAGACCCTTCTCCAGCTCTCACCATAGTTACCCAGTGCCCAGTCAGCGACATGTAACGCCCCTGTCCATGCTTACTGGTCCAAGTGTCTGTGGTGAAATGCACCCTGTCACACACAGAGTTTCTCAAGAAAGCGGTGATGTTGTCTGCGACATGCTGGTGTCGAAGTAGTGGCGACTGGGCATCTGGTACTGGGGTACTGCGACGGACATAAGGTCTCAAAAATCCTCTGTGTCTACCAGGCAGAAAGGCAGCATTTCTGAAGCCAAGAGCTTGCAGATGGTGAAATTGAAGCACTTAGCTTTCTCATGACTTGGAGGAAATGGCCTTTTACTTGTCCACATCTGAGGGACGGAGTGCTGGCTGCTGTGTTGAGATGGGATTGAGTAGGGTGTCATTGGCAAACTGCAGGTCTGGGAGGAAGGTGCAGGTGAACATGTACTGCTGCCTTCATCCAAAGGTGGTGTTCTCGATGTCTGAGAAAGCTCAACACCAGCAGTATTGTCCACTTGAAAACCAAGTGACGACCTGCCAATCACACTGCCTGTTGCGGGTAAAGAGGTGGAAGGTCTGCATCCAAAAGCATGTGTGACAGCTGTCCCCACAGTCACAGATGATGAAGAGCACATGGATGCACTTGATAGAGCAGATGGTGGTAGGCCCGCCCCGGTAGCCTGCATTCTAGCACAGTGAGCTTCCTACTGCGACTTGTGCTTCATGTCCATGTGGCGGTTCATACATGAAGTACTCAAGCTACTGAGCTTTTGGCCTCTACTCAGAGATTGGTGACAAATTTTGCAGATGACATGATTTGGGAGATCCTTGGCGATGTCAAAGAAGGCCCAGGCTAGGCAAGGCTTAGAGCCCATGCGAGCTGCAGAGGCATCACGACTTGTTCTCAGAGGCAGAGTTGTGGCTGCGGATGCAGTTGTTGACATTCTTCCAGTGCTACGTCTATGTCCAGGAAGGCGCAACCTAACCTCATCGTCAGTAGCATCCTCCTCCACCTCCTGTGCTGACCTCATCGACTGGCTTACTGTGGGTTGACAGTAAGTGGGATCTCCAACCTCATCATCATCCTCTGTGTTCTCACACCCCTCGACCTCCTCAGAGACAACCTCTTCCTGCCTTGACCAAAAACTTAGGTTGTCAATCCAATCCGGTATCTGAGTCTTATCAGCATCATCCTCCTTGTCTCCAGTAAGAGTAGTTACTGTTAGGGAATGAGGGTCTACATCAGGGGTCTCAAACTCGGCTGGGTTGGTGGGTCGCACATAGAAATTTTTTTTATCGGGGGGCCGCATTGCTTGTAGGACTACGGGTACCGTCACACCAGGAGACATCGCCGGAGATATCGCAGGCGACGCACGGGAGCGCACACATTTTTGGCACCCCGCCAGCGTTGCGTGTTTACATGCGGCGATACCTTTGGCGATGCTTTGGCGATGTTTCAGGCGACGTCGCTGTTGGGGTGTCTAGAAACACCAGTAGGGATCCTGTAACATGGGAGCCTATGGCTCCCATCGCCTGTAACATCGCCATTCGCGATGTTACACGGGGCGATGCTTACACATCGCCTGAGAGTGGTTGCCTGGTTTCACAGCAGTGCTGTGAAACCAGGCGACCACTCTCAGCCGATTTTTCGGCGCAAAATCGCCACTTTACACGGGGCGACTCGCCAGTGATGACGCTGATGATAGACCACGCCCCTGCATCGCCTGCAAAATCGCCGGCGATGTCACCTGGTGTGACGGTACCCTAAGTGACATTTTTAGTAATACCAGATTTTTTTGGTCTATGTAGTAATGTCCAAATCCTGATCCCCTTCTTGTAGTAATGTCCCCATCTTGGTCCCCCTCTTGTACTAGTATCCCCAACCTGATCCCCTTCTGTAGTAATGTCCCCCATGCTGATCCCCTTTTGTAGTGATGTCCCCATCCTGGCCCCCATAGTGTAGTAATGTTCACATCCTGGCGCCCATAGTGTAGTAATGTCCTCCATGCTGATCCCCTTTTGTAGTGATGTCACCATCCTCCACCCCATAGTGTAGTAATATCCCCATCCTGGCCCCCATAGTGTAGTAATGTCCTCCATGCTGATCCCCTTTTGTAGTGATGTCACCATCCTCACCCCCATAGTGCAGTAATGTCCCCCATGCTGGACCCCTTTTTTAATGATGTCCCCAACCTGATCTGCCTTCTTTTTACACACACATATATTCACTCACAATCACACCCACTCACACATTAACTCACATACTCACACTCACACGCAAACTCACATTAACACACACACTCACACTCACTCACACTCACTCATGTGGAACAAAAGGGGGGGGGGGAAGCACAACCCATGAGCGGTACCTGGTGGTTTAGTGGGGTAGTCAATAACAGATGTGGGGAGTTCGCATCTCACCTTTGGAGGTTCTGCAACCCTGCACAACCTCGGCGTATCGCAGTGGAAGGCTCCAGACTCCAGCGGTCTGGGTTTCCTCCACGAGCAGCTCCTTCTTCCAGTCAGTTGACTTGAGCAATCCGATCACCTGACACTGTGACGTTCTCGGTTACGTCACCGCAGGTCCTTTGGATTCTGTTAGCGGAGACTCTGGTTCACAGCTGCTCCTGCTGCAACCCTAGGATGGGGATATGATATTTGTACAGAAGTGTGTGATTATAACAGAAGTGCTAGAGCACAGGAGGCACACGTTTAATTACCTTTAATATACCACGTGTTTCCATGGCGGTCCGCCATCTTCATTAGGTAAATCCACCTGATGAAGACGGCGGACCGCCAAGGAAACGCGTTGTGGTATATTAAAGGTAATTAAACGTGTGCCTCCTGTGCTCTAGCACTTCTGTTATAATCACACACTTCTGTACAAAATTGCGCACTCTGACACCCACAGGCACACTCACAAGCACTCAAGAGGCACTCACTCACAGACACACACACTAACAGACACTCACAGGCACTCACACTCGCAGGCACTCACACTCACAGGCACTCACACGCTCACAGGCACTCACGCTCACAGACACACCCTCACAGACGCTCACAGGCACTCACACTCACAGACACACCCTCACAGACGCTCACACTCACAGGCACTCACAAACACAGGCACCCACAAACACAGGCACTCACAAACACAGGCACTCACAAACACAGGCACTCAGACAGTCACAGGCACTCACTCACAGACATACACACTCACAGGCACAGACACTCACAGACATCACATTCACACAGGCACAGACACTCACAGGCACAGACACTCACAGGCACTCACAGGCACTCACAAACACAGACAGGCACAGGCACTCACACTCAAAGGCACTCACACTCACAGGCACAGGCACTCACACTCACAGACACTCACAGGCACTCACACTCACAGGCACTCACTCTCACAGGCACTCACAGGCACAGACACTCACAGGAACAGACACTCACAGGCACTCACACTCACAGGCACAGACAGGCACAGGCACTCACACTCACAGACACTCACAGGCACAGACACTCACAGGCACTCACACTCACAGGCACAGACAGGCACTCACACTCACAGGCACAGACACTCACAGGCACAGATACTCACAGGCACTCACACTCACAGGCACAGACAGGCACAGGCACTCACACTCACAGGCACAGACACTCACAGGCACAGACACTCACAGGCACTCACACTCACAGGCACAGATAGGCACAGGCACAGACACTCACAGACACAGACACTCACAGGCACTCACACTCACAGGCACAGACAGGCACAGGCACTCACACTCAAAGGCACAGACAGGCACAGGCACTCACACTCAAAGGCCCTCACACTCACAGGCACTCACACTCACACACACTCACAGGCACTCACACACACTCACAGGCACTCACATTAACACACACTTTTATTACTTTGACCATGCTGGCGGCGGTCCAGTGCATGGGGCCGCCGCGGTCTCCTCTTTAATATTACTTCCGGCCGCTTCACTCTGCTGCTCGCTCTGCCACCGTGTTAGTTCAATGCAAGCCGCCGTCAGCCAATGAGAGGCCCGCAGGTGACGTCGCCGTATGACGTCACTTGCGGGCCTCTCATTGGCTGAGGGCTTGTATTGAGCTTACAGAGCGGCAGAGCGCGCGGCAGAGACAGTGAAGCAGCCGGAAGTAATATTAAAGAGGAGACCGCGGTGGCCCCATGCACTCTACCGCCGCCAGCATGGTCAATTGTCCAAGGTGTCAGGGGCCGCACAGGGAAGCCCCAGGGGCCGCATGCGGCCCGAGGGCCGCGAGTTTGAGACCCCTGGTCTACATGAACGTCAGAACCTTCTTCATCTGGGCCTGGATCAGACTCACAAAGCTTCTGGGCATCAGGGCAGATTATTAACTCGTCTGGACTCACTGCAGCTTTGGAGCTGACTTCTGATTCCCAGGCTATTGTGTGACTGAACAGCTCTGCAGACTCAACCATGTGTGTTACCCCAGACTCAGCAGGGCGGATGGAGACGTGGGAGCTTGGAGGAATAAAGTGCGATTGGGCTGACACCTCAGATGACTGGAGGGTTTGTGATGTAGTAGTTGAGGTGGAGGAGAGACCACTTGATGGAGCACTTGCGATCCATTCAAGCACCTGCTGTTTTTGTTCCTCATTTACAAATGGTACCTGTCACATCGCCATTGGACTCGGTGGCTGGTGTTCCTGCCTCGGCCGCTGGGAGGAGCCGGATTCCTTCGGCTGGTGGCGCCGGTGATAGGAGGGCCTTGTCCTCATTTGGAACCGCTCCTGCGACGTCTGCCCCTGTCGCTGAGCGCCGCTGTGTTTCCCCTCTGGGTGGTGTTGGTCGCAGAGGAAAGGGCCCTGCAGAGGTGTCCGTTAGGCGCAGCCTGCGTTCTTCTGTCAGAGGAGGCGTGGGTGGAGCCAGTCATGCATCTCCATCTGGCCTGGATCTAGGGGCGGTCCGGATGAGGTCATCAGGTTGTGAGCTCCAGCCTATGGGAGGTAGCCGTGCCCTTCAAGTACATTGGAGCCTGGCTTGCAGGCCGCCAGATATAGTTTTGGTTCCCCAGTGATAGTGTGTGTTTAGTTTCGTGTCTGACCTTGCCTGGATTTCTGACTCTGCCTCTGCCTATTGATTTTGTACCTCAGCTGCCCTCTTGGTTTTGCCCTTGACCTTTGCCTGGATTTTTGACTCTGCTACTCCCTGACGATTTTGTACCTTCGCTCCCTCTCGGTTTTGACTCGGACATCTGACTTCGTTTTTCGGGTCTTGATTTTCCCTGGCGACCTCCCCGGCTCTGTTGCTCATATAGGCAGCTACCCCCTGGGCTCCGCTATAATTCCAGATCCCTGTATAGGGGTTAAGGGTCTCGGGGTTTCTCGGGGTGCTGCCTACCAGCAGCTCGGCCTCACAGCGGATGGTCGTCACAGTACCGATGCTCGTCTGTAAGAAAGGGATCATATCCGATTGGCCACGTAAAGAAGTTGACATTTTACTTTGCCTGGAAGATTGTCTTTCTTCAGTAGATGTTAATGTAGATTTAGCATCTACCCCACGGACACAAACTTTCTTTCCCTTTCCACCACGCCTACTCCCATTCCCACCAGCAGAAGGCTTTTTGCCACTCATTTTGTATGGGACAAAATTTGCAACTGTACAGTTGTTGGACAACAAAAAGCTGGATGAAAGTCAAGCAGAGGTGACTGAACCAACACTGCTACTTGACCCAAAGTGAGACCTGGGCAAGGTGCAGATAAAAATTAGAAGTAAGTGACTACACAGGCGGTGTAGTTGTTTGTATTAGAAGTGGCCTACATTGCTTCTTTTTTAGTGGCACTGCTACTTGACCCAAAGTGAGACCTGGGCAAGGTGCAGATAAAAATTATAAGTAAGTGACTACACAGGCGGTGTAGTTGTTTGTATTAGAAGTGGCCTACATTGGGTCAAGTAGCAGTGCCACTAAAAAGAAGCAATGTAGGCCACTTCTAATACAAACAACTACACCGCCAGTGTAGTCACTTACTTCTAATTTTTATCTGCACCTTGCCCAGGTCTCACTTTGGGTCAGGGTAGCAGTGCCACTAAAAAGAAGCAAAGTGAGACCTGGGCAAGGTGTAGTTAAAAATTAGAAGTAAGTGACTACACAGGCAGTGTAGTTGTTTGTATTAGAAGTGGCCTACACTACTTCTTTTTGTGGCACTGCTACTTGACCCAAAACGAGACCGGGGCAAGGTGCAGTTAAAAATTAGAAGTGACTACACAGGCGGTGTAGTTGTTTGTATTAGAAGTGACCTACATTGCTTCTTTTTAGTGGCACTGCTACTTGACCCAAAGTGAGACCTGGGCAAGGTGCAGTTAAAAATTAGCACCAACTACACAGGCGGTGTAGCTTCTTTCACAAGTGGGCTACACCACTGTGTAAGTGACACTGCTACAATACTAACCCGAACAAATTGAATGGACTAGCTGCAGCCAAAAAATGCCCACTAAGGCAGGTGGTGTAGCTTCCTTCACAGCAGTGCTACACTACCTGCCCTAGAGGACTCCTAAAGCTAGATGTGGCCAGATACTGTGAAAAACGCTTGCACAGCACTGGCACACTTCTGTCTGGCAAAAACTAATAGAGACTGCTCTAACCTAGCCCTAAAAAGGGCTGAAATTTAAACTAGTCCCTGCTTCTATGAAGTACACCTGAAAAAGGGCTGCTAGACTACTAGTCCCTAGTCCCTAATCGCTACTTCTATGAAGCAGCCCTCAAAAGGGCTGATACTCCTAAAATTCGCACCCTACCTCCAGTCCCTACTCCCTAAACCTATCTATCTACCTCACTAGCTGAATCAGAACACAATTGCTTGATTTCGCTCTATATCGCCCACAGCAGGAGCAGTGCCGTGTGACACAGAACTACAGCAATGAGCAAATGGTGGTGATGGAGAAAATGACTGGGTCTTACAGTGCTAGGACATGTGACTTACACAGCCAATGATGCCTGACCTTGCTTGTGTGCGTGTGATTGGATGACAGCCTGCACCGCCCCACTGTATCTGCAGTTTGGAGAAAAAAAAGATGGAGATCGCTATCATTACTGCAGCACTGGTACAACCCTCCCCCCACACATTATACCCATAAACTGGATATTCACAGTCATTAACACGGTTAGGGTTAGGTTTAAGCTTTTGGTGATTGAAGCGTTATCTAACATAACCGCGAACTGCCGAATTTCAAGTTAATTGTTCTAATTCGACGAATGTTGAACACGGCCCAAAACAGCTCGAATTTGAGATTGGCGAACAAAGTCCTAAGTCCATAGTCCTAAGTCTTAAGTCCTTACTCCATAGTCCTAAGTCCTAACTCCTAAGTCTTTAATCATAAGTCCTAATTCTATCTGTGGGACTTTTGAAGAGGCATACATTAGTAATAGTCAGTTTTAATTACCGTCAATGGCTTCTACTCTTACCACACCTTTGGCCTGTCAAACGTCAATGCAGCCGTAGTCTCCCATTGAAATTGCCATAGGCTCTCCCACTGAGATTCCCATTGGGTAACCCATAGAGACTTCCATTGAGATTCCCATTGGGTCTCTCATGAGGTCTCCCATCCAGCCTGTGACCGAGGCTCCTGCTGCTTAGCTTCAACAGTCTGTGAAGGGCATGCACAATGGATTTACAAAGACTACTGACATGCTGGCTTCCCATCTGTGGGACTTTTGAAGAGGCATACATTAGTAAAAGTCAGTTTTAATTACTGTCAAAGGCTTGTACTCTTACCAGCCCTTTGGTCTGTCAAAAGTCAATGCAGCCATGGTGTCCCATTGAAATTGCCATAGGCTCTTCCACTGAGATTCCCAATGGGTAACCCAAAGAGACTTCCATTGAGATTCCCATTGGGTCTCTCATGAGGACTCCCATCCAGCCCGTGACCAAGGCTCCTACGGCTTAGCTTCAACAGTCTGTAAAGGCATGCAAAATGGGTTTACAATGGCTGCTGACATGCTGGCTTCCCATCTGTGGGACTTTTGAAGAGGCATACATTAGTAAAAGTCAGTTTTAATTACCGTCAATGGCTTTTACTCTTACCAGCCCTTTGGCCTGTCAAAAGTCAACACAACCATGGTCTCCCACTTAAATTGCCATGGGCTCTCCCACTGAGATTCCCATAGGATAACACATCAAGACTTCCATCGAGATTCCCATTGGGTCTCTCATGAGGTCTCCCATCCAGCCCGTGACTGAGGCTCCTGCTGTTTAGCTTCAAATGTCTGTCAAGGGCATGCACAATGGGTTTACAATGGCTGCTAACATGCTGGCTTTCCATCTGTGGGATTTTTGAAGAGGCATACATTAGTAAAAGTCAGTTTTAATTACCTTCAATGGCTTCTACTCTTACCAGCCCTTTGGCCTGTCAAAAGTCAATGCAGCTATGGTTGAAGCTAAGCAGCAGGAGCCTCAGTCACGGGCTGGAGGGGAGACTTCATGAGAGACCCATTGGGAATCTCAATGAAAGTCTCTATGGGTTACCCAATGGGAATCTTAGTGGGAGAGCCTAATGCAATTTCAATGGGAGACTATGGCTGCATATGCTTTTCACAGACCAAAAGGCTGGTAAGAGTATAGGCCATTGACAGGAAATAAAACTGACTTTTACTAATGTATGCTTCTTCAAAAGTCCCACAGATGGGAAGCCAGCATGTCAGCAGCCATTGTAAACCCATAGTGCATGACATTGACAGACTGTTGAAGTTAAGCATCTGGAGCCTCGATCACGTGCTGGATGGGAGACCTCATGAGAGACCCAATGGGAATCTCAATGGAAGTCTCTATGGGTTACCCATTAGGAATCTCAGTGGGAGAGCCTATACCAATTTCAATGGGAGAGCATGGCTGCATTGCCTTTTGACAGGCCAAAGGGTTAGCAAGAGTAGAAGCCATTGACGGTAATTAAAACTGACTTTTACTAATGTATGCCTCTTTAAAAGTCCCACAGATGGGAAGCCAGCATGTCAGCAGCCATTGTAAACCCATTGTGCCAGCCCTTGACAGGCAGTTGTAGCTAAGCAGCAGGATCCTCAGTCACGGGCTGGATGGGAGACCTTATGAGAGACTCAATGGAAGTCTCTATGGGCTACCCAATGGGAATCTCAGTGGGAGAGCCTATGGCAATTTCAATGGGAGACCATGGCTGCATTGACTTTTGACAGGCCAAAGGGCTGGTAAGAGTAGAAGCCATTGACGGTAATTAAAACTGACTTTTATTAATGTATGCCTCTTCAAAAGTCCCACAGATGGGAAGCAAGCATGTCAGCCGCAATTGCAAACCCATTGTGCATGCCCTTGACAGACAGTTGAAGCTAAACAGCAGGAGCCTCAGTCACGGGCTAGATGGGAGACCCCTTGAGATACACAATGGGCATCTCAATGGAAGTCTCTATGGGTTACCCAATGGGAATCTCAGTGGATGTCTCTATGGGTTACCCAAAGGAAATCTCAGTGGGAGAGCCTATGGTAATTTAAATGGGAGACCATGGCTGCGTTGACTTTAGACAGGCCAAAGGGCTTGTAAGAGTAGAAGCCATTGACGGTAATTAAAACTGACTTTTATTAATGTAGGCCTCTTCAAAAGTCCCACAGATGGGAAGCCAGCATGTCAGCAGCCATTGTAAACCCATTGTGCATGACATTGACAGGCAGTTGAAGCTAAGCAGCAGGAGCCTCAGTCACGGGCTGGATGGGAGACCTCATGAGAGACCCAATAGGAATCTCAATGGAAATCTCTAGGTGTTACCCAATGGGAATCTCAGTGGGAGAGCCTATGGCAATTTCAATGGGAGACCATGGCTGCATTGACTTTTGACAGGACAAAAGGCTGGTTAGAGTAGAAGCCATTAACAGTAATTAAAACTGACTTTTACTAATGTATGCCTCTTCAAAAGTCCCACAGATGAGAAGCAAGCATGTCAGCAGCCATTGTAAACCCATTGTGCATCCTCTTGACAGACTGTTGAAGCTAAGCAGCAGGAGCCTCAATCACGGGCTGGATGGGAGACCTCATGATAGACCCAATGAAAGTCTCTATGGGTTACCCAATGGGAATCTCAGTGGGAGAGTCTATGGCAATTTCAATAGAAGACCATGGCTGCATTGGCTTTTGACAGGCCAAAGGGCTGGTAAGAGAAGAAGCCATTGACGGTAATTAAAACTGACTTGTACTAATGTATGCCTCTTCAAAAGTCCCACAGATGGGAAACCATCATGACTGCAGCCATTGTAAACCCATTGCGCATGCCCTTGACAGACATTTGAAGCTAAGCAGCAGGAGCCTCAGTCACAGGCTGGATGGGAGACCTCATGAGAGACCCAATGGAAGTCTTTATGGGTTACCCAATGGGAATCTCAGTGGGAGAGCCTATGGCAATATCAATGGGAGACCATGGCTGCATTGACTTTTGACAGGCCAAGCGGCTGGTAAGAGTAGAAGCCATTGACGGTAATTAAAACTGACTTTTACTAATGTATGCCTCTTCAAAAGTCCCACATATGGGAAGTCAGCATGGCTCTCCCACTAAGATTCCCATTGGGTAACCCATAGAGACTTCCATTGAGATTCCCATTGGGTCTCTAATGAGGTCTCCCATCCAGCCCGTGACCGAAGCTCCTGCTGCTGAGCTTCAACAGTCTGTCAAGGGCATGTGCAATGGGTTTACAATGGCTGCTAACATGCTGGCTTCCCATATGTGGGACTTTTGAAGAGGCATACATTAGTAAAAGTCAGTTTTAAATACCGTCAATGGCTTCTACTCTTACCAGCCCTTTTGCCTGTCAAAAGTCAATGCAGCCGTGATCTTCCATTAAAATTGCCATAGACTCTCCCACTGGGTAACCCATAGAGACTTCCATTGAAATTCCCATTGGGTCTCTCATGAGGTCTCCCATCCAACCCGTGACTGAGGCTCCTGCTGCTTAGCTTCAACTGTCTGTCAAAGGCATGCACAATGGGTTTGCAATGGCTGCTGAAATGCTTCCATCCCATCTGTGGGACTTTTGAAGAGGCATACATTAATAAAAGTCAGTTCAAATTACCGTCAATGGCTTCTACTCTTACCAGCCCTTTGGCCTGTCAAAAGTCAATGCAGCTATGGTCTCCCATTGAAATTGCCATAGGCTCTCCCACTGAGATTCCCAATGGTTAAACCATAGAGACTTACATTGAGATTCCCATTGGGTCTCTCATGAGGTCTCTCATCCAGCCAGTGACTGAGGCTCCTGCTGCTTAGCTTCAACAGTCTGTCAAGGGGATGCACAATGGGTTTACAATGGCTGCTGACATGCTGGCTTCCCATCTGTGGGATTTTTGAAGAGGCATACATTAGTAAAAGTCAGTTTTAATAACCGTCAATGGCTTCTACTCTTGCCAGCCCTTTAGCCTGTCAAAAGTCAATGCAGCCATGGTCTCCCATTGAAATTGCCATAGGCTCTCCCACTGAGATTCCCATTGGGTAACCCATAGAGAATTCCATTGAGTCTCTCATGAGGTCTCCAATCCAGCCCGTGACTGAGGCTCCTGCTGCTTAGCTTCAACTGCCTGTCAAGGGCATGCACAATGGGTTTACATTGGCTGCTGACATGCTGGCTTCCCATCTGTGGGACTTTTGAAGAGGCATACATTAATAAAAGTCAGTCTTAATTACCGTCAATGGCTTCTACTCTTACCAGCCCTTTGGCCTTTCTAAAGTCAACGCAGCCAAGGTCTCCCATTGAAATTGCCATAGGCTCTCCCACTGAGATTTCCTTTGGGTAACCCATAGAGACTTTCACTGAGATTCCCATTGGGTAACCTATAGAGATTTCCATTGAGATGCCCATTGTGTATCCCAAGGGGTCTCCAATCCAGCCCGTGACTAAGGCTCCTGCTGCTTAGCTTCAACAGTCTGTCAAGGGCATGCACAATAGGTTTACAATGGCTGCTGACATGCTAGATTCTCATCTGTGGGATTTTGAGGAGGTATACATTAGTAAAAGTCAGTTTTAATTACCTTCTATAGCTTCTACTCTTACCAGCCCTTTGGCCTGTCAAAAGTCAATGCAGCCATGGTCTCCCATTGAAATTGCCATAGGCTCACCCACTGAGATTCCCAATGGTTAAACCATAGAGACTTCTATTGAAATTCCCATTTGGTCTCTCATGAGGTCTCCCATCCAGCCCGTGACTGAGGCTCCTGCTGCTTAGCTTCAACAGTCTGTCAAGGGCATGCACAATGGGTTTACAATGGCTGCTGACATGCTTGCCTCCCATCTGTGGGACTTTTGAAGAGGCATACATAAGTAAAAGTCAGTTTTAATTACCATCAATGGCTTCTACTCTTACCAGCCCTTTGGCCTGTCAAAAGTCAATGCAGCCATGGTCTCCCATTGAAATTGCCATAGGCTCTCCCACTGAGATTCCCTTTGGGTAACCCATAGAGACTTCCATTGAGATTCCCAATGGGTCTCTCATATGGTGTTCCATCCTGCCTGTGACCGAAGCTCCTGCTGCTTAGATTTAACAGTCTGTCAAGGGCATGCACAATGGGTTTACAACGGCTGCTGACATGCTGGCTTTCTATCTGTGGGACTTTTGAAGAGGCATACATTAGTAATAGTCAGTTTTAATTACTTTCAATGGCTTCTACTCTTACCAGCCCTTTGGCCTGTCAAAAGTCAATGCTGCCATGGTCTCCCATTGAAATTGCCATAGGCTCTCCCACTGAGATTCCCATTGGGTAACCCATAGAGACTTCCATGGAGATTCCCTTTGGGTAACCCATAGAGCCTTCCATTGAGATTCCCAATGGGTCTCCCATGAAGTCTCCCAACCAGCCCGTGACTGAGGCTCCTGCTGCTTAGCTTCAACAGTCTGTCAAGGGCATGCACAATGGGTCTTTTTATGGCTGCTGACATACTTGCTTCCCATCTGTGGGACTTTTGAAGAGGCATACATTAATAAAAGTCAGTTTTAATTACTGTCAATGGCTTCTACTCTTACCAGCCCTTTGGCCTGTCAAAAGTCAATGCTGCCATGGTCTCCCATTGAAATTGCCATAGGCTCTCCCACTGAGATTCCCATTGGGTAACCCATAGAGACTTCCATGGAGATTCCCTTTGGGTAACCCATAGAGACTTCCATTGAGATTCCCATTGAGTCTCTCATGAGTAGTGATGGGCGAGTCCTAAATTACTCGGAATCACTTGACTCTAGCGAGTCCGAGCCCGGGACTCGCTACTCATTGCGAGTCTCGCGAGTCCAATGTTAATGAATAGGGAAGCGAGTAATAGCGAGTAATGTGCGATTTACAAATTGCAGATGTGTCTCGGAAGCTTCAGGCTCTATCTGCTAGGACTCGTTACTCTGCGAGTTTCCCAGTGTTTACTCTGACAAAACTAGGATTGCTATTGACTTGCATTGGACTCCCTACTGTGCCAGTGATAGCAGGGAAACTCGCAGAGTAAGAGCTGTCTGCTCTGTGCAGCTCCAGGGTCCTAGAGCCCGCCTGCTGCCTGATGTAGCAGAGATGAGATTGTTCTCAGTCTGCTCATTCCCTGTGCATAGACATCTATATCTATGCACAGGGGATGTAGCAGAGAGGACATCGCGTTTTGGACTACGTCGGACGGAAGACGATTTTCTGAATTAAAGATGGAGTCCCTAATGGCTTTTTTATTTTATTTCTAATAAAAAATTTCTCTGTGTTGTGTTTTTTTTAACCCTTTATTGGAGATTCTTAGTGGCCGGGTCAAACCTGGTCTGACATTAAGAATCTCGGGCTTAATACCAGTTTGTATAACAAAGCTGGTATTAACCCCTTTATTACCCAGCGTGCCACCGCCACCAGGGCCGCTGGAAGAGCGGGATTCAGCGCCAGAGGATGGCGCTTCAATGAACGCGCCATCTTCTGGGGCGGCTGCGGGCTGCAATTTGCAGCGGGGGGTGCCCAGAAAGCTTGGGCCTCTCTGCGCTGCGGATTCCAGCCCCCAGCTTCTTAGCTGTACCTGGCTAGACATAGAAATTGCGCGGAGCCCCATGCATTTTTTTTTTTATTATTTCATGAAATAATAAAAAAAAAGGGCTCCCATTTATTCTTGTGTCTGGCCAGGTACAAATAGGCACCTGGGGGTTGGGGGCAGCCCGTCGCTGCCTGCTGGATCCGGCTGGTTCCAGAAATATGGAGAAGCCCACGTCAAATTTTTTTCTGACAAATCCATAAAACAATGTAAATAAAAGGGACTGCATCTTAATTAACTCCTGGACCATGGGCGAGGGGTTAATAAAGATGCAGTCCCTTTTTTAGGATTGTTTTATTCATTTTTCAGAAAAAAAATTATGTGGGCTTCGCCGTATTTCTGGAACCAGCCAGATCCAGCAGGCAGCGACGGGCTGCCCCCAACCCCCAGGTACCTATTTGTACCTGGTCGGACACAAGAATATAGGCGAGCCCTCTTTTTTTATTATTTCATGAAATAATAAAAAAAAAATGCATGGGGCTCCGCGCAATTTCTATGTCTAGCCAGGTACAGCTAAGAAGCTGGGGGCTGGAATCCGCAGCGCAGAGAGGCCCAAGCTTTCTGGGCACCCCCCGCTGAAAATTGCAGCCCGCAGCCGCCCCAGAAGATGGTGCATTCATTGAAGCGCCATTCTCTGGCGCTGAACCCCGCTCTTCCAGCGGCCCTGGTGGCGGTGGCACGCTAGGTAATAAAGGGGTTAATACCAGCTTTGAATCTCAGTGGGAGAGCCTATGGCAATTTCAATGGGAGACCATGGCTGCATTGCCTTTTGACAAGCCAAAGGGCTGGTAAGTGTAGAAGCCATTGAAAGTAATTAAAACTTACTTTACTAATGTAAGCCTCTTCAAAATTTCCCACAGATGGGAAGCCAGCACATCAGCAGCCATTGTAAACCCATTGTGCATGCCCTTGACAGACTTGTAAAGCTAAGCAGCAGGAGCCTCGGTCACGGGCTGGATGGGAGACCTCATGAACGACTCAATGGGAATCTCAATGGAAGTCTCTATTGGTTACGCAATGGGATACTCAGTGGGAGAGCCTATGGCAATTTTAATGGGAGACCATGGCTGCATTGAGTTTTGACAGGCCAAAGGGCTGGTAAGAGTAGAAGCCATTAAAAGTAATTAAAACTGACTTTTACTAATGTATGTCTCTTCAAAAGTACCACAGATCGGACGCCAGCACGTCAGCAGCCGTTGTAAACCCGTTGTTCATGCCCTTGACAGACTGTTAAAGCTAAGCAGCAAGAGCCTCGGTCGCGGGCTGGATGGACGACCTCATGAGAGACTTAATGGGAATCTCAATAGAAGTCTCTATGGGTTACCCAATGGGAATCTCAGTGGGAGAGCCTATGGCAATTTCAATGGGAGACCATGGCTGCATTGACTTTTGACAGTCCAAAGGGCTGGTAAGAGTAGAAGCCATTGAAAGTAATTAAAACTGACTGTTACTAATGTATGCCTCTTCAAAAGTCCCACAGATGGGAAGCCAGCATGTCAGCAGCCATTGTAAACCCATTGTGCATGCCCTTGACAGACTGTTAAAGCTAAACAGCAGGAGCCTCGGTCACGGGCTGGATGGGAGACCTCATGAGAGACTCAATGGGAATCTCATTGGAAATCTCTATGGGTGACCCAATGGGAATCTCAGTGGGAGAGCCTATGGCAATTTCAATTGGAGACCATGGCTGCATTGCCTTTTGACAGGCCAAAATTCTGGTAAGAGTAGAAGCCATTGAAAGTAATTAAAACTGACTTTTACTAATGTATGCCTCTTCAAAAGTCGCACAGATGGGAAGCCAGCACGTCAGCAGCCATTGTAAACCCATTGTGCATGCCCTTGACAGACTTTTAAAGCTAAGCAGCAGGAGCCTCGGTCACGGGCTGGATGGGAGACCTCATAAGAGACTAAATGGAAGTCTCTATGGGTGGTCCAATGAGCATCTCAGTGGGAGAGCCTATGGCAATTTCAATGGGAGACCATGGCTGCATTGACTTTTGACAGGCCAAAGGGCTGGTAAGAGTAGAAGCCATTGAAAGTAATTAAAACTGACTTTTACTAATGTATGCCTCTTCAAAAGTCCCACAGATGGGAAGCAAGCACGTCGGCAGCCATTGTAAACTTACTGTGCATGACCTTGACAGACTGTTAAAGCTAAGCAGCAGGAGCCTCAGTCACGGGATCGATGGGAGATCTCAATGGAAGTCTCTATGGGTTACCCAATGGGAATCTCAGTGGGAGAGCCTATGGCAATTTCAATGGGAGACCATGGCTGCATTGACTTTTGACAGACCAAAGGGCTGGTAAGAGTAGAAGCCATTGAAAGTAATTAGAACTGACTTTTACTAATGTATGCCTCTTCAAAAGTCGCACAGATGGGAAGCCAGCACGTCAGCAGCCATTTTAAACCCATTGTGCATGCCCTTGACAGACTGTTAAAGCTAAGCAGCAGGAGCCTCGGTCACAGGCTGGATGGGAGACCTCATGAGAGACTCAATGGGAATCTCAATGGAAGTCTCTATGGGTTACCCAATGGGAATCTCAGTGGGAAAGCCTATGGCAATTTCAATGGGAGACCATGGCTGCATTGACTTTTGACAGGCCAAAGGGCTGGTAAGAGTAGAAGCCATTGAAAGTAATTAAAACTGACATTTACTAATGTATGTCTCTTCAAAAGTCCCACAGACGGGAAGTCATCATGTCAGCAGCCATTGTAAACCCATTGTGCATGCCCTTGACAGACTGTTAAAGCTAAGCAGCAGGAACCTCGGTCCTCGGTTGGATGGGAGTTCTCATGAGTGAATCAATGGGAATCTCAATGGAAATCTCTATGGGTTACCCAATGGGAATCTCAGTGGGAGAGTCTATGGCAATTTCAATGGGAGACCATGGCTGCATTGCCTTTTGACAGGCCAAAAGGCTGGTAAGAGTAGAAGCCATTGAAAGTAATTGAAACTGACTTTTACTAATATATGCCTCTTCAAAAGTCCCACAGATAGGAAGCCAGCATGTCAGCAGCCATTGTAAACCCATTGTGCATGCCCTTGACAGACTGTTAAAGCTAAACAGCAGGAGCCTCGGTCACAGGCTGGATGGGAGACCTCATGAGAGACTCAATGGAAATCTCTATGGGTTACCCAATGGGAATCTCAGTGGGAAAGCCTATGGCAATTTCAATGGGAGACCATGGCTGCATTGACTTTTGACAGGCCAAAGGGCTGGTAAGAGTAGAAGCCATTGAAAGTAATTAAAACTGACATTTACTAATGTATGCCTCTTCAAAAGTCCCACAGATGCGAAACCAGCACGTCAGCAGCCATTGTAAACCCATTGTGCATCCCCTTAACAGACTGTTAAAAGCTAAGCAGCAGGAGCCTCGGTCATGGGAGGATGGGAGACATCATGAGAGACTCAATGGGTATCTCAATAGAAGTCTCTATGGGTTACCCAAAGGGAAGCTCAGTGGGAGAGCCTATGGCAATTTCAATGCGAGACCATGGCTGCGTTGACTTTTGACAGGCCAAAGGGCTGGTAAGAGTAGAAGCCATTGAAAGTAATTAAAACTGACTTTTACTAATGTATGTCTCTTCAAAAGTCCCACAGACGGGAAGTCATCATGTCAGCAGCCATTGTAAACCCATTGTGCATGCCCTTGCCAGACTGTTAAAGCTAAGCAGCAGGAGCGTCGGTCACCGGCTGGATGGGAGAACTCATGAGAGACTCAATGGGAATCTCAATGGATGTCTCTATGGGTTACCCAATGGGAATGTCAGTGGGAGAGCCTATGGCAATTTAATGGGAGACCATGGCTGCATTGCCTGTTGACAGGCCAAAGGGCTTTGAAGAGTAGAAGCCAATGAAAGTAGTTAAAATTGACTTTTACTAGTGTATGCCTCTTCAAAAGTCCCACAGATGGGAAGCCAGCACGTCAGCAGCCATTGTAAACCCATTGTGCATGCCCTTAACAGACTGTTAAAGCTAAGCAGCAGGAGCCTCAGTCACAGGCAGGATGAGAGACCTCATGAGGGACTCAATGGGAATCTCAATGGAAGTCTCTATGGGTTATTCAGTGGGAGAGCCTATGGCAATTTCAATGGAAGACCATGGCTGCATTGACTTTTGACAGGCCAAAGGGCTGGTAAGAGTAGAAGCCATTGAAAGTAATTAAAACTGACTTTTACTAATGTATGCCTCTTCAAAAGTCCCACAGATGGGAAGCCAGCATGTCAGCAGCCATTGTAAACTTACTGTGCATGACCTTGACAGACTGTTAAAGCTAAGCAGCAGGAGCCTCGGTCACGGGATCGATGGGAGATCTCAATGGAAGTCTCTAAGGGTTATCCAATGGGAATCTCAGTGGGAGAGCCTATGGCAATTTAATGGGAGACCATGGCTGCATTGCCTGTTGATAGGCCAAAGGGCTGGTAAGAGTAGAAGCCATTGAAAGTAGATAAAACTGACTTTTACTAATGTATGCCTCTTCAAAAGTCCCACAGATGGGAAACTAGCACATCAGCAGCCATTGTAAACCCATTGTGCATGCCCTTGACAGACTGTTAAAGCTAAGCAGCAGGAGCCTCGGTCACGGGCTGGTTGGGAGACCTCATGAGGGACTCGATGGGAATCTCAATGGAAGTCTCTATGGGTTACCCAATGGGAATCTCAGTGGGAGAGCCTTAGGCATTTTCAATGGGAGACCATGGCTGCATTGCCATTTGACAGGCCAAAGGGCTGGGAAGAGTAGAAGCCACTGAAAGTAATTAAAACTGACTTTTACTAATGTATGCCACTTCAAAAGTCCAACAGATGGGAAGCCAGCACGTCGGCAGCCATTGTAAACCTATTGTGCATGCCCTTGACAGACTGTTAAAGCTAAGCAGCAGGAGCCTCGGTCCTCGGTTGGATGGGAGACCTCATGAGAGAATCAATGGGAATCTCAATGGAACTCTCTATGGGTTACCCAATAAGAATCTCATTGGGAGAGCCTATGGCAATTTCAATGGGAGATCATGGTTGCATTGAGTTTTGACATGCCAAAGGGCTGGTAAGAGTAGAAGCCATTGAAAGTAATTAAAACTGACTTTTACTAATGTATGCCTTTTCAAAGTCCCACAGATGGGAAGCCTGCACGTCAGCAGCCATTGTAAACCCATTGTACATGCCCTTGACAGACTGTTAAAGCTAAGCAGCAGAAGCTTTGGTCAAGGGCTGGATGGGAGACCTCATGAGAGATTCAATGGGAATCTCAATAGAAGTCTCTATGGGTTACCCAATGGGAATCTCAGTGGGAGAGCCTATGGCAATTTCAATGGGAGACCATGGCTGCATTTCTGTTTGACATGCCAAAGGGCTGGTAAAAGTAGAAGCCATTGAAACTAATTAAAACTGACTTTTACTAATGTATGCCTCTTCAAAAGTCCCACATATGGGAAGCCAGCATGTCAGCAGCCATTGTAAACCCATTGTGCATGCCATTGACAAACTGTTAAAGCTAAGCAGCAGGAGTCTCGGTCACGGCTGGATGGGAGACCTCATGAGAGACTCAATGGAAGTCTCTATGGGTTACCCAATGGGAATCTCAGTGGGAGAGCCTATGTCAATTTCAATGGGAGACTATGGCTGCATTGACTTTTGACAGGCTAAAGGGCTGGTTAGAGTAGAAGCCATTGAAAGTAATTAAAACTGACTTTTACTAATGTATGCTTCTTCAAAAGTCCCACAGATAGGAAGCCAGCTTGTCAGCAGCCATTGTAAACCCATTGTGCATGTCCTTGACAGACTGTTAAAGCTAAGCAGCAGGAGCCTCGGTCATGGGCTGGGTGGGAGACCTCATGAGAGACTCAATAGGAATTTCAATGGAAGTCTCTATGGGTTGCCCAAACGGAATCTCAGTGGGAGAGCCTATGGCAATTTCAATGGGAGACCATGGCTGCATTGATTTTTGACAGGCCAAAGGGATGGTAAGAGTAGAAGCCATTGAAAGTAATTAAAACAGACATTTACTAATGTATGCCTCTTCAAAAGTCCCATAGATGGGAAGTCATCATGTCAGCAGCCATTGTAAACCCATTGTACATGCCCTTGACAGAGTGTTAAAGCTAAGCAGCAGGAGCCTCGGTCACGGGCTAGATGGAAGACCTCATGAGAGACTCAATGGGAATCACAATGGTAGTCTCTATGGGTTATCCAATGGGAATCTCAGTGGGAGAGTCTATGGCAATTTCAATGGGAGTCCATGGCTGCATTGACTTTTGACAGGCCAAAGGGCTGGTAAGTGTAGAAGCCATTGAAAGTAATTAAAACTGACTTTTACTAATGTATGCCTCTTCAAAAGTTCCACAGATGGGAAGTCTTCATGTCAGCAGCCATTGTAAACCTATTGTGCATGCCCTTGACAGACTGTTAAAGCTAAGCAGCAGGAGCCTCGGTCACGGGCTGGATGGGAGACCTCATGAGAGACTCAATGGGAATCACAATGGTAGTCTCTAGGGGTTACTCAGTGGGAGAGCCTATAGCAATTTCAATGGGAGACCATGGCTGCATTAACTTTTGACAGGCCAAAGGGCTGGTAAGAGTAGAGGCCATTGAAAGTAATTAAAACTGACTTTTACTAATGTATGCCTCTTCAAAAGTCCCACAGATGGGAAGCCAGCAAGTCAGCAGCCATTGTAAGCTCATTGTGCATGCCCTTGACAGACTGTTAACGTTAAGCAGCAGGAGCCTCTGTCACGGGCTGGATGGGAGACCTCATGAGAGACTCTATGGAAGTCTCTGTTGGTTACCCAATGGGAATCTCAGTGGGACAGCCTATGGCAATTTCAATGGAAGACCATGACTGCATTGACTTTTGACAGGCCAAAGGGCTGGTAAGAGTAAAAGCCATTGAAAGTAATTAAAACTGACTTTTACTATTGTATGCTTCTTCAAAAGTCCACAGATGGGAAGCCAACATGTCAGCAGCCATTGTAAACCCATTGTGCATGCCCTTGAAAGACTGGTAAAGTTAAGCAGCAGGAGCCTCTGTCAAAGGCTGGCTGGGAGACCTCATGAGAAACTCAATGGTAGTCTATGGGTTACCCAATGGGAATCTCAGTGGGAGAGCCTATGGCAATTTCAATCGGAGACCAAGAGTGCATTGCCTTTTGACAGGCCAAAGGGCTGGTAAGAGTAGAAGCCATTGAAAGTAATTAAAACTCACTTTTACTAATGTACACCTCTTCAAAAGTCCCACAGATGGGAAGCTAGCATGTCAGCAGCCATTGTAAACCCATTGTGCATGCCCTTGACAAACTGTTAAAGCTAAGCAGCAGGAGTCTTGGTCATGGGCTGGATGGGAGACCTCATGAGAGACTCAATGGAAGTCTCTATGGGTTACCCCATGGGAATCTCAGTGGGAGAGCCTATGGCAATTTCAATGGGAGACCATGGCTGCATTGCCTTTTGACAGGCAAAAGGGCTGGTAAGAGTAGAAGCCATTGAAAGTAATTAAAACTGACTTTTACTAATGTATGCCTCTTCAAAAGTCCCACAGATGGGCAGCCACCATGTCAGCAGCCATTGTAAACCCATTGTACATGCCCTTGACAGACTGTTAAAGCTAAGCAGTAGGAGCCTCGGTCACGGGCTGGATGGGAGACCTCATGAGAGACTCAATGGGAATCTCATTGGAAGTCTCTATGGGTTACCCAATGGGAATCTCAGTGGCAGAGCCTATGGCAATTTCAATCGGAGACCAAGAGTGCATTGCCTTTTGACAGGCCAAAGGGCTAGTAAGAGTAGAAGCCATTGAAAGTAATTAAAACTCACTTTTACTAATGTACACCTCTTCAAAAGTCCCACAGATGGGAAGCTAGCATGTCAGCAGCCATTGTAAACCCATTGTGCATGCCCTTGACAAACTGTTAAAGCTAAGCAGCAGGAGCCTTGGTCATGGGCTGGATGGGAGACCTCATGAGAGACTCAATGGAAGTCTCTATGGGTTACCCAATGGGAATCTCAGTGGGAGAGCCTATGGCAATTTTAATGGGAGACCATGGCTGCATTGAGTTTTGATAGGCCAAAGGGCTTGTAAGAGTTGAAGCCATTGAAAGTAATTAAGACTGACTTTTACTAATGTATGCCTCTTCAAAAGTCTCTCAGATGGGAAGCCAGCACGTCAGCAGCCATTGTAAAGCCATTGTGCATGCCCTTGACAGACTGTTAAAGCTAAGCAGCAGGAGCCTTGGTCACGGGCTGGATGGGAGACCTCATGAGAGACTCAATGGGAATCTTAATGGTAGTCTCTATGGGTTATCCAATGGGAATCTCAGTGGGAGAGTCTATGGCAATTTCAGTGGGAGTCCATGGCTGCATTGACTTTTAACAGGCCAAAGGGCTGGTAAGAGTAGAAGCCATTGAAAGTAATTAAAGCTGACTTTTACTAATGTATGCCTCTTCAAAAGTCCCTCAGATGGGAAGCCAGTACATCAGCAGCCATTGTAAACCCATTGTACATGCCCTTGACAGACTGTTAAAGCTAAGCAGTAGGAGCCTCGGTCACGGGCTGGATGGGAGACCTCATGAGAGACTCAATGGGAATCTCATTGGAAGTCTCTATGGGTTACCCAATGGGAATCTCAGTGGCAGAGCCTATGGCAATTTCAATCGGAGACCAAGAGTGCATTGCCTTTTGACAGGCCAAAGGGCTAGTAAGAGTAGAAGCCATTGAAAGTAATTAAAACTCACTTTTACTAATGTACACCTCTTCAAAAGTCCCACAGATGGGAAGCTAGCATGTCAGCAGCCATTGTAAACCCATTGTGCATGCCCTTGACAAACTGTTAAAGCTAAGCAGCAGGAGCCTTGGTCATGGGCTGGATGGGAGACCTCATGAGAGACTCAATGGAAGTCTCTATGGGTTACCCAATGGGAATCTCAGTGGGAGAGACTATGGCAATTTTAATGGGAGACCATGGCTGCATTGAGTTTTGATAGGCCAAAGGGCTTGTAAGAGTTGAAGCCATTGAAAGTAATTAAGACTGACTTTTACTAATGTATGCCTCTTCAAAAGTCTCTCAGATGGGAAGCCAGCATGTCAGCAGCCATTGTAAAGCCATTGTGCATGCCCTTGACAGACTGTTAAAGCTAAGCAGCAGGAGCCTTGGTCATGGGCTGGATGGGAGACCTCATGAGTGACTAATGGGAATCTCAATGGAGTCTCTATGGGTTACCCAATGGGAATTCTAGTGGGATAGCCTATGGCAATTTCAATGGGAGACCATGGCTGCATTGACTTTTGACAGGCCAAAGGGCTGGTAAGAGTAGAAGCCATTGAAAGTAATTAAAACTGACTTTTACTAATGTATGCTTCTTCAAAAGTCCACAGATGGGAAGCCAGCACGTAGCAGCCATTGTAAACCCATTGTGCATGCCTTGACAGACTGTTAAAGCTAAGCAGCAGGAGCCTTGGTCATGGGCTGGATGGGAGACCTCATGAGAGACTCAATGGAAGTCTCTATGGGTTACCCAATGGGAATCTCAGTGGGAGAGCCTATGGCAATTTCAATGGGAGACCATGCTGCATTGACTTTTGACAGGCTCAAAGGGCTGGTAAGAGTAGAAGCCATTGAAAGTATTAAAACTGACTTTTACTAATGTATGCCTCTTCAAAAGTCCACAGATGGGAAGCCAGCAGTCAGCAGCCATTGTAAACCATTGTGCATGCCTTGACAGACTGTTAAAGCTAAGCAGCAGGAGGCTCGGTCACGGGCTGGATGGGAGACCTCATGAGAGACTCAATGGAATTCATGATCTCTATGGGTTACCAATGGTAATCTCAGTGGGAGAGCCTATGGCAATTTCAATGGGAGACCATGGCTGCATTGACTTTTGACAGGCCAAAGAGCTGGTAAGAGTAGAAGCCATTGAAGTAATTAAAACTGACTTTTACTAATGTATGCCTCTTCAAATGTCCCACAGATGGGAAGCCAGCATCAGCAGCCATTGTAAACCCATTGTGCATGCCCTTGACAGACTGTTAAAGCTAAGCAGCAGGGCCTCGTCATGGGCTGGATGGGAGACCTCATGAGAGACTAATGGGAATCTCAATGGAAGTCTCTATGGGTTACTAATGGGATTCTCATTGGAGAGCCTATGGCAATTTGAATGGGAACCATGGCTGCATTGACTTTTGACAGGCCAAAGGGCTGGTAAGAGTAGAAGCCATTGAAAGTAATTAAAACTGACTTTTACTAATGTATGCCTCTTCAAAAGTCCCACAGATGGGAAGCCAGCACTGTCAGCAGCCATTGTAAACCCATTGTGCATGCCCTTGACAGACTGTTAAAGCTAAGCATCAGGAGCCTCGGTCACGGGCTGGATGGGAGACCTCATGAGAGACCAATGGAATTCTCTATGGGTTACCCAATGGGAATCTCAGTGGGAGAGCCTATGGCAATTTCAATGGAGGACCATGGCTAAGTTGACTTTTGACAGGCCAAAGGGCTGGTAAGAGTAGAAGCCATTGAAAGTAATTAAAACTGACTTTTACTAATGTATGCTCTTCAAAAGTCCACAGATGGGAAACCAGCATGTCAGCAGCCATTGTAAACCATTGTGCATGCCATTGACAGACTGTTAAAGCTAAGCAGCAGGAGCTCGGTCACAGGCTGGATGGGAGACCTCATGAGAGACTCAATGGAAGTCTCTATGGGTTACCCAAATGGGAATCTAGTGGGAGAGCCTATGGCAATTTCAATGGGAGGCCATGGCTGCATTGACTTTTGACAGGCCAAAGGGCTGGTAAGAGTAGAAGCCATTGAAAGTAATTAAAACTGGCTTTCACTAATGTATGCCTCTTCAAATGTCCCACAGATGGAAAGCCAGCACATCAGCAGCCATTGTAAACCCATTGTGCATGCCCTTGACAGACTGTTAAAGCTAAGCAGCAGGTGCCTCAGTCGCGTGCTGGATGGGAGACCTCATGAGAGACTCAATGGGAATCTCAATGGAAGTCTCTATGGGTTACCCTATGGGATTCTCAGTGGAAGAGCCTATGGCAATTTCAATGGGAGACCATTGCTGCATTGAGTTTTGACAGGCCAAAGGGCTGGTAAGAGTAGAAGCCATTGAAAGTAATTAAAACTGACTTTTACTAACGTATGCCTCTTCAAAAGTCCCATCGATGGGAAGCCAGCATGTCAGCAGCCATTGTAAACATATTGTGCATGCCCTTGACAGACTGTGAAAGCTAAGCAGCAGGAGCCTCGGTCACAGGCTGGATGGGAGACCTCATGAGAGACTCAATGGGAATCCCAATGGATGTCTCTATGGGTTACCCAATGGGAATCTCAGAGGGTGAGCCTATGGCAATTTCAATGTGAGACCATGGCTGCATTGACTTTTGACAGGCCAAAGGGCTGGTAAGAGTAGAAGCCATTAAAAGTGATTTTTACTAATGTATGTCTCTTCAAAAGTCCCACAGATGGGAAGCCAGCATGTCAGCAGACATTGTAAATCCATTGTGCATGCCCTTGAGAGACTGTTAAAGCTAAGCAGCAGGGGGAGATGAAGGATAAAAACTATTCTTCCGTGTTCCACGAGACATCAAAGGGTAAATATAATATTGATTTATTAGTCAACGTGTTTCATGGCTCCCTGGTCCCTTCCTCAGGACAAATCAATATCATATTGCCATGTTTCAGGGGGTTTCAGGGAGACCTGAAATGCGTTGACTAATAAATCAATATTAGATTTACCCTTTGATATCTCGTGAAATATGGTATGTTGGTTTTTAACCATTCATTCTCCTACTTTAATTTTCTGTGTAAATGACTTTTAGGTTTTCATTTTCTGTAAGTCATAATCATCAACATTTACAGAAATAAACAATTGAAATGGATGACTCTGTTAGTAATGACTCTATATAATATATGTATTTCACTTTTTATATTGAATCACTGAAAAAAAATAACTTTTTGATGATATTTTAATTCATTGAGATGCACGTGTATGTGTATTTTTTAATTTTCAATGGGACAAAAGCGAGTTTGAACTTGATTTGAACTTTTTTTTTTTTTTTTTAATATTTGAAAACTTTTTTTCTTTATTTTACACTTGCTCCTAGGGGGACTGCTGCACAGTCTGATTGAATTCAGATAGAACATGCGGTTCTATAGTAGAGTGCAGGGATAATACGGGATACTTTAATCTTAATCTCCGTAACTTTATTCATAAAAAGCTCCAGACCACAACGCGTTTCGACGTACAGACGTCTTCCTCAAGACGTCTGTACGTCGAAACGCATTGTGGTCTGGAGCTTTTTATGAATAAAGTCACGGAGATTAAGATTAAAGTATCCCGTATTATCCCTGCGCTCTACTATAGATCCGCATGTTCTATCTGAATTCTATCATACAAATTCCCTTGGGGAAAGCGGTGACAGAGCTGCAGGCGGGATAGGGTTAATGGATCAACCTGGAGTTTCCTAACCCAACCCTAGAGTGAGAGCGTGGACTACACGAGGCCAGGAGCAGAGGTGATTGAGGATACAGGAGCACTACAGATCCAAGGCTGGCAGCCTGAGCTACAAACTACGCTCACAATCTGGTTGTGCGGATCTGGCACAACCTTTAAAGGTTAGTTTATTCTTAATACGACCGCTTTTAAGGCAGGAGAGATCCACAGGTGGCGCAACACTATTTTTTTCTTTTTAAATGCTGCACAGTCTGATCACTTTTGTTATGTTGTCTGCTGCAGCACATCTCTATAGAGCACATATGATCACTTCATGTGTATGCTGGCGCTTGCCAGGCATCCACAGGAAGTGATACCAGACAACTTCCAGGGTCATCAAAGGATCCCAGGCTGTCGAGGTAACAGGTGGAGGTTCCATGATCACATTACAAAACTTCGGTTCATGGCAAGAAACATTGAGATCACCACCTCGGGGCTTTGAGTCACACTAACAGTGATTGACAGCGCTATCCAAAGGCTTAACAGCATCAGATCAATCAGCTGAGATCAGCTGAGATGTGTGAAGGAAGATGTGATCTCAGCCCATGAGCTCACATCAGGGGAAGGACACGGCCAAGAACTTAGATATGCGTCCTTATAGTTGGAGTGCCTGAGAGAGCGAAGGGTAGAGAGGCAGTTGACTTTATTAAGGCATGGCTGCTGAAAACTTTTGGCAAAGATAAGTTCTCACGAATGTTTGCAATTTAAAGGGCTCATAGAGTCCCCACTAGACCTGTACCCTCTGGGGCTCAGTCACGTACAGTGTTGATCAGGATGCTACATTTTAATGATAGAGACAAAATTCTACAACTGGTAATGTCGGCGACAGATCTGCGTATAGAAGGTGCCAGGGTGTCCCTATAGACGATCCCTAAAAACGCATCTTTTTAAGGTGGCCTATCATACTCCCTAATAGAAGTCCATTGTACTGTAGACAGTGAATGGGCTATCCTCTGGACATTACTCTTCTACAAACTCCACCAAACCATAAAGGTCTACACAGACTGTCTGATGACCATCCATGTAAGCTTAGCCCTATGCCCCATTTCCTCAAGATGCCTGGACCATCAGTGCAATAAGCCCCGGCACCTTGTGCAACCCCTATCCCGTTGTAGATTGTAAGCTCTTTTGAGCAAGGTCACCTTCATTTCTTGCTTTATTTATTGTATTTTTTTTTTCACATTGATTCTATGCCTATTGTTTTGTATCCAATTATTGTACTTTATTTGTTCTCTACTGTAATAACTTACTGTATTTTCTGTACTCTAACCCTACATTGTAAAGCGCTGCGGAATATGTTGGCGCTATATAAATAAAGCTTTATTATTAAAGCTTTATTATATCCGGACTTTTCTGTGGAGGTTCAGAGAAAGCATGCACAGTTTCAAGAAATTAAATGCAGATTCAGGGTGCTCCAAGTACCCTATTCTATGTTGTACCCAGCGCAATTGCATGTTGTTGCACTGGGTGGGGCTAATTTTTTGATGCACCTAAGGATGCTGCGAGATGGCTAGATTTAAAGGAGCAGAAAATCCAGGCAGGCTGATGTTGTTTACGCCATAACTAATCAGGCTGGGTGTTCTCTTTTTATTATGGCTTCTGCCTGTAATGTCCACCTAAGGACTGGTGGTTCCTTCTATTTTTATTTTATTACCATTATTCTATTGCAGTGTTCTGTTGAACTGTTTACTGACATACCTCGAGCAACCGATATCCTTATAATCTGTTATGAAAACACATTTACATATGTTGACAGAGAAAGTGAATGGGTATTGTAGGAGCTTTGTTCTGTGTAAATGGAACAGACTTGGATTTCTGTTTTCTCTTACTCTTTCCTCTTGCTTTTTTTCTTTTCTTTTCTTTTACTGTTTTTCTTTCTTGTCCTATCTGACTTTTTTTCACTCTTCTAGCAGTCTTGCAATGGGAAGCAAGTCACGATGTGTGTATATGTCTCACTTGGCTTTATAGGTGCACATTTCATTGGCTACATACCTCGGCCATCTGTATTGTTTTACTTCAAGGTGGGGGGGATGGAGAGGAGGGGGGGATATGTTTTGACTGCTTCGGAGTACATACTTCTGCATTATCCCTTTGAGACAATTCATACAGACTTAAAGGCATGATGGGGACTGATTGTTATTATTCATTACTTGCATTTTAAAAATGGCTAGGCAGATTAGTGTACTTTCTTGGAACATCAGAGGGATGGGGGACCCTACTAAAAGATTTGCAGTATTTAAATATATCAAGGAGTTTCGAGACTCGATAATATGCATACAGATCGCGCATTGTAATAGAGAAACCACTGCGACCCTGAATAAGTTCGGGAAGGGCCCCATATATCATTCTACACATAGTACATACTCCAGAGGAGTTAGCATATTGGTGCATCCTAACTTACCGTTTGAAATGGAGAAGTGTGTTAGTGATCCTGAGGGGAGATATGTTTGTTTAGTGTATGGAGTGGCTGGATTAAGGATGTGTTTGATTGCAGTTTATATTCCTCCACCTTTCTTAGTGAAAACGTTACATCAATTGACACATTGGGTAGTTGAATATACTAACATTTCCCTCCTTGTCATTGGAAATTTTAATATTTACCTCCACGTTGGTCTTGATAAGTACTGGGGTGACTCAGGGGGAGGTATGGTGCATGATACAGTGCTGGCAAAGGTACTGCAAGAGATTCAACTGATAGATATGTGGCGTGCTCGATTCCCTGAGGTTAAGCAATATTCATGTTTTTCTGCAACTTACTCTTCACTTTCTAGAATTGATATGGCTTTGGGGAATAGTAACATGGTGCTGTTGATTGGCAAGAGTGAGTATTGTACGAGGCTGCTTTCAGACCACTCCCCCTTGCTGGTGGTTCTGAATGTGGAGTCTGGTAGACCGGGTGGCAAGCGTGTATTGAGGTTTAATCCTTTATGGCTGGATGTGGAATTGGGAAGAATGTGGGACTGGAGGATAAATTAGACATATTTTTTAAAGATAATGCTGGGTCGGTCTCTACTTTAATAGTTTGGGACGCAATGAAGGCCTTTTTGAGAGGGATACTGATAAAGACGATCATCTTTGGTTAAAACCAGGAATAGGTCTCGTCTTCAGGACTTGCAGTGGGAGGTGGATGCTTTGGAGAGGCATTTTGTGGAGACACCGACTACCGACAGTAAGGCACGCTGGACAAATGCACTGACATGTTTGAATGACTCCAACAGGCGGAAAATAAATGTTTTTTTCCTTAAACAACAATTTTATATAAGGGTGAAAGTGCAGGTCATTTATTGGCCACTGTGGATAAAGCACAGCCTGGTGCCCCTGTAATTACGGCCATTAGAAACACTGACGGGGTGATAACTATGGACGCAGGAAATATTATGGGCGCATTCTTCCACTTCTGTCAACAACTTTACTCCTCCAAATTGGTTAAAACACAAGGAGACATAGCGCTATACCTTGATAGTTTACAACTACCCTGACTGAGGGGCAAGCAAAGGGAGCAACTGGATGCGCCTATAACGGTGGAAAAGACGAAGGAGGCTTGACAAAATTTTCAAAACAATAAAGCGCCTTGAACTGATGGAATTCTAGCAGAACTTTATAAGGAAGCTGGAGGCGTGCTATTACCTAGATTGAGGGAAGTATTTGAGTAGGCCCTAAAGGAAGGCATGCTACCGGCATGCTAGAGGCAATTATAGTCCTTCTCCCAAAGCCAGGTAAGGATCTACTATCTCCTGAGTCTTATCGACCCATCTCATTGCTTCCAGTTGATGTTAAAATCTTAGCTAAAGTACCAGTTGGGAGACTTGTGACTGTCATCACTCAATTAGTGGGGGAGGACAAGACCAGGTTCATGCCAGCCAAATCGATGGCTATTAATTTGCGCTGACTGTTTCTTAATTTACAAGTGGAATCGCAGAATGTAGGGAGTAGGGCGGTGCTCTCACTTGATGCTGCAAAGGCTTTCGTCAGCATCAAATGGGAGTACTTGTGGGTGGTTTTGAGAGGTAGGGGTTTGGTTCTGGGTTTCTAGCTTGGGTGAGACTACTGTATACTAGCCCTATGGTGAAGGTTTGAATTAATGGAAGCTTTCTGGGGGTTTCATGTTGGAGAGGGGTACCAGACAGGTTTGCCCTTTGTCCCCTCTTTTGTTTGCCCTGGCTATTTCATTTCATTTCAAAAATTCTTTTTATTATTTCACAAGATATAAGCATGGTAAACAGATAATTATAGAAACAGAAGATTTCAGTTTGGGACAATCAATTGAAAATGATTAGATATTTCCAGACATATTTTTAAATACGGTTATTGTCAAACTATCTAGAAAAAGAACAAAAAAGAGAAAGAAAAAAAAAGAATTAAGCATAAGAAGGAGAGGAAATAAATGATAAAGAGAGGTTATCTAAGAGAGCAGGAGCGAGTATAGTAGGTGAGAAGGGGAGAGAGGAAAGGGGAAGGCGGGTCACGAGGCGGGGTCTAGAGGATTTCTGGTGAGGCGGAAGGGGGTCTAGATTAAGGTACTATAAGCGTCTTTTTGAAGAGTTCCCAGGCTCGCCAATGGTTGCGGACAGACGCCTGTGTGTGGTTCACTGAGGCAGCCAGTTTCGCTACTAGATACAGTTGGTCAGTTTTATCAATTAACGACTGAAGAGTCGGAATTTGGGGAGATCCCCAAACTGTTGGTAAGAGAAGTTTCGCTGCAGCCAGTATTGTGTATATCAATACAGAGAACTCACTATGGGATGCGTCTAGGGGTAGATTCAGCAGTACTACTTCAGGGGATAGCGTGATATTTCGTTTAGTCACATCTCTGATCAAGTGTGTCGTCAGGTTCCAGTAGGGGATCAGGGATGGACAATGCCACCAAAGGTGGATGTAGTTCCCGTTCGCATCACCACAGCGCCAGCAATTCGCAGGGAATTGTGTCTTCCATTTGTGTGTTCTCTGTGGATCAGTATACCAGCGGGAGAGAATTTTGTAGGAGTTCTCTTGTACCTTGATGCATTTAGTCGGTCCGTGTGAGTGGGTGTAGATGTGTGAAATCTGCTGAGGGGAGAACTGATAACCCAAATCTTTTTCCCAACTATGTATATAGGCTCTTTTCATGGGTATATCTCTATCCAAAATGCTTTGGTAAATGGTAGAGAGGATCTTAGTAGGTCTGATCTGTCTAGCGCAGAGCGTTTCAAATGCTGTGGGGCTGCGGGTGAGTGCCGTATTGAATCGGATGTTGTGTAGGAGGGATTGTAGAGTCTTATATTGGAGAAAATTAATAGATTCGAGGCCTGGTATTTTGTGTAGATTAGGTAACGAGAGGAGTGCTCCGTCTGTGTATAGTCGGTCTGCTGTTAGGTTGGCTAGTAATCCGGTGCGATATTTGCTAGGTTTGTATAGTAGGCTCGATCCCGTTAGTATATCCAACAGGGTAAGGAGAGGAGTCGATGGGGGTAGGAGGTAAGTATGCGTATTGGTCCAAATTCGTAGGAGTGTGTTTGTAAGAGGATTATGTTGGCGTTCAGACAATTTGGTTCTGTAATGCGTTAGTAGGAGGGGGCGGAGGAGCTGTGGGGATAGTGTGTTTTCTATATCGATCCATAATTTGTTTTGTGTGTTTCGTATGATATCAATAGAACGTGATAAAACTGCTGAGTGATAATAAATTCTGATATCAGGTGCGCCCATGCCTCCTTTTATTTTTGGGAGAGAGAGAGTGCGGAAATTTAAGCGGTGTCTTTTATGTTTCCAAATATAAGTGTAAAAGAGAGAGTTGACCTTGCGTAAATAAGCATTAGGGACATGTATCGGTAATATAGAGAAAAGGTAAGTAAATTTGGGTAGGATAAGGCTTTTGAGGATATTCTTACGACCCATCCAGGATAAGAAAGGGTCACGCCAAGTTTTCATAGTGGCAGTTACTCTGTCTAATAAAGGGGGGTAATTGAGGGAGAAAAGAGCTTTATGAGATCTGCTAATTTTTATGCCTAGATAGGTGATATGCGTTTTGGGCCATGAGAACGTGTACATGGTTTTTAATCTGGATAGGATTGGTAGTGGGACGTTCAGGTCTAAGGCTTCCGACTTTGATGTATTTATTTTAAAATTGGTGAGGGTACTGTAGTTGTCAAGTAGTTTTATTAAGGGGCGGAAACTTTTAAGAGGATTAGTCATGAATATAAGTAAATCGTCTGCGAAGGCAGCCGTTTTATGATGTGTTACTCCTAGTGTAATGCCTTGAATCCTTTTATCAAGCTGAATATCGATCAGCAGGGGTTCCATTGCTAGGATAAATAATAGAGGGGATAGTGGGCAACCTTGTCTCGTGCCATTGTGTATGGTGAAGGTATCTGTTAGGGAGCCATTGATGTTGATGCGGGCGGTTGGGCTGGTGTACATTTTTAAAATCGCCGCCACTAGTTGGGTCGGGATGCCGAATCCTAGCAACGTTTCTTCTAAATATAGCCAGTCCACCCTATCGAAGGCCTTTTCAGCGTCCGTTCCCAGGAGGACTAGTGGAATTTTCTGTCGGTTGGCATAATGAATAAGGTGTAGTACCTTCAGTATGTTGTCCTTCCCCTCTCTTCCCCCACAAATCCAGTTTGGTTTAGTGAGATTTTATCCGGTAGGTAAGCAGCTACTCGACGAGCGATCATACTGGCGAAAATTTTTAAATCAACATTTAGTAAGGAGATCGGCCGGTAGCTGCTACACATTTCCCGGTCTTTCCCTTCTTTGTAGATTAGGGATATTTTTGCTTCTAAAGTTTGAGCCGGGAATCGGTCTCCTTGCAATATGGAATTATACATATTCAGCATGTGTGGTTGGAGAATCGAGGGGAACGATCTGTAGTAGGCACAGGGTAGTCCATCTGGTCCCGGCGCCTTGTTGGGGGGGCACTTCGACAGGGCGGACCGGAGTTCTTCTAGGCCAAAGGGCTTGTTTAGAAGCAATTGTTGTTGTGGGGTAAAGCTCGGAAGGTTTAGGCGGGATAAGTAATGTTTGATTTTTTGCCTTCTGGCCGCCTCTTCAGTTTTGGTTTCTTTGGGGCGTAGGTTATATAGTTGTGTATAATAGTGCAGAAACGTTGTTTCTATTTGGTCATAATTAGTTGTGGATCGTCCCTCCGCAGTTTTGATGGAGTGTATGGAAGTGCGGGTTTGTCTCTGTTTAATTCTAGAAATCATCAATTTCGAGGCTTTGTCACCGTGAACGTACATTTTAGTGCGCCATGAAGCGAGCCATTTTGCCGTTTGTAGGAATAGGATATCTTTAAGTTGACGCCTTTTAAGGGTTAGTTGCTCCATTATTTGGGGGGTGATTAATTTTTTGTGTTTTGTTTCTAGGTCGGAGATTTCTTCATATAGTAGATCAAGCTGTTTCTGTTGTTGTTTATGAATGTATGCTGTAATTGAAATAAATTCTCCTCTGACTACAGATTTGTGGGCTTCCCAAAGCGTCGGCATCGCAACCTCACCATTATCGTTTTGAGCAAAATACTGCTCTAGTGTTTTGGTTATGCGTGAGAGGGTGGATGGGTTGTCAAGTACCGACTCAGTGAGTCGCCACGATCTATGGATGGGGAAGGTCTTATGTAGTGTCAGCGCCATCGTTACGAAGGAGTGGTCTGAGAATATGTTAGGGTTAATTTTTGTTGATCTCACTTTGGCTAGGGTGTTTTTGGAGACAAAGAAGTAATCTAGTCTATGGTAAGAGGCATGTGGGTGTGAATAAAAGGTATAGTCACAATCGTCTGGGTGTAAGTATCTCCATACATCCAACAGTTGGAGCTCGCGAAGTTGGACTTTGATTTTATTGAGATCCCCTTGTGAGTAAGTACCTTTTTTTGTTGTGGTATCTATTAGTGGGTTTAGTGCAATATTGAGGTCTCCCCCTACTATCAGTGTGCCTTCACGGAAATCTCCTATTTTCCTCAGAGTCGAGTGGAGCCATTTCAGGAGTTTTTTGTTGGGGGCATATAAGCAACAAATTGTAACTAAATTACCAGCTAGTAGACCTTTGAGAAAAATATAGCGGCCGTTGGTGTCAATTAGATGTTCTCGAGTTTGGAAAGGGATTCCTTTCTTTATAGCAATTGAGACCCCTCGTGACCGGGGCTGTGGTGATGTGGCATGGAACCAAGTATCATAGTGTGACCGGTCAAAGTTAGGTAATTTTTCAGGGGTAAAGTGAGTTTCTTGTATCAACAGCACATCCGCCGCATGTTTCTTAAGTAGGTCTAGAGTGTGTCTCCTCGATATGGGAGAGTTTAGCCCTTTAGCATTGAGCGTAGCAAAGGTAAATACCTTATGTTGAGACGCCATCATTGGGTGGTTGATGCCAGATAGGTATGTATATGATTCGAGTGGTCCTCGACTCCAGCCTCGTGACCGGGAGGGGTGGTTGGGTGGGAAGAAAGGAAAGAGAGTAGAAGAGTAGTGAGGAAAGACAAGAGAAAAGAGAGATACATTAATAACATTTCCATTGCAATCATGTACAACATGTCTAACGATCAGCGACACAACAACGTGGACCATATGGGGAGGATCGTTGATGGTTCCACCATAGCCAAATAGTACTTGCTGTAGTATTAAGTATTTAGGGTGAGGGGGGGGAGGGGTGGGTTCCACTGTGTAAGTGGAGGGGTAGCGGATGAGGGAAGGGGGGAAGGGTCGATGGCAGCAAGTATGTAAGGGCACCTATACAATAACTATTGAAACAGGACTTCTGTGGGTCTAGAAGTCAAACATATTACAAAACAAAGATGTAACCAACATTACTGTAAAGCGCAGTATAACCTGTATAACAAAAAGGACCTTCTTATAAGAATGACTGGGTCACTCTCTTTATTCAAGTAAGGCCGCGGGCAATGCAGTTAGCCTGTCAATCAAAGAGGCATAGAGTAGCTGTGTATTATTTAGGGGTTCAAGTGTCATGGTGGTATGGGGTGGGGAAGGGAACGGGGGGACTAAGGAAGGGAGGGGGGGCAAAGGAGGGAGCCGGGTGGATGGATGGTAGATAAATGTAGGGTTAAGGGAGTGGATTGTTTGGTTTTAAGGATATGAGAGCTCAGTATTGGATTAGTAATACTCCAATCAGGGGCGTGTAAGGATGATCTGTGGACACGGTGTTAAAGAATAGTCAGCTAATACGCGGATGAGAAAGAGTCCTTCGTATCCTAGAGTGAAGACATCAGGTCGTCTCTACTCCATCCTTTGGCGTTGGTGTTTTGGATATCTTTTTTCGGAGGCGCTGTGATTTTGGAGTTCCAGCGACTTGCCATGGAGGGGTGACTTGGAGGGGTTTCTGTAAAGACGCTGCGTGGAAGGTTTCTAGGTCTGGGTAAGACTGTAATTCAATGCTGAGTGATTGACAGACGTCTCTGATGTCCTCAGACGTCCTGGCCGTTAGTTTCTTTTCACCAGCTGTAATGAAGATGCCGAAAGGGAACAGCCAGCGGAAGCGATAGCCTTTTTGTGACAAAATGTCTGTGAAAGGTTTAAGCAAGCGTCTCTTCTTTAAGGTTATGGCAGAGATGTCTTGGAACAATTTCAGTTGAGAGTTCTCATATTCAATAGTCTCTGCCTCCCTGGCTCTCCGTAAGATGAGTTCTTTTGTTCTATAGTCTAGGAAGCGACACAGTACATCGCGGGGAGGGTCATTTTGGTTTGGCTTGGGGCGTAGTGTTTCTGTGAACTCTAATAATCTCCATATCTTTAGGGTCATCTTCTCGGAGCAGTTTACTGAAGATTTCATTCACAGCTGAGGGCAGGGCTTCGAACGCAATAGATTCTGGAAGGTATTTTATGCGGATATTGTTTCTACGCTCACGATTTTCGTGGTCCTCAAGCGTGGAGTGGATGGCATGTATTTGAGTTTCATGAGCATTTAGGCAGTCCAGTAATTTGTTAGTTTGTATCGTCGTGGTTGCCTGGTCATTTTCTACTGCCCCCAGTCTATGACCTTGTTGAGTCAAATCTAATTTTATCTCAGCGAGCTCTTTGCTGATCGGTTCTATGGCTTTCGTCAGTATACGCTTTATGAAAGAGCGGGTGACTTTATTATCTTTAGGGTCCATTTCTGCGTCTGAATCGCTCTCAACATCAGAGTCGGATGCATCAGCCATCAGTTGGAACGTACGTTTGGTAGATTTAGAATGAGTCATGAGGTCAGTCTGTTTTGAGAGAAATTTATCCACATCGGCTTGGGTAACCGGATTAGTGGATTTAGATGGTGCCCGGGGGTTTTAATGCTTGTTTTCCCCATGTTTAGCTATGGTATTGTGGAATGTTCTTTTATTCGGTCTTTATTAAGCCTCCCCTGGGTCTCACGTCATCGGCTAGGTAGACATGATGCACATTGCTTGAGGCAGTTTAGTAAATTTAATCTCTTTGTAGTAGGTAGGTAGCTGTCAAAAGAGTGTTTGCTCCCTCTGGTGGTGAGAAGCGGAACAGCTTGGCTATAGCGCTGCAGGGGTTAATACTGCTCCAGAGGCTTGGTAGTTCAAAGTCTAATTGTAGTATATTTTGGAACAGGATCCACAGGAATGTGTAGCACCTCAGAGGGGGAGATATAGAGGGCAGCACAGGGATCAGAGTATGTGTTTATTTATATATGAGACTGCGGCCTGTAGATAGACTGATGGTTTACTATTGTTTATAGTGTAATTCTGGATTTAGTTCTGGCTTCACCAGCCCCTCTCAGAGTGTCTGTGTCTCTTACTTATGCCCCTGTCCCGGGGTTTGCTGGGCTGTGTGGTCCAGCCCCCAGCCCTTCTATTCAGAGGCCCGCAACTGATCTCGCGCCGGTCCCGGCCACTGCATACACCACCTGCGTCTCTCTGCCCGGGCACCGGCGGCTAATGTAGGCTCCCGCTCCCCCCGTGACTCGCCCAGGTCCGCTCCCGCAGTCTCTCCTCACTTCCCTGTCTGCTAGGGCGCCCGGCGGAATGTGACCAGTGGCGCTCGCTTCAGGGGGCCACACCGGGACCGCTGCTCCTCACTCACCCCTCCGATCTCCGTCACAGATGCCTCTGCACACCGGGGAGCCGCCGGGGTGATGCACCTGAGGAGGTCCGGTACGCACGTGTACCCGCGGCTGTCTCCTCCTCTGAGTTCTCCTCGGGTCTCAGCAGCAATGTGGTGGTAGAATCTTCCTCTTCACTCCGGTCCACAGTGGTGCGACTTTCAGAGGTCCCTCAGTAGGGTCTCCTCGGTATCAAGGCCCACGGACTTCGGATAAGGAGCAGTGAGGGGGGGAGGCCTCTCCAAACACTCCACGAGGTCTCTCTCCGGCGGTCTCTCGGCCCAAAGATGTTTTTTTTTAAACTTGAGGGTTTCAAGTGAAGAATGGGCCTAGAGATGAAGGCTGTGGGTGCTCTCCGGGGCAGGATGGTGCCAGATTGCAGTTGGGGAACAAGAGCTCAGTGGGACACGTCCTCTCTATGCGGCGGCCATCTTGATTCTGCCCTGGCTATTGAGCCATTAGCTATTAAGCTGCACTCCAGTAATGAGATTCAGGGGTTCAAACATAGAACATCAGAGGAGCGGGTGGCTTTATATGCCGATGAACTCCTATTGTTTCTTGGGGACACGGAGCAATCCTTGACGGCAGCTATGACCCTGATAGGTGAATTTGGGGACTATTCTGGTCTTAGAATTAACTGGGATAGGGGAGAGGCGTGGCCTGCGGCTCTATGTGAAGTCACACTCACAGGAGCTCCTGGTGCTTTATCCAAAGCGACGGACTTAATGATATTTTAATGCCATTGTGATTCCACAACTAGCTACCAGCCTAACCAGCTACCCGCAGTGACCGAACGAGGCGAGTTCTGCTGAGATCTGATGAGGAGAAAGCCACACAAGGAGAACCCCATCTTCTTCAGTCTGAGGTAACGGCGCCATATTGGGCTCCTGCTGGCAGAGAAGATCATTCACGATTGTATTCTCCTTCATTGTTGACTGTTTCAGCGCTGAGGTACTGAGGAGACACAGATTCTACTTCATTATTAATTGTTTCAGCCCTGAGGTACTGAGGAGACACAGATTCTACCTCATTATTAACTGTTTCAACGCTGAGCCCTGAGGTACTGAGGAGCCATAGATTCTACTTCACTATTAACTGTTTCAGCGCTGAGGTACTGAGGAGAAATAGATTCTACTTCACTATTAACTGTTCCAGCGTTGAGGTACTGAGGAGCTAAAGATTTTCCCTCACTGTTAACTGTTTCAGCCCTGAGGTACTGAGGAGCTATAGATTCTACTTCACTATTAACTGTTTCAGTGCTGAGGTATTGAGGAGCCATATATCCTCCTTCACTAGTAACTGTTTCAGCGCTGAGGTACTGAGGAGCTAAAGATTCTCTCTCACTATTAACTGTTTCAACCCTGAGGTACTGAGGACCTAAAGATTCTCCCTCACTATTAACTGTTTCAGCGCTGAGGTACTGAGGAGCCAGAGATTCTCCTTCACTATTAACTGTTTCAGCCCTGAGGTACTGAGGAGCTAAAGATCCTTCACTGGTAACTGTTTCAGCACTGAGAGACTGAAGAGCTAAAGATTCTCTTTCACTATTAACTGTTTCAGCACTAAGGTACTGAGGAGCCAAAGATTCTCCTTCACTGTTAACTGTTTCAGCCCTGAGCGCTGAGGTACTAAAGGAGCTACAGATTGCATTCTTCTTCACTGTTAACTGTTTCAACGCTGAGCGACCTGCAAGAAAAGGTTCGGACGGGAAGATCGCTTCTAGCAAGTGGGGTTATCGGGCCCCCCACGCAAGCCAGCTTCGTAGACCAGGATTCCAAGATCCACGGCGCGATTCCCCTCACCCTTGGTCATCCAGGTTTCAGATAAGTACTGTATTATTCTAAATATCTCTCTCTGCAAAACACCGCCTGAGTCCACGAACCTCCCGATTGTTCCTGATACTGGGGGACTAATGCCCTCCAAATCCAGATCTACTTCCAACACAGACCATTCTGATAAGAACATGGAAGCGCAACAAAGCAGATCCAAGAGCAAAATACCTACCATGGCACATAGCCCTGGAAAATCCTTTAAGGGAAGGGATCATCCCACCAAAACCCTACCACTAACTGAAGAATCAGACCCTCATGAGGACTCGATGCTATATGAGAATTCCCAACATAGTTCAAAGAGGAAGGAGACAGACCCTCCCCCCGCCAACACATTGAATCGCCTCCACAGGATGAGGCACAATCACAATGCAGAAGCCCAGCGAGGCAAAAAATCAAAGTCACTCAAGCTGAGAGCGAAGTCAATCGCATCTTGGATCCAAACCAAATTCCTGACAAGAAATTTCTCCTTCAGCTGTTCTCTTCATTAAAGGAGGAGATGAGAGAGCAATTTACAGATGTGAAAGCATCAATTAACACCATAAACTCAAGATTAGATAAAACTGAAACTGATGTAGACAATTTAAAGAAAGAGATTAAAGCATGCCGTACTGAGTTGTCTAAAGCCAAAGGTGACATCAAATACCTCTCTGACAAACTTATTGACAGAGAAGATCGTGACCGTAGATCTAACTTAAAAATTAGGGGTGTACCAGAACAGGTTAAGTCACACGAATTGATTCCTTTCATTAAAAATCTGACAAAAAAATTGATCCCTTCTCTGCCAGACATAGAGCTTTCAATAGAAAGGGCGCATAGAATCCCTAAACCTCCGCGCTTACCTGAAGACGTCCCTCGGGATGTTATTGTAAAATTCACCTTTTTTCAGACAAAAGATAAAATAAATAATTATACCAGACAAAATGGCCTCCTGCCTGCCCCTTACGACTCCCTAAAAATATACTCTGACATCTCCAGAGAAACTGCTATGAAGAGACGATCCTTGAGACCAATCACTGAAGTTTTAAGGAAACAACAGATAGCCTACAGATGGGGTCGCCCTACTACCTCTGTCATATTCTACCACAAACAAAAGCAGATCACAATAGAGGACTCCACGGAAGGTTTAAAACTCCTCAAACACCTTCACATACATGAGTAACTCTGCCGACTTCCCTATTGTTGGCATTAAAACTAGCACCAAAGGCCCCACCGTTAGCCCAAGAGGAAGACTCACATCAGTTCCCTGGAACTCTTCCTTCCCATTACGATCTAATTCGTATTGTTTACATTCTTTTTTGTATTCTTGTTGTATTTTACCCAAGTACCTCTTTACCTCTGTTTCTTCACCCAAACCCCCCTTACCCTCACCTTATCATAAAGCTTTAGTATAATTGCTTGACTAGCACAATGGCACTAAGATTTATGTCACTCAATACAAACAGACTTAATTCGCTGCAAAAACGATTCAGCTTATGGAAGGAGATGAAATCAAATCGTGTTGATATAGCGGGTATCCAAGAGACTAGATTCCCCTTACAGAACCCTCCCAAATTCACCAATAAAAATTTTCCTCACATATACCTATCGTCCAACCCCAAAAAAAAAGCGGGAGTAGCATTACCGTATATACTCGTGTATAAGCCGAGTTTTTCAGCACAGAAATTGTGCTGAAAAGTGCCCCCCTCGGCTTATACACGAGTCAGTGACGGCTGACTGTGTGGGGCCGGTGTCCGGGGGCTGGAGGAGGCAGGGGGAGGCTGTACAATGAGCGGCCGGTCACGTGGGGCCGCTCATTAGTGCAATGCAATATGCACTGCATCCCCCTGTCCATCAGCGGCAGGGGGAGCCGTGCATATTACATAGCACTGTCAGTGCTCTCCCGCCCCCCTGTGGTAGTAAACAGCAGCCCCCCCCTGTGAGTATACAGCAGCCCCCCCGTGGTAGTATAGAGCAGCCCCCCCGTAGTATATACAGCAGCCCCCCCGTGGTAGTATACAGCAGCCCCCCCCTGTGAGTATACAGCAGCCCCCCCGTGGTAGTATACAGCAGCCCCCCCGTGGTAGTATACAGCAGCCCCCCCGTAGTATATACAGCAGCCCCCCCTGTGGGTATATACAGCCCCCCCCGCGTTGCTGCCGCACACCTGTAAAAAGAAAATCTTTCATACTTATCCTCCTGCTGTCACCGCGCGCATCCTCCGCTCTTCTTCTTGCTTGCACCCGGGCCCCGGCGTCCATCCACGTGACCGCGCACAAATAATGACGTCATTATTTGTGCGCGGTCATATGGATGGACGCCGGAGCCCGGGTGCAAGCAAGAAGAAGAGCGGAGGATGCGCGCGGTGACAGCAGGAGGATAAGTATGAAAGATCTTCTTTTTACAGGTGTGCGGCAGCAACGCGGGGGGGCTGTATATACCCACAGGGGGTACTGCTGTATATACTATGGGGGGGCTGCTGTATACTACCACGGGGGGGCTGCTGTATATACTACGGGAGGGCTGCTGTATACTACCACGGGGGGGCTGCTGTATATACTACGGGGGGGCTGCTGTATACTACCACAGGGGGGCTGCTGTATATACTACGGGGGGGCTGCTGTATACTACCACAGGGGGAGGCACTGCTGTATACTACCACAGGGGAGGGGCTGCTGTATACTACCACGGGGGGGCTGCTGTATATACTACGGGAGGGCTGCTGTATACTACCACGGGGGGGCTGCTGTATATACTATGGGGGGGCTGCTGTATTCTACCACGGGGGGGCTGCTGTATATACTACGGGGGGGCTGCTGTATACTACCACGGGGGGCTGCTGTATATACTACGGGGGGGCTGCTGTATACTACCACGGGGGGGCTGCTGTATATACTACGGGGGGGCTGCTGTATACTACCACAGGGGGAGGCACTGCTGTATACTACCACAGGGGAGGGGCTGCTGTATATATCACAGGGGGGGGCTGCTGTATACCCACAGGGGAGGGGCTGCTGTATATACCACAGGGGGAGGCACTGCTGTATACCCACAGGGGGGGGGGGGGCTGCTGTATACTACCACAGGGAAGGGGCTGCAGTATATACCACAGGGGGAGGCACTGCTGTATACCCACAGGGGGGGCTGCTGTATACTACCACAGGGGAGGGGCTGCTGTATATACCTCTGTGGCTGCTGTATACTACCACAGGGGGAGGCTGCTGTATACTACCACAGGGGAGGGGCTGCTGTATATACCTCTGTGGCTGCTGTATACTACCACAGGGGGAGACTGCTGTATACTACCACAGGGGGAGGCTGCTGTATACTACCACAGGGGGAGGCTGCTGTATACTACCACAGGGGGAGGCGCTGCTGTATACTACCACAGGGGGAGACTGCTGTATACTACCACAGGGGGAGACTGCTGTATACTACCACAGGGGGAGGCTGCTGTATACTACCACAGGGGGAGGCGCTGCTGTATACTACCACAGGGGGAGGCGCTGCTGTATACTACCACAGGGGGAGGCGCTGCTGTATACTACCACAGGGGGAGGCGCTGCTGTATACTACCACAGGGGGAGGCGCTGCTGTATACTACCACAGGGGGAGGCGCTGCTGTATACTACCACAGGGGGAGGCGCTGCTGTATACTACCACAGGGGGAGACTGCTGTATACTACCACAGGGGAGACTGCTGTATACTACCACAGGGGGAGACTGCTGTATACTACCACAGGGGAGACTGCTGTATACTACCACAGGGGAGACTGCTGTATACTACCACAGGGGGAGACTGCTGTATACTACCACAGGGGGAGACTGCTGTATACTACTACTGGGGCTGCTGTATACTAGCACTGGGGAGGCTGCTATATACCACTGGGGGGACTGTATACCTGTGCTGGGGTCCACCCTCGGCTTATACACGAGTCAATAGGTTTTCCCAGGTTTTGGGGGCAAAAGTAGGGGGGTCGGCTTATACACGGGTCGGCTTATACACGAGTATATACGGTAATTATCAAGGACTCACTGAAATTTGAAGAGCTCGAGCTTATTAAAGACAACGAGGGAAGGTACATAATCTTGATTTGCAAGATCAATGACACCACCTATACACTCGCGACCGTTTACACGCCTAATAATGGCCAAATCACTTTCCTCAGACGTCTTTTTGCCCTAATCCATGAAAAACAAAAGGGGACACTCTTAATTTTTGGGGATTTTAATGCAGTCCCGAATCCCCTATTAGATTCTTCTAATAAATCGAGGAATCTTAATACTAAACTTGACCCTCTCTTACAAAAGGAAGAACTCTTCGACGTATTCCGATGCTTACACACATCATCTGTGGAGTTCACCCATTATTCCAACTTGCATAAATCCTTCTCTAGAATTGACTTAGTTATAACTGACATTCATTCCCTATCTAGAGTTAAAACCATATCCATTCTCCCAAGAACGTGGTCGGATCACTCCCCCATTATTTTTGAATGTTCCAACTGCCCCCCCTTTAATGCACATTCCCCATGGAGGGCCAATTCTTACCTATTCACTCACCCTCAATATAAAACAGAGATTCAAGAATCACTCAAATTATATTTTAAAGAAAATGAAACTCCTGAGGTATCCTTATTCACACTATGGAACGCCCACAAAGCGACTATAAGAGGGTCACTAATTTATTTAAATGCGAAACACAAAAAAGCTCAACAAGAGGACACGACAAAGCTGATCCACCAAATCTCCAACTTAGAAAGAGATATCTTGGCAGATCCATCCGAGAGGAAACACAAAGATCTTCTTGAACTCCGGATCCGACTGAAATCTCTTCTTTTATCAGATTATGATAAAATGGCCCGTATCTCGAGATCAAATTTCTACTCTAATATGAACAAGCCCTCCAAAACCTTCGCAAATTTGATTAAAATCCATAGATCTAAAACTTGTATCCACCAAATCAGGAACAAACAAAACCACGTGGTTAAAACCCCCGTGGAAATCTCTAGAGCCTTTGTAGAATTTTATAAAAGCCTCTATAATCTCAAAAATGATCCATTGGAGCATCAACCCACAAAGCAGAATATTAAGTCCTTTCTGGATTCCATTACACTCCCGACCCTTACAGAGGACACCCTAAATAGACTCAATCAACCTTACACCGAACAGGAAATAAAAGATATTATCATTAAACTTAAAAAGAATAAATCCCCAGGCCCTGATGGTCTACAAAATGAATACTTCATAGCTTATGAAAGTTTACTTACCCCTACATCACTAAATTAATTAATTCTTTATCCAATAACAATCAATCGGTTCCGCACGAGATGCTTCAAGCATTAATTTCAGTGATTCCGAAAAATAAAGGAGATAGAGAATTGGTATCTAATTACAGACCCATTTCTCTGCTCAATACTGACATTAAAATTATCTCTAAAGCAATTAATGTTAGACTTCAAAAAATTATCCCGCTTTTGATCCACCAGGACCAGGTGGGTTTTACCCCAAAAAGAAGCTCCACTGATGCAACGAGAAGAATTTTAAACCTGTCAGCTCACGCTGAATCCTCTGGAACCCCTATGATAGTGGTCTCTGTCGACGCAGAAAAAGCGTTCGACAGAGTCCACTGGGGATACCTATTTGAGGTCCTGCACAAATTTGGAATAAATGGCCCCATATTTAACTCCATTCAAGCCTTGTACACTGCCCCCTCGGCAAGGTTACTCACTAACAATCACTTATCTGCCCCATTTATGTTGACTAACGGCACAAGGCAAGGCTGTCCCCTCTCGCCCTCTCTTTTTAATTTATTCATTGAACCGTTGGCCGAAAAAATCCGATCTCATCCGCAAATCTTTGGTATTACTCTGAACCGCGAATCTTATAAAATTAGTCTATTTGCGGATGACATAATTTTAACTCTCACAGATCCAATATCCTCAATGTGTAATCTCCTTTCCCTCATGGAAGACTTCGCTAAGGTCTCCCACTATAAAATAAACATCGCTAAAACGCAAGTACTTAGTTATAACCTCCCAGACCAGATTATTTCCTCCTTACAACAAAATAATGGTTTGGATTGGGAGAAGAATGTGTTGGATTATTTGGGAATTATAATTACTAAACCCATATCTCATACTTATGAATCCAATTTAGGAAAGATATACAAAACTGTACAAATAGACCTAACTAATATTTCCAAAACTGAGTTGACATGGTTGGGCAGGATAGAAGCGTATAAACTATTCATTTTACCTAAACTACTTTATATTTTTCGCTCGATCCCCCTCCAGGTCAATTCTAATTGGTGCAAAAAACTTCAAACCCAATTATCCAACTTCATCTGGGGAGGGAAAAAACCCAGAACTGCTCTTTCTACTTTAGAAAAAAGCAAACCACATGGTGGTTTAGCTGTGCCCAACATATCGGCCTATTACCATTCGGCGTTGATCAAACTGAGTCAAAATTGGTGGGGTTCGGAGGAGACTCCAAGATGGATAAACATAGAGAAAGCATTTCACCAGACGGCAGATCTCCACTGGACATTACTCTCCTATCTGTGTGACAAAAACAAGAAGTTACCCTCTATGCCCACATTAAAAGCAACCATACGCGCATGGAGATGCCTGACCATGAAATCACAAGCATCAAATCGATTGTCTTCTCCTTATTGGATTCCTTTGTCTCTCCTACCAGCACTCTCGTCAGCTGTAGATATCAATACATGGACTATTAGCGGTATTCACACCTTGTCTGACATACTCGATGAGGATACACAACTTAAATCCTTTACAATCCTGCAGACCAAATTTGGCTTACCGGAGGAAGAATTCGGAACTTGGACCAAAATCAAACGTATACTCAACACAAACAGTCTCAATCTTAACCTCCCGCTAAACATTACCCAGCTCTTCCGTTTCAACCAGTCGAAGGTTTTCTGGTCTTTCAAATCCATTTACAGAGAATGGATTCTTGACTCTGCATACTCGATCACTCCCAACATTGAAGCCTGGAGTAGAGAACTTCAAGTCCCGCTCCCTATCAACTTAATTGAAGAAACATTACAAACTGTGCTCAAAAGTCTCTCATGTGCAACTTTACTTGAGTCCTATTACAAAACCTTGACCAGGTGGTATTTCACTCCCACGAGACTTCAAAAATTTTCTAACACCTTGTCTCCTTTGTGTTGGAGGAACTGCGGTCACCCTGGCTCAATGTCACATATATTTTGGGACTGTCCTTCCCTTCGTCACTTCTGGGGAAAAATTCATCTACTTCTTTGTGATATAACTGGACTTAATTTAGATCTTACTCCAGAACTTGCATTGCTATCAATAGGAATCAACGACATACCTTCAGACCTCAGAGCCCTTATAGTGCACATTCTCATTGCGTGTAAAAATGGTATTGCAACGCGTTGGAAGGACCCGGATCCACCCACGCTTGATGCAGTTTTGGGGACCATCGCATCACATAACTCTTACGAATATATGCACTCTCTGAGAAATAATCTCCAAGCAAAATACAAAAAGAAATGGACGCCATGGAACCAATTTTTCTATCAACAAGATGTCCCTTTTACTCGGACCTGAATTGACTCCTTTCCAATTTGCTTCAGAATAGTCTAGTCAAGCATAACTGTGAATCATTTCTCTCCCTTCCTTCTCCCCACTGCCCTCCTTCCCAGTTCACTCCCCCGCTCCCTGTTTGGAATTATCGAGAATACCGAACTTTCTTATTGTTTATTGTTTGATATTTTCCGTTATCATCATACTATTGTAACATGTATTTTTTTTATTTATTTATTTTTTTTGATCATCCTATTGTACCGTCATTGTTAAGGCGACCTTTGTAAAATTGTGTATAACCCAATAAAAATGTTGAACAAGAATTAACTGGAATAAGTCTGTCCTTATGTCGGTGGATGCTCTCACTCCAGGTGGGTGGGTGGTATATTCTTGAAGGTGGCTAGCGAGTTTAAATTGCTTGGCATTAGGGTGACACCAGTTATTGAGGACTATATCTCTTTGAATTTGATAGAGCTATGGGATAGATTCCAGCAAACGATCAACAAGTGGAGCAAACTCCCTTTGTCGGTAGTCGGTCACACCAATAAAATGGTTCTCATGCCTCAGTTATTATATATTCTTCACAACTCTCCAGTTTGCATACCAAAGAAAATTTTTTATAAATTTTTATAAATTGCAGGCTCTGTTTAGAGGGTTGATCTGGAAGACGGGGGTAGCCAGAATACGACTTGACACACTTCAGAGACCCAAGGACCAGGTGGACTGGCAGCCCCAAATCTGTGGATATATTTTCTGGCATCCCAGATCCAACATCTTAAATTGGTTCAAGGGAACTTGGACAAATTGTTACGTGTCTTCACAGATAATCTCCCGACCATCCCATTCTTGGAAGCTGGGCTCTTGGACTGTGATTGCCGGAAGAACCTGCCAACAATCATACTTATGCAAAAAATATGGCAGAAATCATAATCACTATTAAATGTCATGGGTCATACTCCTTATACCCCTTTGTGGCATAATCCAGGTTTTTCGGAAATATATAAATTGGAGGGTTTTAGTTTATGGAAGAGTTTGGGTATTTCGTATGTGGCACAATTATTGGAATGACGTTTAAATTTTCCAACTGTTAAAGGATAAATTTCTTATTCCAAAGAACACCTTCTCTTTCTATCTCCAGTTGAGACATGCTTGGTCAATGCAACTGCGTCCTTTACAAAGTGAAATTCAACATTATCTGCTCTTCAACACACTTCTATGTCATAGTGGTGGGAAGGGAGTGATTTCTAGGATTCATGGAATTCTAATGCAACAATTCCAATGGGATAGACCCTTGGGAATGAAGGAGAGGTGGGAAGGGGATATTGGACCTATAGACTATGACCAATGGGAGGACATTGTGGAAAGTATCCCCCTCCTGTCTACTTGTAAGGCTCAAAGACTTTCCCAGTTGTATTTATTGCACAGGGTATATAGGACGCCTAAATTTATGTATAGTATTGGTCTAAGGGATGATAGCGTATGCCCAAAGTGTGGGGAGGAGGAAGCGGGTCTTATGCACATGTTCTGGACATGTCGGCATGTCTGCGATATATTAATACTGTGTTTGAATGTGATCTCCCTATGCAGCCTACAGTATGTGTGTTGGGTCATGTGGGGGCAGGAAGGTGCTATAAGGATGAAGAAATTGCAGTAAAACGGTCCTTATACCGGATTAGGAAAATTATAGCTACACACTGGCTCAATCCCTCGCCTTTTAGATTTCGGGAGTTCTTGGATAGGATGCGTCTGCTGTTAAGATTAGAAGAGGGTGTATACAGAAAATGGAAGGCTCTTTGCAAGATTGATAAAATTTGGGATACCGTAAGTGGAATATCTATCATGGCTACCATATCATGGCAATTTTTTTAAACATTAAATTTTTATTGAAAGAAAAAAATTTTTTTTGCAAAAATTGAGCAACAAACATACATAACAGTAGTGGTTCTCTGTTGGAATCATATCCGGGAGAACAGTCAGAAAGACAATATAAAATACCAAAATATAACAATCAAAGGTCATAAAGGGGATAAAGAGAATAAAAGAGATAAGAGAAAGGGAAGCAGAGAGGGGGGATGAGTTCGGAACCAGGGATGGGGGTGAGACGGGGAGGGAGGGAAACTCGCAATGACTGCCGCACCAGCCGAGGAACGTTCTACTCTCTAGTTATATGTAGGGTATCAAAGGATCCGATTAAGCTGAAAACATTATGTGTGATGACTTCCTCTGAACAGGCATCTCACAGGGGAGACCGGTTCTTCTAGCCATTTCTTCTAACTCGGTGGGCCCGCAGGGCAAGAGGGCTGGAGGAGGCCCCAAGGGACCGGTGCAGCTCCCGGGTGGGAGGCCCAAACACTCCATCTATCGTGAATCATCCGTCTGGGTGGGACAAGGAGGCGCAGCGCCCTAATAGGCACATTCTCCGGTGGAGCACGGGTCCAGGCCCGCGGCACCGACCTCCAACAGTGTAAGAGGGCTTGGGAAGTCTCGAGTTGACGAGCCTGGGCAACTGGCCGAACTGACTCCGCCAACAGGAGGTCCCCCAGAGTGCCACTCCTCAGGTGAGAAGTCTCAATGGAGACCCATCTGAGATGGTCAGGGCTACGCCACCAAGACCCAGCCTCCTCCAGGACTATAGCTCTATGGTATTCCAAAATGTTTGGCATTCCCATGCCCCCCTCTCCCATCGGAGCATACATCGTCTCCCTAGCTACGCGTGGGATCTTGTTAGCCCAAATGAATGCATTGATTGCGCTCTGCAATTTAGTTAACAGGGCCTTGGGGATCCTAACAGGGACACACCTAAATACATATATTATCTTTGGTAAAGTCATCATTTTAAAGGCGTGTAATCGAGCAATCCAAGACAGGGTCTTAGCACCGTATGTAGTGACATCCAAAAGGACTCTCGATAGTAGTGACTCGTAATTAAGTCGCACTAGTTGGTCAGCGGGTGCCAGTGTGATCCCAAGATAGGGTATGCCACCCCTAGACCAACGAAACGGCAAAATCTCTGTGAGAGCAGCTATTTCCGAGTCTGGAACTCCCAGTGGGAGAATAGTTGATTTAGCTGCGTTCAATTTGTAGAACGAAACCATCGAGTAGTCCTTCAGGATGCGCATGACTGCTGGGAGGGACCGAGACACCTCCGTGCAAGTGATGATAATATCATCAGCGTACAAACCAATGGTATGGACATCTCTGCCCACCCGAACACCCGACACGTCCTGTGCGGAGCGGATTTTCTCAGCCAGGGGCTCCACTGCCAGGGTGAAAATCACCGGTGACAGCGGGCATCCCTGGCGAGTTCCGTTCGTAATCTGGAAGACAGGCGAGAGGAAGCCAGATGTAAAAACTCTGGCATTAGGGTTGGAGTATAGAGATAGAATCGCCTTCAAGAAGGAGCCCACAATGCCAAACCTTCGAAGGACCGCCTCCAGGTAACCCCAGTGCACCCTGTCGAACGCCTTCTCTGCATCTAAAGACAGGAATGCACCGGGGGTCCCCCACAGCCCCATGGACCCCACGAGATCCACCATTCTTCTCGTCCCATCCTTCGCCTGTCTCCCAGACACGAAACCCACCTGATCTGGATTTATTAGTTTAGGTACCACTCCCCTTAGTCTGTACGCAAGAACTGCAGCGAAGATCTTAAGATCGCAGTTCAGGAGGGAGATGGGTCGGTAACTCCCAGGGAGGTCAGGGGCTTTGCCTGGTTTAGGGATTGTGATTATTGTTGCTTGAAGTTGAAGGGGGGTGATCGTGCCCGTGTCCCTCCACTGCTGGAAAGTCCGTAGGAGGTATGGAGCCAATGCCTCTCTAAAAGTACGCAGGTACTCATTGGGTAGGCCATCCGGGCCAGGGGCCGAATGAAGCTTGGTATCCCCGATTGCCCGGGTGACCTCCTCCAAGGAAAAAGGGAGACTCAAATATTCCAGGTCTGAGGCTGAGACAGAGGGCAGGCTCAACCCCTCCAGGAAGTTCTCAACCAGCTGAGGGGTGGGCTGGGGAGTCTCGACGTCATGTTGTAGATTGTAAAGATCTGAATAATATTGTTGGAACACCGTCGCTATATCAATGGGGTTTCTCACTACCCGGCCTGTTTTGTCTTTGATGTTATCTATCGTGGAGCGAGCATTTCTCTTTTTTAAGCGTCTAGCTAGGATGGTGCCCGCCCTATCCCCAGACTCATAAAACGCAGATTTCGAGAGGCGTAAAGCTCTCTCATGGTGTGACAAGAGAAGTGCCCTCAACTGCATTCTAGTTGACGTCAGTTGAGAGGCCAGTGTGAAGGTGGGGTTAAGCTTATTCTCCGCTTCCAAGTTGGCGAGTCGGTTAAGTAGTTCAGTCCTCTCTTTCTCACGTCTCCTCTTGATCTGTGCAGCCTTCTGGAGGAATAGGCCTCTGACAAAGGCCTTATGAGAGGCCCAAAGGGTCTCATCTGAGACGCAGGTGTTGTCATTAAGTTTAAAATATTCATTTATGCGGGTCTTAATGTCCTCCACAAGGCCGTCATCAGACAAGAGAGCGCAGTTCAATCTCCATGATCCTGGTGGAGTGGGGCAAGAGTGCACCGCCAGATCGAGGGACACCGGGGCATGGTCAGACCACGTTATGAGTCCAATCTCAGCACAGGCACAGGCCGTGAGTGTGTTATCATCTACCAGGAAATAATCCAATCTGGAATACGACCTGTGCCTGTGCGAGTAGAAAGAGTAATCTCTTTCTGTTGTGTGCAGGTATCTCCAAGGGTCATGGAGACGGTATTCCCTGCACACAGGTCCTGCTTCTCTGCCAGCCCCAGGTGCCCCACGAGACCTATCTAGGAACTTGTTTTGCACTAGGTTAAAGTCGCCGCAAATAACTTTAAATCCACCTGAGTTATTAGGAACCTTGTCCAACAACATTCTGAGGAACTTCACCTGACCCTCATTTGGTGAATATGCGTTTACCAGAGTGAGTGCAACTCCAGATATCACACAAGAGAGCACAATGAATCTGCCAGCTGGGTCGGCATCCACTCCGACCAGAGTAAACGCTAAAGAGTGCTTAATAAAAATGCACACCCCGGCCCTCTTGCCCGTTGAATTCGCGAAGTATGCTGTGGGGTACATGCGATGATGTAGTCTGTGATTGTCTGTCTTCAAGAGATGCGACTCCTGAATACAGAGAATGTCTGCCTTGGACTTCAGAGCTTCTTTCCATAAGAGGGAGCGCTTAAAAGGGGAGTTTAAACCCTTAACGTTGAAAGATACAATTTTCATAATTAATGAGATAAACTTTGGTGGTATTACCTGATGATGGCTTCAAGTTTCGACCAGTGCAGGCAGCCCGCCTGAAGAAAGGGAGTATCAGAAATAGATGGAAATATAGGTACTAGAGATAGGTTTGAAGGACAAAAACAGAGACAAACAAAAGAAAAAAGGAGGACATGTTTGACATAAGAAACGTAGAGGTAGATCTGATGATCAGCACAGGTCCGTACAAAGGGACCTCTCCGTCTTGGGGGGGGGGGGGGGGGGGGTAGAACAAAAAGTCTCCCCCAAACCGGCCGAGGAAAAAAAAAAAAAAAAAAAAAAGGTTTCTCGGCTCCAAACCAGCTTTAATGGGCTGGCAACAAGGGGTCTCTTCAACGGAGCGGAAGAGAGTCCTAACCAATTAGAAAAAAATGGCAAATTCCCCCAGCTGGGGTCCAAGTTGTGACCTGAGGTAAAGAAATGTAAATGTTAATGTTCAACCGAAAGTTCAAGTAGTAGCAGAGGGAGACTTTCCGTTTCTGGCTGGAGAATGGCGAGACTGAGGGAAAGATGGATGCCCCTCCTGTGAGGTTGGTGAGCGTTGAGGTGACTTCCCTGGGTCTCCAGTAAGATTCCACTGTTTGAGAGCTTTTCCTAGTTGACTGGGGGACAGGAAGAGATGTGCCGTTCCTTTGTACCGAAACTTGACCCTAACCGGAGTACCCCAGCTGTAGGAAATCCCTTTGTCTCTAAATATTTTACAGTGTGGGGCGAATTCTCTCCTGCGGGCCAGAGTTCCAGGGGAGAGATCTGGGAAGGCTTGGATGTCAGAGTATGGTGCCGGGAGGGTGTCCGGGCATCTCATCTTTTGTGTTATTAGTTCCTTAGCTTTAAGAGTAGAAAAGGAGACCAGGACGTCTCTCGGTAGGGACTTGTTGATGTGAGGGGGTTTTGGGATGCGATATGCTTTGTCATATTGCAGTTTATCTCCTGGGGTCTCTGGGAGAAGCTTCTGCGAAATTGACTCACTGTTTCACACAAGTCCTCCTCAGCACCTCCCTCAGGGAAACCTCTAAGACGCAGATTATTAGCTCTAGCTTTATCTTCCAGATCCCATAATTTCAGCTTTACTAACTTCATGTCAGCAGCTATGGCGGAGTAATCGTCTGCCAGTTCATTATGAGCTGTGGCGTATTCCGCCATTTTCTCCTCAATATGCTGTGTCCGCTCTCCCAGGGCCGACATTTCTCCTCTCAGCTCTTGTAAAATATTCCTGGTGTCCTCCTGTATGGATTGTCTGAGTGCACTCATCGCTTCCATAAGAAAGCTGCGTGTCACCGGTGTCTCTCCATCTCTCCCCGCTGGCTGGCCCCCGGAGCTCCGGGGTCCAGGCAGACCAGTCGCAGGTTGGGAGGAACAGGAAGGGGAGGACGCCATGTTAGGAGTCAGTAATTGTTGTCGTTCCTGCGGGTAGAAGTCAGTGAGGCGTGCGGACTCCCCTGGGCATCTCTGGTGTCTCCTCAAGTGTTGTGGACGGAAGATGTGGGGCTATTTCGGGTAAAAGTGTCTATTCGTGCCGCAGAACCTCAGGCACAGCTAGGAGCTCAGCAAGATGCAGCCGGCTTCATCAGCTCGCGGACCGCGTCCCCACAAGTGAAATGTTTTGAGATGCGGGGGATGAGTCACTTTAGAATGCTGTCAAGGGAAATATCTGTGCATGACACGATGATCCGTTGCAATTCCACTTTAGTGCACTAGATGGCACTATTGTTCTGCAATAGCCAGAAATAACTTTGTAAAGGGTTTTAGGCTGTGTAACTGAGTCATTTAAAGGCACTAGTGTAGATTAGATAGGGTGGGGGAGTCCTCCACAATATATATGTAACTCAGAAGCTGTTCCTCTACTGGCCTTAATGTGAATTTGTGCTAATCTCTGCACGGACAATCTGTAACAAGTTGCATGAATAGCATTAACTTTTTGACCCTTTTAAAAAGGTTCTTTGCCAGGAGGTCTGCAGTAAATCTTTTGTCACCCCCCACCTCTTGATCCCTGTACCTTGCTGTCGTTTTCTTCAACTGGGATATGGATCACATTAATCCTTGCTGTCAGCCCTGTGGAGGCTGTGAAGTAAGTAGCAGACTCAGGGAAGGCACTGCTGCAGGGTCCCCTCCTCAAGCAGGATCAGAGGTCTGGTGAACTGCTGCTGGTGTCCTGGTGTACAGGGCCTGTGGGTCTCCGTCTCACCCAGCCCGTCCATCCGCTGCCCAGTCAGGTGTGTTTGGGTCTTCCACTCGCTGAGTAGCCGGGACAGCTGATTAATGCCTATTCCAGCGGTCTGAGGGGCCGGATGGATGTGGATTATAGGTGGCCTGCAGGAGCTCCTCTATCTGCATCCTCTCCCATCGGCTGCCATCTTGGACTCCCCATATCATGGCAATTTTAAACTCTGTGCGTACTAAGGGCAATACCTACTCTGATGATTTGCCTAAAGTATAATGCCTGAATATGGAATTCTATACTTATCCTCTTTTTTTGCTGTTTTTGGATAACATGTCATTTTTAATGGGAAATACGATGACTTATTATTGGGTTATGTTTTCTAAATGTGGGAGACTCACAGATACATTACTTTGTATCGTGTATAATGCAAGCTACTCTATTAACTGTAAATTGAATATAATAAGGTTCTTTTATTAGATTGCTATCTACTACTGTCACAATAATTTATCTAAATGCTTAAAGTATTTCGAAATGCATAGATTTTATGCCATTAAATTGCAGCCAAACACTGAGCCTTGTAATTTATACTAAATAATTGATTCTCACACTGGCACATTGAAGCGTTGATAGGCAATGCAGTAACCTCATAAGTGTCTAATTAAATTCTATCACTAAATTCCGACAGGGAAAATCCTTAACAGTTTCTGTTGAGTGAGACGATAGATTTCTTTGTAACTGTAAAGCATACCCTTATCGAAACTAAAGATGTTATTGATGTTCCTGCCAATGGACTGGCAATATAATCTGTCAATCAATGGTTGTGGCTGGAGGCTGAATATGAAACATATGTTCTGCATAATCAGAAATAATATTATTTGCTTTTGTGCATTTTGGCTTCAGCAGTCTCACTTTACATCTGAATTTCTTGTGCTATGTGTAAATGTATGGAACCCCCTATATGTCAGTGGTTGATTGTATAATGCATCTTTCATTTTGTATTGTTATCTTCAAATTCCCTGAAGAATGTGACTTATATTTATTCCTGAGCATGAAATTAATAACTGTAAGGAAGCCACTATTTATAGCCTTCGAGATGTGTAAATGATTAATGATGTGGCTGAAATATCTGAAAAATAAGATTACACAATTCACATTCACAATGTAATACATAGGCCCTAAATACTAACAAAGTAACAAGGATGAAAGCTGAACCATTCACTGGTGTTTGGGTTCCCTGGCTCTTAACGTCATAAAAATGTATTTTAAACTTTATTCTTATATGAAATATGACAAAAATTACCATTTTTTAGCTGCTCTGTTTCATAGCTGTAAGACTGATGTCTCTGCGGGGACACCGTCTTACTCACTGTACCGTGTGCCACCTGCTCCCTGCCTCTTTGATTGCCCATGTATATTGCTGTTGTCTCCGGTGCCTAAGGCAGGAGCCCACGCTCCTGCCATACTCTTAAAGGGCCAGCACGCTATTACGCGGCAGTATCCCTTAGTCTATGGATGAGAGGCACTAGGTATTTAAGGCATCCTCCCATCATGGGACGTACCTAAAATATTTGTTAGTTTAGTTAGTTGTTAGTTTACTGTCTGTAGCTAATTTAGTTGTCAAGTCCTGTTCCTCTATGTCTGACTCATATATCTGCCTGCCTTCAATTGCTGTCTTGTCTGCCACAGCCATCCCAGCTGCACCTGCCATCCCTAGAGACTGTACCTGTGTCCGCCCCTGCATCACCTACATTCATCAGAGGCTGTACTTGTGTAAACATCGGCTGCACCTGCTATCACCAGAGACTGTAACTGTGGCTGTCCCGGCTGCACCTGCCATCCCTAGAGTGACCTGTGCCCCTACCTGTGTTACTTGCATACACCAGAGACTGTACCTAAGTCCATCCCTTCATCACCTGCCGACACCAGAGACTTTACCAGTGTCTGTCTCTGCGTCCCCTGCCCTGGGGTCAGATGCTACAGTTTCCCCTGTGGTCCTGTCAGTTACTCATTTCCCCTAAAAAAGCATAATAATAGCTTTTCCAACAGTGCAAACCCTCACTGGCAGCTGAACAATGAGCTAATTGTTCTGTTCAGACCCTAGGCTATGATGGATGACCTATATTAATGGGAACCTGACTGGTCCCCCATGCCCTCCAACCAGAGGAATAGCTAGGGGTTCACCTCTGGGGTGGCAAAACATTTGAGTGGGCCCCTAATGAGGTAACATCAGCAGATAACCGCGCTGTTACTACAAATAATCTTTTCACAAAGGCCAACACTGATATTATCACAACATGGTGACCATATAGTGGTAGGTCTTATAGAACATATAATAGATTACAGTTATAGATGTTGACTTACCTCTGATGTTCTTTCTTATGGAATTGTTCAATTTTCCATTTGGCCCAGTCCGTCATAATAACGTCTTCAGCCACGATTTGTCTAGAGACATTAAAAACACAGACACATTTTATTTCTCATTTTTCCAACACGGTCCCCACCTATTCCCAACCTGCATAAACCCCTCATCCTGCTGACACCCCAATGATGAGTCGCTGATGCCGTATATGTCCCTATTACTACACCTGCTGTGTGGTACCACAAAACAAACCTCTAGAATATATTAATGCCTCGTGCAAGTGCCCTAAAAGAGTGCCCACATTTTGCTACCGAGAAAGTACTAATGTTCCCTGTGTGTCCCTTTGAAAATCACAATAACCTGAGAGCCCCTATAGCAATAATTGCCCACTTAACATTTAATAATCTCCTGAGTCTCCCTTGCACAGCTCTCCTACACACAGTATGACTCCCCAAATTATATAGTAGACCCCACACTGCATGATATCACCTTCTGTAGCTCTCACACTGTGTCATGACCTTCTTAGTAGCTCCCACACTGTATCATGGCCCCATTAGTAGCCCCCACCATTACCTCCTTAGTAGTTCCCACTTTGTGTCATGGTCCAGTTACTAGCTTTCCCACTGATTTATAGCCCCCTCAGTATCCCCCAAAGTGTCATGGCCCCATTAGTCACTCTCACACTGTATCATGGTCACCTCAATAGTGATCTCCTCAGTAGACCCCACACACTGCATGATGATCTGTAGTACACAACGGAGAGCAGCAGTGCAGGCAGATTGAGTCTTCCTGCTCTGCCACAGAATTTAACTGTATCAGTGACGATGTGTGCACTGATACAGTGGAATGCATAAAGCAGTAAGTGACGCCTTCTCCTAGTGTGTTTAGGAAGCGGCGCCAGCCTGCTTTATATGCGTTCCACAGTGGAACGCACATGGAAAGAAGAGAATGGTAAGAGTAAGAGAGGGCGGGGTGGGACGGCACCAATAGCAAGCAGGAGGCTCACCTCCCCTCCCTAACACACTGGTCTACAGCAGTCACATGGATGTGCATCCTTGGAGTTGCACATCCATGAGAAGCAGAAACTGGGACCGGCAGTCGCTGGGGTTGCGGGCGGCCGGGCAGGCCCCTTATAGGTCCTGACCCCATTGCACCTGTGATGCCTGCAACTGCGATCGTTACGCCCCTGACCACAGCTATATTTCCACTATTGATCTCCTCCGAAGTTTGACATTTCCTTGATTCCAGCAGCGCAGTAATTTAACCCTTTCTTCACCTGTGTCAGCATATAAAGAGCAGACATGTCACGTTGGCGCCATTTTGAGATTGTTACTGGTTAGGGATAGTGCTGCTGCCTCTGCTCCGTGCTACACTGCAACAGGCATTTTTTGCTTAGAACAAGTGATTGCCAACTCTTTGTGGTTCACCTAACAGGCCTTTTTTGGCCTCAAAAAAGTAATTGCCAAATTTTTGTCTGTTCTCAAATAACCTTTTTTGGCCTCAAACAAGTGATTTTCACATCTGTCTGCATTAAACATGAGTGGGAAATCCTGAGGTCATCTTTGAAAGGGGAATAGGCTTGGAGTTCAAGGTGTACACAGGGTAGGTGCTACTGCTGTTACTGAAAGCTGTACTAAACAAATACCAGCTCGTCCTATCAAAAGACAAGTGACAACTTCTATTATTGAACGGACTACTTCAGTCTATTTCGTTGCCAGCAACAGGGCGGCATGAGTTGTAGATGAGGACCAGAAAGAACATGTCTTACAGTGAATGGCAAGCGCTGCATCAAGTGGCCTCCCCTTCTTTTCCACCTACTCAACATCACACACAGTACAGTCCTCAAACGTAGCACCCCAATTACCATGATTTCCCCCGTGTCTCAACTCTCCAATTGCCCAACTGACTGTGGAGAAACACAGATGGGCGAGTCTGCAGAGTTGTTCACACATTCTGTTCTATGTGCTTCAGAGTCTGCTCAAGAGAGTCACAGACTTAGGAGGAGGAAAGTATCTGCACCAATGCCCAAAATCATTTTGAGTTGGATCCGGGGCTGGATGCAGTAGGGTCCAAGCAGAATCCAGACTCTCGTCACCAAATGTTAACCACCATGGGTGGAGGTAATGATGATGAGACTCAGATACCTGTGTAGCTCATCTACTGTGCTGTGTGCTCAGGGCAGAAAGAGGAGGATAGTGACTAGAGATGAGCCACCACCCTGATGTTCGAATTCGATTCGATTCATCGAATTTTATGTGTGTTCGTCGAATGTTTGTCGAATAACGTCGAACCCCATTGAAAACAATGGCAGGCAAACACAAACACATACAAACACATAGAAAACACCTTCTAAGGTGTCCAAAAGGTGGCAAACTACTCAAAACACACAACAAACACATGGAAAAGTGACAAATACATATAAAAATGCGAAAAGAAAAGAGATGGACGAGTAAGATCAGGAGACACAGATATAGGCATGTCATGCCCCTCTAAAATCTGTTTTTACTCCAGTATTTCTAAGGCATCATGCAGACGAAGAGTATTTGTAGAGTTTTACTTCAGTTTTAGTAAGACCACATTCAGACTAGGAGTACTTGGTGAGTTTTACTTCCGTATCTGTAAGGCCACGTTCAGACGAGGAGTACTTGGTGAGTTTTACTTCACTATCTGTAAGGCTATGTTCAGACGGGGAGTATTTGGTGATGTTTTTCCTCACTATATGTAAGGCCACGTTCAGACGAGGAGTACTTGGTGAGTTTTACTTCACTATCTGTAAGGCCATGCTCAGACGAGGAGTATTTGGTGATGGTTTTCGTCACTATATGTAAGGCCACGTTCAGACGAGGAGAACTTGGTGAGTTTTACTTCAGTATCTGTAAGGCCATGTTCAGACGATGAGTACTTGGTGAGTTTTACTTCAGTACCTGTAAGGCCACATTCAAACGAGGAGTACTTGGTGAGTTTTACTTCAGTATTTGTAAGGCATCATGCAGATGAAGAGTATTTGGAGAGTTTTACTTCAGTTTTAGTAAGGCCACATTCAGACGAGGAGTACTTGGTGAGTTTTACTTCACTATCTGTAAGGCCATGCTTAGACGAGGAGTATTTGGGATGTTTTTCCTCACTATATGTAAGGCCATGCTCAGACGAGGAGAACTTGGTGAGTTTTACTTCAGTATCTGTAAGGCCATGTTCAGACGATGAGTACTTGGTGAGTTTTACTTCAGTATCTGTAAGGCCATGCTCAGACGAGGAGAACTTGGTGAGTTTACTTCACTATCTGTAAGGCCATGCTCAGACGAGGAGTATTTGGTGATGTTTTTCCTCACTATATGTAAGGCCACGTTCAGACGAGGAGAACTTGGTGAGTTTTACTTCAGTATTTGTAAGGCATCATGCAGATAAAGAGTATTTGGAGAGTTTTACTTCAGTTTTAGTAAGGCCAAGTTCAGACGAGGAGTACTTGGTGAGTTTTACTTCAGTATCTGTAAGGCAATGTTCAGACGATGAGTACTTGGTGAGTTTTACTTCAGTATCTGTAAGGCCATGCTCAGATGAGGAGAACTTGGTCAGTTTTACTTCACTATCTGTAAGGCCATGTTCAGACAAGGAGTACTTAGTGAGTTTTACTTCAGTATTTGTAAGGCATCATGCAGACAAAGAGTATTTGGAGAGTTTTACTTCAGTTTTAGTAAGGCTACATTCAAACGAGGAGTACTTGGTGAGTTTTACTTCACTATCTGTAAGGCCATGCTCATACGAGGAGTACTTGGTGAGTTTTACTGCAGTATCTGTAAGGCCATGTTCAGACGAGGAGTATTTGGTGATGTTTTTCCTCACTATATGTAAGGCCTCATGCAGACTATGAGTATTGTGTCACATGTAGGGGACAACAAGAAGAGTCTCCATTTTTTCAAAAAATTTGGGCACAGACACCAGTTAAGTGGCATCAATTGCCCCACAGTTACAAAATTTAAATGGTTACTTTTAGGCCAAAAACCACAAGGCTTCATTCTCCCCAGGATGACACAGGAGTAGAAAAGTCCTTGCGGATCCATGTCTTGTTCATCTTTATGAACGTTAGTCTGTCCACATTCTGGGTGGACAGACGCGTGCGCTTTTCTGTAAGCACACCACCAGCAGCGCTGAAGACACATTCTGAGAGAACGCTGGCTGCGGGACACGACAAGATCTCCAAGGCATGAGTGATTTCCACCGAAGAAAGAGCTGGGCTTTGTAGTCCGCGCTGACCTCAAGAAACTTCCAGTCCAGTAAAGGGTTAATCAGGTTCTGGTTTATTTGCCTACGCGTTTCGTGGCTTTAAATCTGCCACTTCATCAGGGCAGTGGCAGATTTAAAGCCACGAAACGCGTAGGCAAATAAACCAGAACTTGATTAACCCTTTACTGGACTGGAAGTTTCTTGAGGTCAGCGCGGACTACAAAGCCCAGCTCTTTCTTCGGTGGAAATCATTTATCTTCAGTGGGCTCCTGCAGCGACCATTACCAGGCTCTCTCAGTTTGTTGTGGCTCTCACAACCACCGCAGGTGAGTCACACCGATTGGGGGGACTGGACTATTTATTAAGAAGATAACGCCCTATGTGCGCTCCCTATTTATCCTTTTTTACAAGGCATGAGTGGCGAGCTCAGCCATTTTTCCATTTTGAAAGCCCAAAATGAGCAAGGCTCCAGTTCCCCGTCATGGCATCGATGTTAAGTTGGAGATACTCGTGTACCATCCGCTCCAGGAGTTGACTATGTGTCAGACTTCTCATTTCTTCAGGCCTTGCAAAAGATGGTCTGAAAAAATTGTGGAACGAGGCAAAGAAATTGGTGTTAACACCACCACCTATGGTGTTACTGGTAGGTGTGAGTGATGATGACTCGACAGTCCCATGGTTGACAAGTGAGAAATGTGAGATTCACTCTGTCTACCACTGGTGGTTTGTGGAAAAGCCGATCTCAGATTGTGTATCAGCTTCTGCTGATACTCCTGCATGCGTGCGACCCTTTGTATGGCTGGAATTATGTCAGCAAATTTGGTCTTGTACCGGGGATCAAGGAGTGTGGCAACCCAGTAGTTGGCATTGCTTCTAATTCGGACAATCTGAGGGTCATGTTGCAGGTAGTGCAGCAAGAAGGCGCTCATGTATCTTGCGCATCCAGGAGGACCAAGTCCTTGTTGTGTTGGTGGTGGGGAGGTCAGAATCATGCTTCCTTCCTCTGCCCTCTCCCCCCAACCTCGCACAACAGAAATGTCATCAAGGTCTCCCTCATCTGCTGACTCTTCCATGCCCATTGCCAGTTCCTCCTCCATTTCTTCCTGGGCTCCTGCACCTTCCTCAGCAGTTTGGCTGGTACCATGCGGCCTCGTTAATCTCTCTCCACCACCCTCCCATGCCCTTGTTGCTGCCAACCGTGAGGACCTTGGAGATGTTGTCATCCCTTCCGCATAGGACTCCTCCTGTACTTCCTCCACCTCTTCTTGTCCCACCACCTGACTCCGAATATTGTTTAGTGTCTGCTCCAGCATGTAGATCACCAGAATAGTCATGCTGATCATGGCATCGTCAGCACTAAACATCTTCGTCGGCATCTCAAAACTGTGCAGAAGGCTGCATAGGTCCTTGATCTGAGACCACTCCTGAAGCGTGATCTGCCCCACCTCTGGATCTCGTTGGCCCAGGCTATACGTCATAACGTATTGGGCGGTGCTGCCACAGTCGCTGCAACATGTGCAGAGTAGAATTCCAGCATGTCGGCACATCGCATTTCAGCCGGAGAACGGGCAAGCCAAAAGACTTCTGGAGCGAAGCAAGTCGTTGAGCTGCGGGATGCGAACGCCTGAAGTGCGCACACAGCAATCATGCCCTCTGCAGAAGCCCATCTAGCCCGGGATAGTGTGTCAAATATTGCTGGACAACCAGATTCAACACGTGAGCCATACAAGGCACGTGTGTGATATTGCCCCGGCGAAGGGCCGCAACCAGGTTTGCAGCATTGTCACACACGGCCTTCCCTGGCTGCAGGTTGAGTGGAGACAACCATTGCTGAAACTCGGTCGTCAGAACTGACCACAACTCCTCAGCTGTGTGTCTTACGTTTCCAAGGCATTTGAGGGTAAAGACCGCCTGATGACGTTGAGCCTTGCTGCCAGCATAGTTGGAAGGTGTGCAGGATTCCTTCTTCAGTTACAACGTGGGTGGCATTACCAGACAGGCTTTGGGCGGAGGTGGAGGACCAAGACGAGGTTGAGGAGGCAGAAGCAGTGCAGGAACTCCTACCTACAGAGGATTGACGCACAACTCGTGGGGACGGCAAAAATTGGACAGCAGACCCTTCTCCAGCTCTCACCATAGTTACCCAGTGCCCAGTCAGCGACATGTAACGCCCCTGTCCATGCTTACTGGTCCAAGTGTCTGTGGTGAAATGCACCCTGTCACACACAGAGTTTCTCAAGGAAGCGGTGATGTTGTCTGCGACATGCTGGTGTAGCGGAGGCACACCTTTCTTGGAGAAGTAGTGGCGACTGGGCATCTGGTACTGGGGCACTGCGACGGACATAAGGTCTCAAAAATCCTCTGTGTCCACCAGGCGGAAAGGCAGCATTTCTGAAGCCAAGAGCTTGCAGATGGTGAAATTCAAGCGCTTATCTTTCTCATGACTTGGAGGAAATGGCCTTTTACTTGTCCACATCTGAGGGACGGAGGGCTGGCTGCTGTGTTGAGATAGGGTTGAGTAGGGTGTCACTTGCAAACTGCAGATCTGGGAGGAAGGTGCAGGTGAACATGTACTTTTGCCTTCATCCAAAGGTGGTGCTCTCGATGTCTGAGAGAGCTCAACACCAGCAGTATTGTCTACTTGAAAACCAAGTGACGACCTGACAATCACACTGCCTGTTGCGGGTAAAGAGGCGGAAGGTCTACATCTCAAAGCATGTGTGACAGCTGTTCCCACAGTCACAGACGATGAAGAGCACACAGATGCACTTGATGGGGCAGATGGTGGTAGGCCCGCCCTGGAACCGCACATTCTAGCATGGTGAGCTTCCCACTGCGACTTGTGCTTCATGTCCATGTGGCGGTTCATACTTGAAGTACTCAAGCTACTGAGCTTTTGGCCTCTACTCAGAGATTGGTGACAAATCTTGCAGATGACATGATTTGGGAGATCCTTGGCGATGTCAAAGAAGGCCCAGTCTAGGCAAGGCTTTGAGCCCATGCGAGCTGCAGAGGCATCACGACTTGTGCTCAGAGGCAGAGTTGTGGCTGCGGATGCAGTTGTTGACGTGCCTCCAGTACTACGTCTATGTCCAGGAAGGCGCAACCTAATTTCATCATCAGTAGCATCCTCCTCCACCTCCTGTGCTGACCTCATCAACTGGCTTACTGTGGGTTGACAGTAAGTGGGATCTCCAACCTCATCATCATCCTCTGTGTTCTCACACCCTCGTCCTCCTCAGAGACAACCTCTTCCTGCCTTGACAGAAAACTTAGTTTGTCAATCCAATCCGGTATCTGAGTCTCATCAGTATCATCCTCCTTGTGCCCAGCAAGAGTAGTTACTGTTAGGGAATGAGGGTCTACATGAACGTCAGAACCTTCTTCATCTGGGCCTGGATCAGACTCACAAAGCTTCTGGGCATCAGGGCAGATTATTAACTCATCTGGACTCACTGCAGCTTTGGAGCTGACTTCTGATTCCCAGGCTATTGTGTGACTGAACAGCTCTGCAGACTCAGTAGGGCGGTTGGAGACTTGGGAGCTTGGAGGAATGAAGAGCGATTGGGCTGAGACCTCAGATGACTGGAGGGTTTGTGATGTAGTAGTTGAGGTGGAGGAGAGACCACTTGATGGAGCACTTGCGATCCATTCAAGCACCTGCTGTTTTGTTCCTCATTTACAAGTGGTACCGATGCTTGTGTCTGTAAGAAAGGGATCATATCTGATTGGCCACGTAAAGAAGTTGACATCTTACTTTGCCTGGAAGATTGTCTTTCTTCAGTAGATGTTAATGTAGATTTAGCATCTACCCCACGGACACAAACTTTTTTTCCCTTTCCACCACACCTACTCCCATTCCCACCAGCAGCAGGTCTTTTGCCACTCATTTTGTATGGGACAAAATTTGCAACTGTACAGTTGTTGGACAACAAAAAGCTGGATGTAAATCAAGCAGAGGTGACTGAACCAACACTGCTACTTGACCCAAAGTGAGACCTGGGCAAGGTGCAGTTAAAAACTAGAAGTAAGTGACTACACAGGCGGTGTATTTGTTTGTATTAGAAGTGGCCTACACTACTTCTTTTTTAGTGACACTGCGGCTCACTCACTACTTTTGACCCGGTCACAGAAGATGAAGTCTCCAGGCTCCTCTCTTCCTCTCGTCCCACGACATGCACTGTGGACCCCATCCCCTCACACCTATTCCAGTCTCTCTCTCCGGTGGTCACCACTCACTTAACCAAAATCTTCAATCTCTCCCTCTCTTCTGGCGTCTTCCCCTCCTCCTTTAAACACTCTATCATAACTCCTTTATTAAAGAAATCTTCTCTCGACCCTTCCTGCACAAACAACTACAGACCAGTTTCCAATCTCCCCTTCATCTCTAAACTCCTGGAGTGCCTGGTCTACTCCCGCCTCACTCATTACCTCTCCACTCACTCTCTTCTAGACCCATTACAGTCTGGTTTCCGCCCCCTACATTCTACAGAAACTGCTCTCACCAAGGTGACCAATGACCTTCTGACGGCAAAACGTAATGGTCACCACTCTCTGCTTATCCTTCTTGACCTCTCTGCAGCCTTTGACACTGTTGACCACCATCTCCTACTCTCCATGCTGCACTCCATCGGCATCAAGGACACTGCTCTCTCCAGGTTCTCTTCCTATCTCTCTGACCCCTCTTTCAGTGTATCATTCGCTGGCTCCACTTCCTCCCCTCTTCCTCTCACTATTGGGGTCCCTCAGGGTTCAGTCCATGGCCCTCTCCTCTTCTCTCTCTACACAGCCCCGATTGGACAGACCGTCAGCAGATTTGGCTTTCAGTACCATCTTTATGCTGATGACACACAACTATACACTTCTTCCCCTGTCCTTACTCCCGCTCTAATAAAGAACACCAATGACTGTCTAACCGCAGTTTCCAATATCATGTCTGCTCTCTACCTGAAACTTAATCTTTCCAAAACTGAACTACTCCTGGTCCCACCCTCCACTAACCTCCCTAAATATGACATCTCTCTCTCAGTGTGCGGCACCACAATAGTGCCGAGTCAGCAGGCTCGCTGTCTGGGTGTTATGTTTGACTTTGATCTTTCCTTCACCCCATATATACAATCTCTCGCCCACTTATGCCGCTTGCACCTGAAGAACATCTCCAGAATTCGCCCCTTTCTCACCTTGGAAGCCACAAAAACCCTCACTGTGGCCCTGATTCACTCCCGCCTTGAGTACTGTAATTCTCTCGTAGTCGGCCTCCCCCGCACTAGACTGTCCCCTCTCCAGTCCATCCTTAATGCAGCAGCCAGGATTACCTATCTAGCTAATCGTTACTCAGACGCTTCCGCTCTGTGCCAGTCATTGCACTGACTGCCTATATACTATAGGATCCATTTCAAACTGCTTGTTCTCACCCACAAAGCTCTTCACAGTGCAGCACCCCCATACATCTCCTTCCTCATCTCTGTCTATCACCCCAGCCGTTCTCTTCGCTCTGGAAGTGACTTTAGACTCACTTCTGCATTAATCCGAACATCCCACTCCCGACTCCAAGACTTCTCCCGAGCCGCACCAATTCTTTGGAATGCTCTACCCCAAAATATTAGATGTATCCACAACTTAAATAGTTTTAGGCGATCCCTAAAAACACATCTCTTTAGGGCGGCCTATCATGATCCCTAGTCAGTCATCTAGACATAGCCTATCCGCTCCACCTCTAGTGGATCACATATAACGGGTTGTGGCCACTTATTCTGCTCCTATCTGTTCCCCATCTCCTCAAGTTGACTATACTATCATTGCAAATGAGCACCTATACCTTGTCACCCCCACCTCATTGTTAGATTGTAAGCTCTTATGAGCAGGGTTGCCATTTTTTGCTCCAATTATTGTATTATGTTATGCTTTGCATTGTATTGTATTTTCTAATTGTTTCTTATGATTGTTCAAATGTGAACTTTGTATTGTGAATGTGAAGCGCTGCGGAATATGTTGGCGCTATATAAATAAAAATTATTATTATTATTATTATTATTATTATTATTACTTGACCCAAAGTGAGACCTGGGCAAGGTGCAGTTAAAAACTAGAAGTAAGTGACTACACAGGCGGTGTAGTTGTTTGTATTAGAAGTGGCCTACACTACTTCTTTTTTAGTGGTACTGCCACTTGACCCAAAGTGAGACCTGGTCAAGGTGCAGTTAAAAACTAGAAGTAAGTGACTACACAGGCGGTGTAGTTGTTTGTATTAGAAGTGGTCTACACTACTTCTTTTTCAGTGGCACTGCTACTTGACCCAAAGTGAGACCTGGGCAGGGTGCAGCTAAAAACTACAAGTAAGTGACTACACAGGCGGTGTAGTTGTTTGTATTAGAAGTGGTCTACACTACTTCTTTTTCAGTGGCACTGCTACTTGACCCAAAGTGAGACCTGGGCAAGGTGCAGTTAAAAACTAGAAGTAAGTGACTACACAGGCGGTGTAGTTGTTTGTATTAGAAGTGGCCTACACTACTTCTTTTTTAGTGGCACTGCTACTTGCCCTAGGTGAGACCTAGGCAAGGTGCAGTTAAAAACTACAAGTAAGGCTGTGGTCACACATAGAAATCCGTTTTTGGAAGTGATTTTCATCACCAATCCGTTTTTTTCTGGGTGCTTTTTGAGCCTCCTGCACTCCTGAACGTTTTTGGAATTTTCATTAAAAAAACGCATGCGCGAACGCATGCGCAAACGCAAGTGCGTTTCCCATAGGGCCCCATGTTAAAAAAAACGCATGAAAACGCATGCGTTTTTTAACTGATGCCAAAAACGTTGCATGCAACGTTTTTGACTCAAAAACGGACAGGGCAATGTTTGGAGCTCCATAGAAAAACGGACAGGGTGTTTATGGCCAGGGTTACACATAGAAATCCGTTTTTGGAAGTCATTTTCATCACCAATCCGTTTTTTATAGGGTGCTTTTTGTGTCTCCTGCACTCCTGTACGTTTTTGGACTTAGTCATTTTTTTCAGAAAAAACGCATGCGCGCAAACGCATGCGCAAACGCAAGTGCCTATATATGCCATGCGTTTGCGCATGCGTTTCCCATAGGGTCCCATGTTAAAAAAAACGCATAAAAACGCATGCGTTTTTTAACTGATGCCAAAAACGCTGTTTACTGCGTTTTTGGCTCAAAAACGGACAGGGCAATGTTTTGAGCTCCAGAGAAAAACGCACAGGGTGTTTATTACACCCAATGCGTTTTTCTGTCAGTTTTTGGACTTAGAAAAAAAAAATGACAAAACTGAAGCCAAAAACTGACTGAGGGCTTATGTGTGACCCCAGCCTATCACACCCAATCCGTTTTTCTGTCAGTTTTTGGACTTAGAAAAAAAAAAGAGAAAACTGAAGCCAAAAACGGACTGAGGGCTTATGTGGAACCCCAGCCTAAGTGACTACACAGGCGGTGTAGTTGTTTGTATTAGAAGGGGCCTACACTACTTCTTTTTTAGTGGCACTGCTACAGTACTAGCCCAAACAAATTGCCTGGACTAGCTGCAGCCAAAAATTCCTACTAAGGCTGGGGTTCCACATAGAAGTGATTTTCATCACCAATCCGTTTTTTTCTGGGTGCTTTTTGAGCCTCCTGCACTCCTGAACGTTTTTGGACTTTTCATTAAAAAAACGCATGCGCGAACGCATGCGCAAACGCAAGTGCGCATATGCCATGCGTTCGCGCATGCGTTTCCCATAGGGCACCATGTTAAAAAAACGCATACAAACGCATGCGTTTTTTAACTGATGCCAAAAACGGACTGAGGGCTTATGTGGAACCCCAGCCTAAGGCTGGGGTTACACATAAGCCCTCAGTCAGTTTTTGGCTTCAGTTTTGTCATTTTTTTTTTCTAAGTCCAAAAACTGACAGAAAAACGCATTGGGTGTAATAAACACCCTGTGCGTTTTTCTCTGGAGTTCAAAACATTGCCCTGTCCGTTTTTGAGCCAAAAACGCAGTAAACAGCGTTTTTGGCATCAGTTAAAAAACGCATGCGTTTTCATGCGTTTTTTTTAACATGGGGCCCTATGGGAAACGCATGCGCGAACGCATGCAAACGCATGCACTTGCGTTTGCGCATGCGTTCGCGCATGCGTTTTTTTAATGAAAATTCCAAAAACGTACAGGAGTGCAGGAGACACAAAAAGCACCCTATAAAAAACGGATTGGTGATGAAAAGGACTTCCAAAAACGGATTTCTATGTGTAACCCCAGCCTAAGGCAGGTGGTGTAGCTTTCTTCACAGCAGTGCTACACTACCTGCCCTAAAGGACTCCCAGAGCTAGATGTGGCCAGATGCTGTGAAAAACGCTTGCACAGCACTGGCACACTTCTGCCTGGCAAAAACTAATAGGGACTGCTCTAACCTAGCCCTAAAAAGGGCTGAAATTAAAACTAGTCCCTGCTTCTATGAAGTACACCTGAAAAAGGGCTGCTAAACTACTAGTCCCTAGTCCCTAATCGCTACTCCTATGAAGCAGCCCTCAAAAGGGCTGATACTCCTAAAATTCACACACTACCTCCAGTCCCTATTCCCTAAACCTATTTATCTACCTCACTAGCTGAATCAGAACACAATTGCTTGATTTCGCTCTATATCGCCCACAGCAGCAGCAGTGCCGTCTGACACAGAGCTACAGCAATGAGCAAATGGTGGCGATGGAGAAAATGGTTGGGTCTTATAGTACTAGGACATGTGACTAACAATGATGCTTGTGTGCAAAAAATGCACTTTGCTGTGTGTATGTGATTGGATGACAGCCTGCACCGCCCCACTGTATCTGCAGTTTGAAGAAAAAAAAATGGAGATCGCTATCATTTCTGCAGCACTGGTACAACCCCCCTTCCTTTGCTCACTATACCCATAAACTGGATATTCACAGTCATTAACATGGTTAGGGTTAAGCTTTTGGTGATCGAAGCGTTATCGAACATAACCGAGAACTGCCGAATTTCAAGTTAATTGTTCTAATTCGACGAATGCCTCGAACACCCGGCAAAACAGCTCGAATTTGAGATTGGCGAACAAATCGAATCGTACACCGCTCATTTCTACTCTTGTCTGCACTAAATTTGCATCTAAGTGCTGCTATTGTCTGTTGCAGCGTAAATTAGGATACGCCAAAAGACTCACTATTGTAGTCAGCGTTTGTGTCTGACTAGTCCACTTGCAGGGCCTTAATTTCAAAACTTAGGGTCGTGCTAAAAACCTACTCTTGTCTGCACTAAATTTGCATCTAAGTGATGCTCCTCTAGGTTGCAGCATTAATTAGGGTACACCAAAATCCTCGTGCTAAAAACCTACTCTTGTCTGCACTAATTTTGCATCTAAGTGCTGCTCCTCTAGGTTGCAGCATTAATTAAGGTACACCAAAAGCCTCGTGCTAAAAACCTACTCTTGTCTGCACTAAATTTGCATCTAAGTGCTGCTATTGTCTGTTGTAGCGTAAATTAGGATACGCCAAAAGACTCGCTATTGTATTCAGCGTTTGTGTCTGACTAGTCCACCTGCAGGGCCTTAATTTCAAAACCTAAGGTCGTGCTAAAAACCTACTCTTGTCTGCACTAATTTTGCATCTAAGTGCTGTTCCTAGGTTGCAGCGTTAATTAGGGTACACCAATAGCCTCGTGCTAAAAACCTACTCTTGTCTGCACTAAATTTGCATCTAAGTGCTGCTCCTCTAGGTTGCAGAGTTAATTAGGGTACACCAAAAGCCTCGTGCTAAAAACCTACTCTTGTCTGCACTAAATATGCATCTAAGTGCTGCTATTGTCTGTTTCAGCGTAAATTAGGATACGCAAAAAGGCTCGCTATTGTAGTCTGCGTTTGTGTCTGACTAGTCCACCTGCAGGGCCTTAATTTCAAAACTTAGGGTCGTGATAAAAACCTACTCTTGTCTGCACTAATTTAGCTGTATACAGTCAGCACCACATTGCGCAAGTCCGGTGGCAAGGGACAAGGAACTGGACGTGATGGTGGTGCAGGCAGAGGGCGAACCAGTGTGCAAGCTCGAATTGTTCCACGACAACCGCCCACATCATCTCGCTCGACTTTCTTGTCCCAATTTCTAGGTGAACGCAGCAGTACTCCACTATTAAACCAAGACCAGTGTCAACAGGTTGTTAATTGGATAGCGGATAATGCTTCCAGTCAGTTTGGCACCACCACAAATACCCTGTCTTCCACACGGTCAAGTGTCAGTAGCCATGAGACTGGACTGCACATTCCACACCCTGATCCTCCTTCCTCCCCCCATGCCGAGTGCCCGGACCCGGACATAACTGATCCCACACTTGGACATTCTGAAGAGCTGTTCACTTATCCATTCATAGATTCTGGCCTCTCGCCAGCTCCAGTTGAAGTGGGTCATGAGGAGATCGTATGTACCGATGCCCAAATATTTGAGCAGCCACGGTCTCACGAAGGCAACGGTGGGAACGTGTCTCAACAAGAGGTGGACGATGATGAGACACAATTGCTACAAAGTCAGGAGGAGGACCAGGGTGCAGAAGTGGAAGACGACGTGGTGGATGATCCAGTAACTGACCTAACCTGGCAGGAGGACATGCAGAGCGAGGACAGCAGTGCACAGGGGGAGTTAGGCGTAGCATCACAACAGGCCGGAAGAAGCAGGGTGGTGTCCGCAGGCAGAAGGCAGGCAACCGTTCCCTGGAACAACAACACGAGTGATGTTGCCAGTACAACTGCTAGGTCTTCCCGAGTCTGGCTGTTTTTTAAGGTGTCTGCAGATAATTTGAAAAAGGCCATTTGCAACACCTGCCATGCCAGCATCAGCAGGGGTAGCAAAACTAACAGCCTGACCACCACCAGCATGATCAGGCACATGTCAGCAAAGCACCCTACTTTGTGGGATGTACAGCAGAGTACAGGAGCATTGTCTGCGGGTGAGACAGCTGCGTCTTCCACTGTTGTGCGTGCAAGCCAATCCCCTGTCCATACTGCAGGCGAAAATGCCTCCTGTCCTTCACCTGTACTTGCACAAGCAGAAGTAGCACCATCATCAGCCACGTCCTTGTCCCAGCGCAGCGTTCAGTTATCCATACTACAATCTTTGGAACGCAGGCGCAAATACGCTGCCAACGCCCCACATGCCACATTTCTAAATGCACACATTTTGTGACTTCTTTCGCTGGAAATGTTGCCTTTTAGGCTGGTGGAGACGGAAGCATTCCGCAACCTGATGGCGGCGGCTGTCCCACGTTACTCGGTCCCTAGCTGACACTACTGTTCCCGGTGTGCCGTCCCCACATTACATAAGCACGTGTCCCAAAACATCATACGTGCCCTTAACAACGCAGTTTCAGGCACAGTCCACCTAACCACGGACACGTGGACAAGTACTTGCGGGCAGGGCCGGTACATCTCTCTGACGACACATTGGGTTAATATTGTGGAAGCCGGGACCCAGTCTGACCTTGGGACGGAATACGTCCTTCCGACACCGAGGATTGCAGGCCCTAACTCAGTCAGGGTTTCATCCACAGTGTACAGCTCTGGCACGTCATGCTCCTCAGCCTCCTCCTCTTCCTCCAGTTCACCCTCCACACTAGTCCCAAGCTGGAAGCACTGCAGCACTGCCTCGGCTAAGCGGCAACAGGCTGTGCTGAAGCTAATATGCATAGGTGACAAACCCTACAACGCTGGAGAGTTGTGGACAGCTCTGAAACAGCAGGCAGATCACTGGCTCACACCGCTGAACCTACGGCCAGTCATGGTCGTGTGTGACAATGGCCGGAACCTTGTGGCGGCTCTGAGGCGAGGCGAGCTGACACATGTTCCATGCATGGCCCATGTGCTCAACCTCGTGGTTCAGCGGTTTATAAAATCCTACCTGGAGCTGTCTGATCTTCTCGTCAAAGTACGCCGCCTGTGTGCCCATTTTAGAAAGTCACCTACTGCTTCTGCCGGCCTTGCCGGCTTTCAGCGGCGTTTGCAGCTTCCGGCTCACAGACTGGTGTGTGATGTCCCCACATGTTGGAATTCCACGCTGCACATGTTGGTCAGGATTTGTGAGCAGAAGAGGGCAGTTGTTGAGTACTAGCATCAACTAGGCCGTCGGTATACGGTTCAAACTCCACACATAAGACCTCAGGAGTGGACATGGATGTCCGACATATGTACCGTCCTCCAAAACTTTAAGGACTCCACCAAGATGGTGAGCGGCGATAACGCCATCATTAGCGTCACCATCCCGCTTCTCTGTCTTCTAAAACGCTCTCTGCTTAAAAAAGACGATGCATTGTAGGCGGAGCAGGATAAGTTGCAGCAAGAAACCTACTGGGTGATTACACACAGCCCAGGTTCATCTCATCCCAACGTGCATTGGAGGATTTTGACGAGGAAGAGGAGGAGGATGAAGAAATGGAGCTACATTCATTCGGAATTGACGGTAATACATGCACAACCATCAGACCGTCGGTTGAGCGTGGATGGCCAGAGGACAGGGAAGAGGAGGAGGAGGTCAGCATGGCCAGTCATGCTGTTGGTGAGGACCCAGAAGTCTTGACTGTTAACAGTCTAACGCACATGGCTGACACGCTGTGTCATGACCCTCGTGTTATCAAGATCTTGACGGACACTCATTACTGGTTGGTGACACTTTTAGACCCACGCTACAAAGAGAACTTTATTTCTCTTATTCCCGAAGCGGAGAGGTCTACAAAAATGCTGCAGTACCAGAAGGCCCTAGTGGCGGAATTATTAAAAAAATTCCCTTCTGAAAACGCTAGCGGCAGAGGTCACGATTCAGTGGACAACCAAGGTGTCCGGCAGAGAGAGGCACAAGTCCAATCCAGCAGAGGTAGGGGAACACTCTAAAAGATCTGGGACACTTTTCTCAGCACTTCCCGTACCACAGGCCCTGAGGTGCGGGGTAGTGTCACAAGGAATGCAAAGTTTGCAAAGATGCTGAGGGAGTACCTTGCTGATCGTACTAAAGTGCTCCTAGACTCCTCTGTGCCTTATAATTATTGGGTATCCAAGCTGGACACATGGCAGGAATTGGCTCTCTACGCCTTGGAAGTCCTGGCCTGCCCTGCCGCTAGCGTCTTGTCAGAGTGTGTTTTTAGTGCCGCAGGTGGAATCATTACAGATAAACGCACCTGACTGTCAACTGAAAATGCTGACAGGCTGACTTTAATCAAGATGAACAAGGGTTGGATTAGGCCTGACTTCACCACACCACCACCAAATGATAGCGGAATTTAAATTTTGTGCCGGTAGATTCCCATGCACCTCCGCACACCCACACATCGGTACAGACGTCATGTGTTTGGCTACTTGCTGTACTGCTCCTTCTCCTCTTCCACCACATCATATAATCAGTGTGACCGTGGTTCATGATGCCACAAAACCATAATTTTTTTACATCATATTTATGATGATGATGCACCTAACCATTCTAAAGTTAGGCATTAGTTTCATGTGTACCCCCCAGGGGTAAATGTTTTAGTCCATGCTTCCAGAATGGACATTACACGTACAGGAGACCCGCTCCTTTGTAATGGGAACAATTTTTAGAGGCTCTCCTCCATGTTTCTTCCCAGGGGCATCGCAATGCCTCCCAATTTTTGGCTTCCCTAACTAGGGAATTAGTACAGCAGACTCACTTGCTTCAAATGGGCACATTATTGAAAAAGGATCTCATGCACGTCTCTATCCAGGGGCATTAAAGTGCTACACAATTTTTGGCTTCCCTGACTAGGGGAAATAGTACAGCAGACACACTTGCTTACAATGGGCACTTTATTTTAAAAGTCTCTCATGCACGTCTCTATCCAGGGGCATTGAAGTGCTACACAATTTTTGGGTTCCCTGACTAGGGAAATAGTACAGCAGACACACTTGCTTACAATGGCCACTTTATTTAAAAGTCTCTCATGCACGTCTCTATCCAGGGGCATTGAAGTGCTACACAATTTTTGGCTTCCCTGACTAGGGAAATAGTACAGCAGACACACTTGCTCACAATGGGCACTTTATTTTAATAGGCCCTAATGCACGCCTCTATTAAGGGGCATCTTGGTGCCTCCAAACCATTGGCTTCCCTGCCTAGGGAAATACTACAGCAGATATGACTCACCGTAGCCGGGTTCTGCACGTCGCAGGCGTTTTTCCTCTCCTTGTCACGGAACCACGCCTGCGGCTGTGGGGCCCGGTGGTCCAGATCAATAGGGAATGACTGAACGGATAGTGGGTTAATTCTTGTCGTGACGCCACCTGCGGGTGTTCCGGTGATTCCACCTGGGCCTCCGGGGGATGGAATGCAGCAAGATGGGACGCTCACCACAGGACGAGCGGAATCCCCGGGGCCAGAAGCTGCACAAGATGTTGTGAGGCAGCTTAGTAATACTGCTGTAAGGTTCAGGAATCAAACGCAGACATATCAAAGTCTTTTGGGTACCTTTACTGGTGGAAAGCAGGTACACTCGGACCGGGTGATGAGGTTGGCGCTCCTGGAGTTTCACAGCAAGCAGTGTTTAGGCTTCCTTTCTCTGTCTTTCTGGTGGGGTCAGGTGGATGTGGAATCCTGCCGGATCGGGTTGTACGTCCAGTGGGACATGATTCACCTGGGTAACTGCACTGAGGGCTCTGTTAAAGGGATGGTGACAATTCTATCCTTTTCCCTGGGCTCTCGTCGGTAGGTGCATCTGTCTAGCCCACTGGGACAAGGGTACTCGGTATCAGACCGGGTCTGCTACTGGGGAAGTCACGGGTGGTCCTGGTCCGGACCGTGTCCCGGGCTGGAAAATAAAAGGGTCTATTTACAGGGGATTGTCAGTCGTGATGCCACCCACTGTATGCGGCCAGTAATGGGGCCGCCGCTGCTGCAGAACCTCTGGGGGTGATGTAGTGGCAGCTGAGATGGTATAGTTCCCGTGGGCAGAACTGTATCCCCCGGGGCAGTGATGTTTAAAGTCTATGATGTAGTGTATAGGCTTGATGCGGAGTGCAATTCACTTACTGACCAGATGCTGCAGGGATCCTTCCTCGGTGCTTGATCTAACAGGCTGTGGCTCTGCAGGTTGCGGCCGTTATAATCCTGTATGGAGGGAATAGTTCGCAGGCAGAGACACACAAGGGAAACGTATTCAGGGTTCTCCGTGTTTACTTTCAAAGCTCTTCAGTACAGTTCACAATTCAGTTACAGTTCTTACAAGTCTCAGTTCAAGTCTCAGTACACGGGCTCGCTCTCCCCTCCGGGTTCCCTTTGCTCTCTGCAGCCAGGTCTCTCTCTCTGTGACCCCTCACACTGTCTCTGTGTCCTTTCCGGGCTGTTAACTCTCTGTATTCACTTGGTGTGCGTCTCCGGACAGTATGGCGGTGACTCGGGCCCCTGTGGGTCCTCCTGGTTGTCACTGAGCTGCCTGTCCTTTGGGGTGGGGACCCTAACATGTAGCTGTGGTCCCCCGTCGGTTGTCTGGGGATGCCGGGTGAAACTACGGTCCCCTCTAGAGCCGACACTCTACTCAGCCCAGCCTCCAGCAGTCCTCCCATGTGAGGCTCTACCAGGCTCTCTCTCCTGTGTCTTTCAGTGTCATAGGAGGGCTACCCCGCTTGCAGTCGGTCATCTCAGCTGTAAGTCTAGGGCCCGGGTATCACTGTCCCTCTCTGTCCTCTCACACTCCTGGGGATCTGGCTTCGGACGGGCTTTCTCTCTCCTCCGGCTCGTACTGGCTCGGTACAGATTCTGCGCTCCTACACCTCACTCTTCCAGGACGTGTGATTCCTTCTTCCTGCTCAGCTGGACTCGGCCGGCTGCTGTCTCTCGGCCTGTGCCGTGCTCCTCAGCCTACTGCCGGTCTGTGCCTTTTCTGGTCGGCTCACTCTGGCCTACTGACTCCTTCCTCCTTCCCCTTAACTATTTCTACTGTAAGTCACCTGACTACGTGTGTGCCCAACCCACTCCTCTAAATCCACCACCCCTCACCTGCCTAGAGTCTCCAAGCTCAGGGCTGGATGCTGCCATCTACTGTACGTGGGTTGTGTGGGCAGTGAGGGTGTTGCTGTTCAACTATTGTCCTACCTGCCTGGCTGCAGTTCCCTTTGTGGCCTCCTGGACGCAGGGGCGCCACACATCAGGTGAACAGGGGGCTAAACTCCCTGTGAAGCGTGCTGGTTCTCTGTGGTGGCGTGGTAGCTCTCACAGCTCAGTTCCAGTAACCGGTTGGTGAGGGGGAGTTAAGGTAACTCCTATGTCCCTGAGAGGTGCTTTCTCCTTCCCTATGACCCCAATTACAAGGGTCTCTTACTTGCTATGTGTGCTGGTTTGGGCCTAGTATAGCTCCAGAACCGGTGGTTGCACAAGTCCTGCAGCTCTTTTAGCGTCTGCACACTCTGGTGTTTCTCCCTCCAGGACCCTATTTATAGGGGAAACTGGCTCAAAGTGACCAGTGGAGCTCCCCCTAGAGGCTTGGGGTGAAACAGGTGTGTTCTAAGGTGTTGTTAGGTGTTTTTGTTTGTGAGTGATGCTTTGCTGTTTCCACTATTCCACTACATTTGCGTAACAAGGGTTCTGTGGTGCCCAACAAGGTGCCAGGGTGCCACAGATACACTTGCTTACAATGGCCACAATTTTTTAACAGGTCCTCATGCACGCCTCTATCCAGGGGCATCTTGGTGCCTCCAAACCTTTGGCTTCCCTGCCTAGGGAAATACTACAGCAGATACACTTGCTTACAATGGCCACATTTTTTTAAAAGACCCTCATGCACGCTTCTATCCAGGGGCATATTGGTCTCTCCCAATTTTTGGCTTCCCTGCCTAGCGCAATACTAAAAAAGACCCACTTGCTTACAATGGGCACATTTTTTGAAAAAGCCCTCATGCACACCTCTATCCAGGGGCATATTGGTGTCTCCCAATTTTTGGATTCCCTGCCCAGGGCAATACTAAAGAAGACCCACTTGCTTACAATGGGCACTTTTTTTGAAAAAGCCCTCATTCACGCCTCTATGCAGTGGCATCTTGGTGCCTCCAAACCTTTGGCTTCCCTGCTTAGGGCAATACTAAAAAAGACCCACTTGCTTACAATGGGCACATTTTTTTAAAAGGCCCTTATGCACGCTTCTATGCAGGGGCATCTTGGTGTCTCCAAACCTTTGGCTTCCCTGCCTAGGGAAATACTACACCAGATACACTTGCTTATAATGGCCACATTTTTTTAAAAGGCCCTCATGCACACCTCTATCCAGGGGCATATTGGTGTCTCCCAATTTTTGGCTTCCCTGCCTAGGACAATACTAAAAAAGACACACTTGCTTACAATGGGCACATTTTTTTAAAAGGCCCTCATGCACGCCTCTATGCAGGGGCATCTTGGTGCCTCCAAACCTTTGGCTTCCCTGCCTAGGGCAATACTAAAAAAGACACACTTGCTTACAATGGGCACATTTTTTGAAAAAGCCCTCATGGACCCCTCTATACAGGGGCATATTGGTGTCTCCCAATTTTTGGATTCCCTGCCTAGGGCAATACTAAAATAGACACACTTGCTTACAATGTGCACATTTTTTGAAAAGGCCCTCATGCACGACTCTATGCAGGGGCATCTTGGTGCCTCCAAACCTTTGGCTTCCCTGCCTAGGGCAATACTAAAAAAGACACACTTGCTTACAATGGGCACATTTTTTTAAAAGGCCCTCATGCGCACCTCTATGCAGGGGCATCTTGGTGCCTCCAAACCTTTGGCTTCCCTGCCTAGGGCAATACTAAAAAAAGACCCACACTTACAATGGGCACTTGTTTTGAAAGGCCCTCATGCATGCCTATATGCAGTGGCATCTTGGTGCCTCCAAACCTTTAGCTTCCCTGCCTAGGACAATACTAAAAAAGACCCATTAGCTTACAATGGGCACATTTTTTTAAAAGGCCCTCATGCACGCTTCTTTTCAGGGCATCTTGGTGCCTCCAAACCTTTGGCTTCCCTGCCTAGGGAAATACTACAGCAGATACACTTGCTTACAATGGCCACATTTTTTTAAAAGGCCCTCATGCACGCCTCTATCCAGGGGCATATTGGTGTCTCCCAATTATTGGCTTCCCTGCCTAGGGCAATACTAAAAAAGACACACTTGCTTACAATGGGCACATTTTTTTAAAAGGCCCTCATGCACGCCTCTTTTCACGGGCATCTTGGTGCCGCCAAAACTTTGGCTTCCCTGCCTAGGGCAATACTAAAAAAGACACACTTGCTTAAAATGGGCACATTTTTGGAAAAGGCCCTCATGCACGCCTCTATTCAGGGGCATTGAAGTGCCTCCCAATTTTTGGCTTCCCTGCCATAGGGCAATGCTACAAAACACACACTTCCTTATAATGGGCACATTATTTAAAGAGGCCTTCATTTACGTCTCTTCCCAGGGGCATGGGAGTGCCACACAATTTAAAAAAAAAAAAATCTTTCATATAGTCCAAAAACTAACATACACCAACTCTGTCTCACAAGTGGGTATGAGCCCTTTATATTTTTTTCCATGAAAATCCGTTTTGGTTTCATTTTGTAACGTTTTCTTGACAGTCCGTAAAAGTGGCGTAATAGTCTAACAACATTGTTGACATCAGTGACCTTGGGGTCTGAAATGCTTACAGCATGCTCCCCATGCTGTTTCCATATCATTTCAGCACTGTCCTGATACTTTTGTGACATTTTTAGGGTTGTTCCATGCTGCCGGGGGTCTTGTCAGAAAAATACTCGGGTCTCCCATAGGATAACATTGGGCTCGGTGCTCGGGCCGAGTACACGAGTATCTTGGGATGCTCGGCCCGAGCTTCGAGCACCCGAGCATTTTAGTACTCGCTCATCACTAAAGAAAACCTAAATATACTTGTTGTAAATAGTTTACCCGTTGATGTTGATGAATATAAAAGGAAAATGCTTTTTCACTTCCCGGTAACAGGTACACATACTCGCGAACGAGTATATTCAATCAAGGGGGTATGTCGCACCCCGCAAATGCAGGCGTCACAGAGGGGTATTGCACCCGTAAAAGAGGTGTAATTGCCCCGTGGCAGGTGAATGGAAAAGTCGACATGTGGCTTAAACACTCGCATCCACACACCCTTAGCTCAGGGGACTAAAGGGTTAATTCCTTTACTAGGAGACCCAGTCCCGGTGGGAGGAGTTGAGGGCAAGCAGTGTGGGGGTGGGAGGAAGTGAGAAGCAGGAGGAGGAGGAAGCTGCTGGGGATAGCAGCAGCTGCAGAGAACGTGGGAGGAAGGCAGAAAGGCGCCTTACAGGGAAAAAGCAGCTCTGGGAGCCGAGAAGCCGGTGATAGGCTTATCCCAGAGCAGCTATCCGGGTTCCGGAGCCCGAAGTCTGCTGGAAGCTTCAAGCCCAGTAAGAGAATCCGGTAAGCCGGGAAAGACTTTACATTTTCTTGGACACCCGCAAAGTCAATCCAGGGGCCAGACACCATGCGCAGAGAGTCAGCGGCGGGCCATTAGAGGGTTACCCGATGACAAAGCAAAGGGGTAGAGAGTACAGGAGGCCAGGCTGGATTTCAGATCAGCCAGGCTTCACACCAACCTGGAAGAGCAACAGACAGGACACCTACTTAAGCCACACAGAGACTTTTCGTTTGCCTGCCACCACCTAGTACGGCACCTACCTGTTATTATACCATGTTGCTGAACTGTGAACTGTAACTGATGCTGCTACAAGTTAACAGTAAAGTACCCCGGTGAAAGTGACTTTGCTTCTGCCTGTGTTTCCTTTCTGCATGAACTTGTTCCCTTTCTAGGAACGCTGCCCTGAAGATCCAGCCCTACCTGTAGGGGACTTTGCCAACTAGCCGCGATACCATCTATCTCCGGCGGACTGTGGCGGCGCTGGTGGCTTCTCACCAGAAACTACAGGTAGCATCACGACAACTTGTAAATATAATACCCTGTAAATATACCCTTTTCAAAGAAGTCCCCCAGGACACGGGATCAGGCGCGGCCACCACTCCCGTGACACAGGAGCCTGATACCCGAGTACCCCAGTCTGGAGATCGACACTACTTTTACATCAGCGTTTCTGGGCAAATTCGGCATTTTGCCGCATCTGCCGCCTACTGCGACACTTGCGGCAAGCCTGCGTTCGTCCTAATTCATTTACTATGGGACTTGCGGACATGTGCGGCACTTGCGGTTTTGCACTTGCAGCGAGTCAAAAAAACGCTGCTAGTAGCAGTTTTTGTCCGTTGCCGCAAATGCCGGATTGGCCAGATCGCGGCAAAACTGCAAGTGCCGCACATGTACCCAAGTCCCATAGGGAATTCATTAGGTCAAACATAGTCTTGCCACGAGTGATCTGTCTGGCATCCAGCCGATAAGGCAAAAGTGCTGGATCTGCAGCGAATGCCGTGAAACGCTGATGTGAAAGCGGCCTTAGGTGGTCCAATGGCGCCCCCCCACTGGAAAAAACTAGGGATAATGTCCTTCCTGCCACTCTTAGGGCCTTGTCACACCAGGTGACGACGCCGGAGATGTCGGCGGCGATGGGCGGGAGCGCGCACCTTTTTGGCGCCACGTCAGCGTTGCCATCGCATGTTTACATGTGTCTCAGAACCCCAGCGGCAACGCCTTAACATGGGAGCCTATGGCTCCCAACGCCTGGCAGATCGCCGTCCCCCATTTACATGGGGCAATGTGTACACATCGCCCCAGAGTGGTCACCCTTGCCCATTCACATTGGGCGACGCATTGGCGATGTCGGCGGTGATAGGCCACGCCCCAGCGTCGCCTAAAAAATCGCCGCCGACATCGCCAGGTGTGACGGTACCCTTAGATATTCTCTGTTCTTACAAATTGTAAATATTCATGTTTCTGTTTAGCAAGTAAAACCCCCTGTCGTTAATTTTAATTATATTTTTAATCTACATTAAATTATTTGTAATAATGTAATAGATCATCTTTTGCCTAAAACTGTACTCTATTCAGCCAATTGTAAAAACAAAGGAACTAATTTAGTAAACAAATCCAGCAGGGGGGGGCAAACACAATCTCAGTTTATGTTTACTAAAATTAAATACTCTGAAACTTCTTTCCTGCATTGTAGTTGTGAAAAGGTACAAATATGAGAGGCCCCAGGCGGCAGCAGCAGCAGCTCAATCCATCACAGGTCATAAAAGCCCAGGTTTATTTCAGATGCTGTAATACCAGCTACAATTTTAGATACAAAATGGAGCAAAAGAGACTTTAGTTTATTCCCTAAACTAAAAAGAAACACAAGTTACAGACTTTTTATGGCAAAATACTATGAAAACTGCTTGGTTAAAGTCTGAATTCATTGGAAATGTCCAGCGCTAACAATGAAAAAAGTCACCATGCAACATTTGGACAAAACAGAAGTTGTATGGTAAAGAAAAAGAAAAAAGTTTACAACTCATAGGGGAAACTCCACTTGATTTGCTTTTTTGTTACTTGCTCAATAGCAATTTCTAGGTTTTCACATATGCTACAAAATCATTACAACATTTTATATTTTACTTCTTAACCCCTTAACAATACAGGCAATTTTTCATTTATTCAAGTGTTATTTTTTCCTCCACTTCTTACAAGAGGCATAACTTTAATACATTTCCATTGACATATGATGGCGTGTTTTTTTCTAAAATGACTTGTAGTATTTATAGACATAATTAAGTTTACCATACATTACATATGACGCCCCTGCGGAACCAGTCGTCACAGAGGTACTGCACTTCAGAAAGTGGTGTAGTATCTCACTCTTGGGTAAAGAGGGGACACTGACTGATATTCAGACACCCATAGCCAACACTACACCACTCCAGGTGAAGGTTAGGGTGAGATTGCTCCTAAAGGAGAGCATAGCCCCTGATCCTGTCTGGAGAGGAGGAACCAAGGTAGAGGGATGGGTGGAGAGCAGAGTTTAGGGGAGCACTCAGTAGGGAGTAAAGTCAGGGCGGACGTACATTAGTGATGTAGGACACGTGAAAGAGAGTATAAAAGGACGAGTAGAAACATCTAGAAAGCAGTTAGTGGGTGGCTGGCAAGAGCTACAGGAGTTATAAGAGGAGAACAAGAAACTGGAGCCATAAAGCGCTTTAACAATGCATACAAAACTTCATACAAATCTCGGGGCTCTGGGTGTGAGGCGCAGGGCAGGAGGGCTAAACCAGCACAGAAAGAGTCAAGTCAACCGAGCGAAGCCGGCTGAAGGGGGTATAGGTTAAGTGCCACTAAGTTACCCGGGAGTTAGCTGGATCCCCTCCTCCAAGAACTCAGTGCTCAGTGGGCTGTTACAACGGTGATGATTGTTGAAACCTCGAACAACAGAACTGTGAGTAAACATCTTGAGGCTGCACCCTGCTGTATTTGTGAACTTTATTGCTGTGCCCTAAGCCCTGCACTGTAACATCAGTACCAACTCACCTAAGTAAGATTTACTGCCCTGGGGTTAGCCCTACCCATGGGGAGCTTGCCAACTTAGCTGCATTGCCATCCACCCCAGAGGAACTGTATTGCAGCGGCGGCCATCAATGGCCACAATCCGTGGGTGGCGTCATGAGGACAATTATCCCCGAGTCCCAAGTCCAGTAATCCCCTAAAGCAACAACAAAAAAAACTTTCCCCTTTTAATTGACCACTCAGGGGCCATGGACCGGGTCATGCCACTGTGACACTGTGTCATACATTGTACTGGAAAATAGTAAAAGAATTCAGGGATGAAATGGTGCAAAAAATGCAATTATGCCATTGTCTTTGTTTTTATTGTGCTTATTGCACACTAAAAATGACCTAGAAACATGATTCTTCTAATGAGTATGATTATGATGATGCTAAACTTGCATTTTTATTAGTACCATTTAGTATAGATACAATGTTTTGATCCCTTCTCTATTTTTGTAAGAGAAATAAAAAATTCTTGCTTTACCACTACTAAATAGATAACATTAACTTTTCTCTCAATCACTTTGCCCCCATAACTGCTTAGCCCACATTTTTATTGGGTAATGTGTGCTTCTGTATAACTAGATGGTGGCCCGATTCTAACGCATCAGGTATTCTAGAATATGTATGTAGTTGACATACTGTGACTGACAGAACTTGTCAGTCAATGTGAGTGAAGTACATATATATATATACTAGCTGTGAGCCCGATGCAAATGCATCGGGATTCTAGAACGTGCATTAATTTGATTATAGTAGATAGCTATTTTTCATTTTATTATTTATTTTGTTTTGTTTTTTTACTATTTTTATTATTATTAAATTTATTTATTATTTGTTATTTTAAGTGAATTTATTTGTATTAAAATTATTTTATTTTATTTAAAAACCGCATCTGCGGCGCGGTTGCGGTAATCCCCATCGAAAGTATAGGGGGACTTGCGGCAGGTGCGGCAAAACCGCACTTGCCGCACCTGCCGCAAGTCCCCCTATACTTTCTATGGGGATTACCGCAACCGCGCCGCAACTTGCACTTGCGGCGCTGTTGCGGTAATCCTTATGGGGATTACCGCTACCGCGCCGCAAGTGCTCGCACTCAGCCAGCGACTCGCAATGCGGCGCGGTTGCGGTAATCCTTATGGGGATTACCGCAACCGCGCCGCAAGTGCTCGCACTCAGCCAGCGACTCGCTGCCGCACCTGCCGCAAGTCCCCCTATACTTTCTATGGAGATTACCGCAACCGCGCCGCAAGTGTAACCGCATCTGCCTCGTTCGACGCATAAGCATTACACTTGCGGCGCGATTGCGGTAATCCCCATAGAAAGTATAGGGGGACTTGCGGCAGGTGCGGCGACTGAGGTAGCGACTCGCAATGGCCTCGCGGCCATTGCTCGCGCTACACAGCGACTCTCAATGGATCCCCATTGAAAGTATAGAGAGACTTGCGGCAGGTGCGGTGGCTGAGGTAGCGACTCGCAATGGCCTCGCGGCCATTGCTCGCGCTACCTCAGCGGTACATCGCTAATTTTGTGGCTGAGCCTCTGGTTCTATTTTCGCCCAGCGACTCGCAATGGCCGCTTCGCGGCCATTGCTCGCGCGTGGTGACGTCACAGTGTGACATAGCCACGGCGTTTTCGGGGGCCGACACGAAAATGCCTACGGCAATTATATAGTAGATATATATATATATATATATAATATATATATATATATATATATATAGCAGCGCTATGGTATATGGCGGTACATTACAGTACATGTATAGGAGCGCTATGGTATATGGCAGTACATCACAGCACATGTATAGCAGCACTATAGTATATGGCGATACATTACAGTACAGATATAGCAGCGCTATGGTATATGGTGGTACATTACAGCACATGTATAGCAGCACTATAGTATATGGCGGTACATTACAGTACATGTATAGCAGTGCTATGGTATATGGAGGTACATTACAGCACATGTATAGCAGCACTATAGTATATGGCGGTACATTACAGTACATTTATAGCAGCGCTATGGTATATGGTGGTACATTACAGCACATGTATAGCAGCCCTATAGTATATGGCGGTACATTACAGTACATGTATAGCAGCGCTATTGACTCGCCCCCGGGCAGGGTACTCGGATCTCGAGCTTGGGTGCAGTCTGGGATGTCATGGGTAAAGGAGGAGAAAGTGTACCCCTATAAGGCTAAGCACAACCACGGTATTTGAATATGCAGGTGAAGATTTTATTTATAGAAAATGTGACAGCAATAAAAAAGCCAGACAAAACATATGAAATGCAATTAAAAATAAACTGGTCCGGACCAGCCCTCTAACTGTGTACAAAAAGGCACTCAATTTCTGAGATAAGGAGAATATACACTAAAGATTGTCATCATCAATCACACTACACAGTGTGTTACAAGTTTTTGGAATATACATACATAACAGTAATCATATATATGAAACAATTTTGACAGTAACCCAGACAGAACATTAATGGATTTGATATATCCAAATAAAAAAATATGGTGTAAACCTTGTCAACCTTGTAAACACTTAACCAGGGGATCAGACTATAGTCATAGAAAAACAGACTCAAAATATCATTACTCAAGTGGGTGATTTAAACAGAGTTGGAGATACACTCTCTGAGTAGTTGTTACAATGTGAAAACAGTTTAAGTAACAAGCACATGCATCATGCATTACATACCAAGTAATTATAATCAGAAAGTAAAGCACCATAGGGAAAAAAACACTGCAAGTAACAACGTCGATGACCTCATTAGACAGGAGGTATACCAGAGTACAGACCCCCCAGTAAGGAAAAACTGAGTTGGAGTAATAAGGTTGTGAAAAGGGTTACCACCGGAAGTCTGGGTTAGAATGCCCACAGAAGAGGGATGGTGGCCAGGCCCCACGCGTATCGCCTGGAAGGCTTTGTCAGGAGCTAGTTGTGTAACCGATTAAGGCTTTTTTATATGGTGTCGCCGGGTGAGGAGGGAGGAGTAAGTACCCATTGCATCTGGGGCTTCCCCCCTGCGACCACGTCTTATCCCATGACGCGGTACTGAAGGGGGGAGTGGTTACAGGCAACCCTGGTCGGCCGGCGCGTCATTTCCAGTGACGTGGCGCCAACCAGGGAAGTGGCGACTGGTAACTATGGTTGGCAGTTGCGTCACATCCTGTGACGCAGCGCTGAGGGGCCAGAGGAGGCGTGGAGTGGGTGGCTACTCAAAAGAATGGGCCGCTCTAAAGAGGAAAAAGAGAGGAAAACGCCAGATTTCAATATAATGCATACCACCACATATACGGATAGGAATACAGAGGCTGATAAGGTAGTAATTATAAACGGAGATAATAGGCGGGAGAAATAATATGTATAGTAATACACGCTTATCAGGTGTGCAGAAGCCACAAAGATGAATAGATTAAGAAAACATGATTATGGGTGTAATTAAATTGAGCTCACAAAAAATACCTATATAGCTGGGTGAAAGAAGGGGAGGAAGCTTTTAGTCCATCTATATAAAGATAAAACATGTCAAGAAATGATATGGTATACAAAGTTGGATCAGAATGTCACCAAGACATAATTGTGTGTGGACTAGGGCAATAGAGAGTTAAGTGGCCCTGTAGGATTACGAAGCCAAATCCCAGAATTACATCCTTAATCATATATATCTGTGAATTAAGGTCAACTCACGAAAGTAGCCTGTAGACCTAATAAGCATAGAAAGAACATATAGAACATTACGGTGAGCAAGAAGAAGAAAATTTCTAAGCACCAAAATTAAACATATCCGATGGATAGATATCGGTTCATAGCTGTGGACCTAGGGTACAGAGACATGAAAAATCCATCTTGAGTGATGAATCCACTGAGTGATGGCACAGAAAGATGGTGGCCGTCATAAAGGTTTGTCCATAAGTTTCGAGGTTTTAGGGTCTATTGGTGATTGATGTTGTTGATGTCGGCAGGTGCCAAAACCAGATGCTGGAGACCTAGTTCGCAGAAAAGGATGGATTCCGCTATGTCCATAAATCCAATAAGAACCTGGAAACAGCAAATCAAGACCATGGAACATGATTAGTAAGAGGCAAACACCAGGGACTTAGTCACCTAAGAAGCCAGAGAAAAGAAGTTCCTCGTTTAAGCCATTGGGACGGACAGTGTAAAGTTCAAAAATCCAACGTGACTCTGATTGTAATAGTCTATTCTTAAAATAATCAGACCGGCCAATGCCGGTGATCTTTTGTAGACCAAAGGTTCTAAGCCCGTTGGTCAACCCCTGGTGGAAATCTAAGAAATGGGCCGCGACTGGTTTCAAATAATGGCCATTGGCCCGATTGCTGGCTGCCAGATTAATAATTTGAGATATGGCTCTGAATCCTTTGGCCAATGTAGAGTTTATTACATTGACAAGCTAATGTATAGATCACATTGCGTGTCTTGCAATTGATGTATTCCTTGAGCGGAAAGGAATTGTTCGTGACTGGGTCAGAAAAAGAATCATGAGTGGGAATCATCATCGGGTAAATATTACAAGCCCCGCAATGAAAGGAACCTTTTAGTCGAACACCCCTGTTAAGTCTGATAGTCGGACGTCTGAAGTGACTCCTAGTGAGCAAGTCACCAAGATTGGGGGCACTTCTAGCTGACAGAGTAGGCGAGGGACCTATCAACTATACTACATATCTGTCATTGGTAAGAATACTCCAATGTGTTTGGAGTATAGATCTCACCTTGTTCCATCCAACCGTGTAATTCGTGACAAATCTGATTTTGTTATCCACAACCCTCGTTTTTGGGGCCAACTGATCCGCCTGTGAGGTGGGTCTCGCTCTTTCATAGGCATGTGATATGATTTTTTCTGAATAGCCACGATGTCTAAAACGAGAGGAAAGATCCAACGCCTGTTTACGGAAATCTTCGTTAGAGGTACAGTTTCGTCGTATTTGTAAAAATTGGCCACAGAGGACACCTTTACGTGTATGTAGAGGATGGAAACTGTCAAAACCTAAAAGACTGTTAGTGGATGTCAACTTACGATACAGATCCGTCGTAATGTGTCCATTAGTCACTTTGATCTTCGTGTCGAGAAAAACGGCATCAGTCTGCGACATTGAGGATGTTAAAAAGATATTCAGTGAATTAATATTCAGTTTTTCAATGAAACGACGACAAGCAGATTCTTCCCCTGACCAGATGAAGATGATATCATCTATGTAGCATTTCCATAGGGTAACATGTTGTTTAAATTCATCTGATGGATATACCACTACTTCCTCCCACCACCCTCGAAACAGGTTTGCCACGGCAGGGGCACATCTGGCGCCCATGGCCACGCCCGTGACTTGGCGAAAATACTGCCAATCGAAGATGAAAAAATTGTGTGTAAGTACAAATCTTAAAAGATCAACTAAGAAGGAGTAATGCATGTGATTTGAATCCAGTTGTTTATCCAAAAATGTCATAACAGCATGGATGCCGTCCTCATGCTGGATATTCGAGTAAAGTGATTCGACATCGCATGTGACAATCCAATCTCCCTCAGTTAAAGAAATATCGCTACACACCTGGATAAACTCTCCTGTGTCTTTCAGATAGGCAGGAAGTTTGGTGACAAATGGTTGTAAAAAAAAAGTCAAGATAGATACAGGCTTTCTCATTAAGACTGCCGATACTGGCCACAATCGGGCGACCGGGGGGTTTATCAAGACGTTTATGTACTTTCGGTAAGAGGTAGAATGTAGGAGTAATAGGATGTTCAACCGCAAGGAACTTTCTCTCCTGGCTAGTGATGATCCCTGCTGAGCATGCAGCAGAGAGCAAGCATTTCAGTTTTGAATTGAACGTCGAAGTGGGGTCAGAGGGCAATTTGTTGTAAAATCTCTGATCCCTTAACTGTCTATTAACCTCCTCCAGGTACAAATTAATGGGCTAAAGGACTAAGTCCCCCCCCTTATCCGCCTCTTTAATAAGGAATGAGGGATTAGATCATAGATTTTGGAGGGCCCTTTGTTCAATATTTGATAAATTAGAAGCCCTCGGATAATTAGTTTGGAGTGCAGATATGTCCCGTAAGGTGAGGTCGAAGAAGATTTTGACATTAGGAACCCATGAGGGAGCCGGAGTTACCTTGGATCTTTTGGTGTGGGGAAAGCGTCGACGTCCCAGATTCGTATCGAATTCATCACTAAGTGAAAGCAAGTCCCTCAAGACCGGTCGGTCCTCCAGAGGAAATTGTTCTGCTATTTCCGGTCTATGGCGATCTAACGGGTGGCTGCCCGAGGCTGTGACCCTGGTGGTCAGTGAAAAAGGGGTTATTTACAGGGATTATATACAGTTTTTATATTCGTGACGCCACCTGCTGTATCTGGTGAGAGGTCACCAGCACCGCTACAGTCCTCTGGAGGTCGGTGGGATTGCGGCCGTGATGGCATAGTCCCCGCAGACAGGACTGGAACCTCCGGGGCAGAGTGGTGACGAATGGACAGGATGCAGCAGAGCTGGGACGGTTTGGGAGGATAGAAAGAATCTATGGAGGGGCACAGTGAGGGATCAGAAAGAATGCAAACATGCAGCAGAAGTCTCTTTACCTTTTACTGATGGTATTCAGGCAAATGGTCCCAAGCACTGACGGGTAGCTGGGCTGCACAGTGGACTCCCACAGCATGTGGGTATCAGGCCTCCTTCCCTTTGTACTCTCTGAAGCACAGTCTATTAAATCCTGACTTGCCTCCCCTCTCTTCTCTGGTCTGTTTCTCCTTCCCTCCTGTGCGGTCTCCGGGACAACCTTCTCCAGGTTTCTGCAGTGGCCACTGCACCTGGCTCCCTTGCTTTGACTCTCTCAGGAGACTGGGTAGCTGTTTCCTGTGGAACTTGTAGTTCTCCACTGGTGTGGATCCCCAATATACAGCTTCTCTTTCCTCTCTGGAACGAGCTCACAACTGAAGCTACTGTCACGCTGAGAGTGGGGAAGACACCCAGCGTAGGATAACGACGGGGGGGGGGGAATCAGGAGTCCCTAATGCTAAGGGCACAAGAAGGAGACGGTGACCCCTAGACTTCCTAGAGCTGACCCTGTCTGCCCTAACGTCCCTATACAGTCTCCTCAACTGTCGCCGACCACGAACCTCGTCCCTCTCTGATCCTAGCACTATCTTATCTAAGGATCAGATGGAGAGGTTCACTAGACCCCTCCACTATCAACTAAAGACAAACACCAGGGAAGACAGACATTTGGGAAAAGGAAACACTTATCTGACAGCAGAACACAGCAACCTCCACAACTCAGCTTCTGCTGGAGCAAGGATAAAGTGTGCACAAGGAACTATCACCTGCACCGAGGAAGGGTAATGAACCTCCTTATAAAGGTGGAAGGAGTCTGCTGGGTCCTAGTGACCTACAACATTGGTGGATAAAACCAGACCGAGCGCAAGACCTCCACAGCCGTCTCCCCATAATAGAGAGATCTCATCACACCTTCTCTCCATCAACACAGAAGGTAAATGCCCCTAAAAGAGACGGACCATCCTCCACCATTATGGCTGGTGGGCCAAACGCTGGGATCGTCTGCGCGTGGCCTCCACCCTGTCATCCGTGCCACCCGTGACAGCTACCTGTTCCTTGCTTCCGATTCTGCTTCTAGCCTCCTTGCCTTCAGTCCCACTTAGGTTGGTGGGGCGCTGAAGACCTCCTCTGGGTCACTGGCCTGTGCCTACTCGTGGCACCAGCACCTTCCTGCAGCTCTTCTAGCATCTGCCACACTCTGACTAACTACGCCCCCAGCAGCAGTATTTATAGGGGATCCTGTCTAAGTGCAGCAGGTTGAGCTACCCCTACTGTGACGGGGTGGAAGGTGGTGTTTGTGGTGGTACCTGCTGTGGAAACCCAGCTGTGCAGCAGGGAGATATGTGGTTACTTGCGCTAGCAGGGCGCCACCCCCCCCCCCCCAGGTAACATCAGTACTCCGGGACTGAGCAATTTTTGTGTTCAACAGGATATAAGAACGACAATAATAACATATTTACATAGTTTGAAAAATGAAAAATTACAAAAAGACACTAACAAAATATTTGAAAATAGAAAAATGGAAAAACGGGTAAGTCCATACGGTGCTAGTCCATCCACCGCAGGCTTTTTAAAGTTTGTGGTTTTGTAGTTTATTAACCGTAGTCCATTGGGATTTTAAAAGAGTTCAAGGGGCAAAGTTCAATAGAGTCCTTACAGCAATGTCTCTGTACGCTCCGCATAATAAAGGGGGAAAAGTCTTTTCAAAAGTTCACATTTTTGACAACAAACAGGGTCCCTATGGGTGTCTCGGCTTAGGAGACCTTGTCCCTCCCTGCCCCAGGCATTTTCTGTTCCTAACTTAATGTGCTTGGGACTGGGCCCAGTTCCTCCACCCTTCTGTACACTACTATTTACATTTTTGTTTATACAGCCTCTTATTTACATTGTTTTAAATGTGTTCTACCTTACACCCACTCTCCAAACCTAGACGGGGGCTGACCTCGTGTGCTCCTATGTGATTTTCGCACTACAGGTGTCACTGTCTCAGGCGAAGTGTCTAGTGGTGTTGAACTTGGGGTAGGTGGTTCAGGTGAGTTTCTGCGTTGCTTTAGTCTCACTACTGGGCTAGCAGGTGTACCAATTGCAGTATCCTCAGATTCTCTTGCAATGGGTATCTCTTCCTGATGTCTCAGGATCTCTTCTTGGGTTTGGTAGAAGTTTATTACAGGAATAATGATGGCTCCATCTATTTGAGGCCAATCTTCAGGAAATTCTCCTAGGTCAGTCTGGATCATATTCTTCTTTGGTTCCGGAATTGGTTCTGGGATTGGGATTGGTTCGAGTGCTTGAATGGGTTGATTGTAATTTTCTTGATCTTCCCAATTTGAAGGACACCTCTTTAGATGATCTCTGGATAGTGTTTGTTTGGTTTCTCAACCATCTTTGCTGACGATACAGATCTTGTTGTTGTCATGGGCATAGTATAATAGGACATATGGTTCATTTTCCCATTTGTCATCCAACTTATTGCGGGTTCTTTTTCTTTTTTTTTTATAATTCTTTATTTTTCATTTATAAGATTTAACATCAAGCGTTAACAATAGCGTGAACCCATATATCAATCAGTTGTTTACATCAACTGAACATATCACTTAAGAAGATGTAATCAGCCAGGCATAGGGTAAAACATATAACATCGTTACAATACTCCTCGTCATAAGTGTACCATACCAGTGTGTATCGGTGATCTACCCAAAGTGCAGATCTTCCCTATCTTTGTTCGATTAAGAAGCTTCTTTTTCTTTTAAGACTAAACTTCCAGGTAGTATAATTTCTGCTGGAGCATGCTTGTTGTAATCCCTTTCTTGTTTTGTACGGGACATCTCCAGGTTACTTTCGACACTTTGTTGGACTTTAGCATACTGTTCTTGTCGATGGACTTTCCAGTTTGATATGGTTTATTCTGCTTCAGCATCTACTACACCGAGTTCTAAGTCCACGGGTAATTTTCCTGTATGAGCCCTCATCAGATATGCTGGTGTACAATTGGTGGAAGTCACTGGAATGTGGTTGTACATGTCGATTAAGTCAGGGAGTTTCTCAGGCCATTGGTTCCTTTCTTCCAACTGGAGAATTTTCAGCATGTCAATGACGATGTTGTTTATTTTTTCACAGAGTCCATTAGTTTGAGGATGATACGGGGTCATTCTGATCTTCTTGCACCCATACATCTTGCAAAACTCTTGAAAAATCTCTGCTTCAAATGCTGGTCCTTGATCAGTGAGTATACGCTCTGGATATCCCAACGGTCTGCAGAAGACTTTTTGAAAGGTTTTTGCAGCAGTTGCAGCTGTCAAGTCTTTTACAGGGGCTACCATCAAAAATCTTGAGTAATGGACCACCATTGTCAAGGCTTATGCATAGCCGGATCTACTTGGAGTTAGTTTCACATGGTCCAAGGCGACTAAGTCCAAAGGCTGTGTTGTTACAATGGAGTTAAGTGGAGCTTTCTGACTCTTGTGAGGCACCGCCGCCATGGTCCACATGGCCGGGGCGCATCACATGCAGGATCAGGGTATGATCCTGTTCACACTGGCCGGTTTTCCTGTGATGATGCTGTGTGAACATACCCGAAACACAAGGTGTTAAATGTGAGAGTGACTGCTGTAGATCTGATACATTCATGAGCCTAAGAAGCGGCCGTGAGTGGCTCGTGAGATCGATGAGGCCCTGAGGAAAGTAATGGGTGCTGATTGCTGACAGCCTAGGTGGGTGTGTCAGGTGGGTGTGTCATGAGTAATAGCAGCCCAGCTGGATGAGTCAGTGAGGGAGTGGCAGGCACGATAAGAGCCTGCCAGCTGAGTGATTGAGAGTTCAGAGGCTTGGGAGATCAGCCAGAGTGCAGAGCAGTCCAGGGCTCTGTGTGTGTGAGAACATGATGGGAGTGTGCTAGCTCCATATGGTTGACTAGGACCGGTTTCGTTATAGTTCCTGGAGTTTGGAAGCCGTGGCTGACCTGGAGGACACTGGACTGGTCGTGGGGCGAAACACGTCCAGGAAGGAGCCCTTGGGGAGGCTTGGCCAACCCGTGACCCAGATAGCGAGACCCGGATCCGTGCCCGGTAAGAAAGCAGTTCCCGTATGCTTGAGGGATCTGTACACCCTGTGCGTGAAAGGTGCCAGGCGGGCATAGCCACCCTGAGGTCCGACTAGATAGTCAGTCAGTGAGGGACCTGTTTAACTATATGTGTATGTTATGGCTTAGGTAGAAAGGCCATGTATGGTGTCTGTGGGAGAGACCCAGCTGGAGTGGTTGGTATTGTAGGCGTTCCGTCCCTATGGGATGAGAGGGAGGCTTGGCCTGCTGCTTGCAGCGGGTACCTGTCCCTCAGCCACGGCCTCTAATGGTGTGGGTGAGCCTGTGGCCAGACACAGGGGTTAATAGGGCTCCTATGGTAGGTAACGGTTGAGTTTCCCGGGTACTAAGGTTTGCCAATTCCTGTGATGGACACAGAAGAGCCACAGTCCATGGATATTTATATGATGGGCTGTGAGCGTGTGGAAGGATGCGTGTGATCCATGGATGTTTATATAATGGATCACCTGCAGTGCGTAAGAACCCGGTCAGGCTGGAGTCCTGATTCCGGGGTAGTATGGAGCTGGGGAAATAAAGCCAGGCGGCTGGTTCCGCCATTGGGACCCACAGGGCCTGTTGATATATATATATAGTACCTTATGTACGGTTAATTGTATATGGAACGTGTAGATAGGCCGGAGGCCGTAGCCACCACAGGAGCGGTTGATAGTAGTGATGGGCGAGTCCTAAATTACTCGGAATTGAGTCCAATGTTAATGAATGGGGAAGCGAGTAATAGCGAGTAGTGTGCGATTTACAAATCACAGATGTGTCTCGGAAGCTTCAGCCTGAAGCAATCCTAGTTTTGTCAGAGACTCTAACAAAACTAGGATTGCCATTGATTTGCATTGGACTCGTTTACTGTGCAAGTAATCGCTGGGAAACTCGCACAGTAAGGAGTCAGGCTGTCTCCTCTGTGCTGGCTGCCGCAGCTCCAGGGTCCTAGAGCCATCTATATCTATGCAAAGGGATGTAGCAGAGAGGTCATCGCGTTTTGGACTGCGTCGGACGGAAGAGGATTTTTTTAATTAAAGATGGAGTTCCTAATGGCTTTTTTTTTTATTTCTAATAAAAAATTTTCTCTGTGTTGTGTTTTTTTTTAAAACAATTTAATAGAAATTCATGGCGGTCATGTCTAATATTGGTGTGACTGCCATAAATTTCGGGCTTAGGGCCAGCTGATAATACAAAGCTGGCCCTAACCTCTTTATTACCCAGCGTGTCACCGCCACCAGGGCCGCTGGAAGAGCGGGGTTCAGCGCCAGAGGATGGCGCTTCAATGAACGAATGAATGATCTTCTGGGGCGGCTGCGGGCTGCAATTTGCAGCGGGGGGTGCCCAGAAAGCTTGGGCATCCCTGCGCTGCGGATTCCAGCCTCCAGCTGCTTAGCTGTACCTGGCTAGACATAGAAATTGCGCGGAGCCCCACGCATTTTTTTTTTTTTTATTATTTCATGAAATTCATGAAATAATAAAAAAAAGGGCTCCCCTATATTCATGTGTCTGGCCAGGTACCAGGTCGCTGCCTGCTGGATCCGGCTGGTTCCAGAAATACGGCGAAGCCCATGTAATTTTTTTTTCTGAAAAATCAATAAAACAATCCTAAAAAAGGGACTGCATCTTTATTAACCCCTCGCCCATGGTCCAGGGGTTAATAAAAATGCAGTCCCTTTTATTTACATTGTTTTATGGATTTGTCAGAAAAAAATTTCGCGTGGGCTTCGCCGTATTTCTGGAACCAGCCGGATCCAGCAGGCAGCGACGGGCTGCCCCCAACCCCCAGGTGCCTATTTGTACCTGGCCGGACACAAGAATATAGGAGAGCCCTTTTTTTTAATTATTTCATGAATTTCATGAAATAATTAAAAAAAAATGCGTGGGGCTCCGCGCAATTTCTATGTCTAGCCAGGTACAGCTAAGCAGCTGGGGGCTGGAATCCGCAGCGCAGGGAGGCCCAAGCTTTCTGGGCACCCCCTGCTGCAAATTGCAGCCCGCAGCCGCCCCAGAAGATGGCGCGTTCATTGAAGCGCCATCCTCTGGCGCTGAACCCCGCTCTTCCAGCGGCCCTGGTGGCGGTGGCACGCTGGGTAATAAAGGGGTTAATACCAGCTTTGTTATACAAGCTGGTATTAAGCCCGAGATTCTTAATGTCAGGCCACGTTTGACCCAGCCACTAAGAATCTCCAATAAAGGGTTAAAAAAACACAACAGAGAAAAATTATTAGAAATAAAAAAAAAAAGCCATTAGGGACTCCATCTTTAATTAAAAAATCCTCTTCCGTCCGACGTAGTCCAAAACGCGATGTCCTCTCTGCTACATCCCCTGTGCATAGATATAGATGTCTATGCACAGGGATGAGCAGACTGAGAACAATCGCAGCTCTGCTACATCATCTCTGTGAGCAGGCGGGCTCTAGGACCCTGGAGCTGTGGCAGCCTGCACAGAGCAGACAGCCAGACTCAGCTCGCAAAGTAACAGCAGTTACTTTGCGAGTTTCCCTGTGATTACTTGCACAGTAATCAGACAAATGTAAGTCAAAGGCAATCCTAGTTTTGTCAGAGTCTCTGACAAAACTAGGATTGCCATTGATTTGCATTGGACTCGTTGCTGTGCGAGTCCCTTACTACTCGCCGAGCAACGAGTCCTAGCGAGTAGATTCGCCCATCCCTAGATGATAGCGCTCCAGTGGGGACAGAGAGGTGGTTACAGGGCTCAGGTAACTATAAGAAGTGTTCATGGTAATGTGCAATATATGTGCTATGTAATGTTATATGTTAATGTATGGTGTATTTATGTAAAGGTGTTTATAATCAATGTGCAATGTGTCAAACATGCTACCCGGGTTATGTTATTATATGTGAAAAATAAACGGGTAGACATTGATTAAATTATAAACACGTGTTTTGTCATTATGCAAGCGGGTTCCCCGGGTGCTACCTCACACTTTGCACACCTTTCCTTCTCAAGGTACAGGTTTGACCAGGGCCGGCCCTTGGCATGTGCGAGTCGTGCGGCCGCACAGGGCGCCACGCTCCGGGGGGCGCCGCAGGGAGACAGCTGTCATTGTTATTTGCTGCCCTGCTCCCGCTCCCAGGGGCTTTGCTAGATCTGTGCGGCTGCTAGTAGACAGAGGACGGCATCCGCAGGGGCGCCCGGTGGTAGCGCGGGCTCCCTGCTGATGCCACTCTCTCTACTATAGTCCTGGCCGCTGCCGCCGCGTTATCCCCCCCCCACCCTGCAGTGTGAGCCCACCTGTGGAGCTGCACATGCCTGTGCTTACAGGACCTGTGATGATGTCAATGAAGGGGGAGGAGTCAGGGATCACATGATCAGCATCTCCGACTATGCAGGGCAGCTTCCACCAAGCAAAAAGTGAAGAGGTAAAGAAATGAGTTTGTGAAAAGAGGTGAGTTTGTGTGGGATCAAGAGGGATGTATAGTGTGAATGTAGCAGAGCTGCGTGTGTATGAGGTGTAAGGAGTGGAGCCGAGTGTGTACAAGGTGTATGGAGCCGAGTGTGTACGAGGTGTACAGAGCAGAGCCGAGTGTGTACGAGGTGTACGGAGCAGAGCCATGTGTGTACGAGGTGTACGGAGAGGAGCCGAGTGTGTACGAGGTGTACGGAGAGGAGCCGCGTGTGTACGAGGTGTACGGAGCGGAGCCGCGTGTGTACGAGGTGTACGGAGCGGAGCCGCGTGTGTACGAGGTGTACGGAGCGGAGCCGCGTGTGTACGTGGTGTACGGAGCGGAGCCGCGTGTGTACGGAGCAGAGCCGCGTGTGTACGTGGTGTACGGAGCGGAGACGTGTGTACGAGGTGTACAGAGCTGAGCCGAGTGTGTACGAGGTGTACGGAGCTGAGCCGTGTGTGTACGAGGTGTACGGAGCTGAGCCGAGTGTGTACGAGGTGTACGGAGCTGAGCCGAGTGTGTACGAGGTGTACGGAGCTGAGCCGAGTGTGTACGAGGTGTACGGAGCTGAGCCGAGTGTGTACGAGGTGTACGGAGCTGAGCCGAGTGTGTACGAGGTGTACGGAGCTGAGCCGAGTGTGTACGAGGTGTACGGAGCTGAGCCGAGTGTGTACGAGGTGTACGGAGCTGAGCCGAGTGTGTACGAGGTGTACGGAGCTGAGCCGAGTGTGTACGAGATGTACGGAGCTGAGCCGAGTGTGTACGAGGTGTACGGAGCGGAGCCGAGTGTGTACGAGGTGTACGGAGCGGAGCCGAGTGTGTACGAGGTGTACGGAGCGGAGCCGCGTGTGTACGAGGTGTACGGAGCGGAGCCGCGTGTGTACGAGGTGTACGGAGCGGAGCCGCGTGTGTACGAGGTGTACGGAGCGGAGCCGCGTGTGTACGAGGTGTACGGAGCGGAGCCGCGTGTGTACGAGGTGTACGGAGCGGAGCCGCGTGTGTACGAGGTGTACGGAGCGGAGCCGCGTTGTGTACGAGGTGTACGGAGCGGAGCCGCGTGTGTACGAGGTGTACGGAGCGGAGCCGCGTGTGTACGAGGTGTACGGAGCGGAGCCGCATGTGTACGAGGTGTACGGAGCGGAGCCGCGTGTGTACGAGGTGTACCGACATGTCGCCGCCCCTGGAGAACTGGATCCAATACGGCGTCCGGGAAGTCTCGCGAGACTTCCCGGACGCCATATTGGATCCATGGCTCCAGGGGTGGCGACATACTTTCTCCAAGATGGCATCCGGGAAGTCTCGCGAGAGTTCCTGGACGCCATATTGGATCCAGTCCTGGGTGCAGCGACATGTCGGGACTCAGGAAGACGCAGGCGCCAGGGAAGAAGCAGGGACGGTGGTAAGTATATCGGAGTGTGTGTCCGTCCGCCCCACCGCTGACCACTCTGCCCACCGCTGACCACTCTGCCCTGCGCTGACCACCCTGCCCACACAGCGCCGCTGCGCTGACCACCCTGCCCACACAGCGCCGCTGCGTTGACCACCCTGCCCACACAGCGCCGCTGTGCTGACCACCCTGCCCACACAGCGCCGCTGCGCTGACCACCCTGCCCACACAGCGCCGCTGCGCTGACCACCCTGCCCACACAGCGCCGCTGCGCTGACCACCCTGCCCACACAGCGCCGCTGCGCTGACCACCCTGCCCACACAGCGCCGCTGCACTGACCACCCTGCCCACACAGCGCCGCTGCACTGACCACCCTGCCCACACAGCGCCGCTGCGCTGACCACCCTGCCCACACAGCGCCGCTGCGCTGACCACTCTGCCCACCGCACTCGCTGCTAACCACTGAGCCACCGCGCAGTGCTAACCACTGAGCCACCGCGCAGTGCTAACCACTGAGCCACCGCGCAGTGCTAACCACTGAGCCACCGCGCAGTGCTAACCACTGAGCCACCGCGCAGTGCTAACCACTGAGCCACCGCGCACTGCTAACCACTAAACTGCCTTACAGTGCTCCATCCACCCTCACCCCGCCGCTTTGTCCTCCATCATCCTCCTCCCACCGCTCTGTGCTCCATCCTCCCCCTGCCTGTACCATTCCATCATCCTCCATCGCTTCCTCCTCCTTCCTTTGTCCGCCTCCTCTCCACCACTCCATCCTCCCCCTGCCTGGGCTGCTCCATCCTCCTCCACCCCACCGCTTCGTCCTCTGTCCTCCTCCTGCCGCTCTGTCCTCCTCCTGCCGCTCTGTCCTCCTCCTGCCGCTCTGTCCTCCTCCTGCCGCTCTGTCCTCCTCCTGCCGCTCTGTCCTCCTCCTGCCGCTCTGTCCTCCTCCTGCCGCTCTGTCCTCCCCTGTCGTTCTGTCCTCCCCCTGCCTGTGCCGCTCCATCCTCCCCCACCGCTTCCTCCTCCTTCCTTTGTCCTCTTCACCTCCGCCACTCCATCCCCCGTCCTCCCCCTGCCCGTGCTGCTTCGTCCTCCCCCACCTCGCTGCTTCATCCTACACCCTCCTCCCTCCCGCCACTCTGTGCTTAGTCCTCCTCATGCCGCTTCGTCCTCCCCCTGCCTGTGCCACTCCATCCTCCCCCACCCCACCGCTTCCTCCTCCTTCCTTTTCCTTCCTCACCTCCGCCACTCTATCCTCCGTCCTCCCCCTGCCTATGCTGCTCCGTTCTCTCCCACCCCGCCGCTTCATCCTGTCCTCCACCCCCCCCCCACCGCTCTGTGCTTCATCCTCCCCCTGCCGCTCCATCCTCCCCCACCGCAACGCTTCCTCCTCCTTCCTTTGTCCTCCTCCCCTCTGCCACTCCATCCTCTGTCCTCCCCCTGCCTGTGCTGCTCCATCTTCCCCCACCCCGCCGCTTCATCCTCCGTCCTCCTCCCCCTGCCGCTCTTGTGCTCCATCCTCCCCCTGCCGTTCCTTCCTCCCCCTGCCTGTGCTGCTACATCCTCCCACACCCCGCCGCTACCTCCTCTGTCCTCCATCCTCCTCCCCCTGCTGTTCTGTCCTCCCTCCTCCCCCCTGCCACGCCGTTCTTCACCGGCCGCTCCTTCTTCAAAGTTCCTCCCAATTCAGCCCTCACCGCCTTCCCCATGCAATCTCTATTTCTATATTCTAAAATACCCGATGCGTTAGAATCGGGCCACCGAGAGTTCCCGGACGCAATATTGGATCCAGTCCTGGGTGTGGCGACATGTCGGCAGATCAGAGGACTCAGGAAGACGCAGGTGGCAGGGAAGAAGCGGGGACGGTGGTAAATATATCGGAGTGTGTGTCTGTGTGTGTGTCCGTCCCCCCCACCGCTGACCACCCTGCCCACGGCGCTGCGCTGACCACCCTGCCCACGGCGCTGTGCTGACCACTCTGCCCACGGCGCTGTGCTGACCACTCTGCCCACGGCGCTGTGCTGACCACTCTGCCCACGGCGCTGTGCTGACCACTCTGCCCACGGCGCTGTGCTGACCACTCTGCCCACGGCGCTGTGCTGACCACTCTGCCCACGGCGCTGTGCTGACCACTCTGCCCACGGCGCTGCGCTGACCACTCTGCCCACGCACTCACTGCTAACCACTGAGCCACCGCACTCACTGCTAACCACTGAGCCACTGCACTCACTGCTAACCACTGAGCCACCGCGCAGTGCTAACCACTGAGCCACCGCGCAGTGCTAACCACTGAGCCACCGCGCAGTGCTAACCACTGAGCCACCGCGCAGTGCTAACCACTGAGCCACCGCGCAGTGCTAACCACTGAGCCACCGCGCAGTGCTAACCACTGAGCCACCGCGCAGTGCTAACCACTGAGCCACCGCGCAGTGCTAACCACTGAGCCACCGCACAGTGCTAACCACTGAGCCACCGCGCAGTGCTAACCACTGAGCCACCGCGCAGTGCTAACCACTGAGCCACCGCGCAGTGCTAACCACTGAGCCACCGTATACTCTGCTACCCACTGAGCCACCTGTATACACACAATTCATTTCATCGCACTCCCCTAACTATTAGTAAATAAACTATATATGGATTCTAGACTACCCGATTCTTTAGAATCGGGCCGCCATCTAGTATACTATATGTAGGACTGTGGTGGTGCATTATTCTATATTGAGGACTATGGGGGTGCATTATATTATATGGAGGTCTATTGGGGTGCATAATATATGGAGGAATTTGGGGGTGCAATATACTATGTGGAATACTATGGGGGGGGGTTCTGTCAGGGATCAAATCTTGCTGGAGAGTAGTCAGAAAGTCTGTTCCCTGAAGGCTTCTCCCTGCTGACTGCCTTGAGTGACTGGTCTCTCCGTATACACGCAAATGGGGTGAATTCACCAGGGACTAGCCTTTCTTGCTACTCTCCTATCTGTCTCGGTCCCCAGAAGCTTTTGGAGTATGTTCTTATTTGAAATGCTGCATTATTTAAGAGTCAACACCTCTATATACAGCAGATAAAACAGGATCCACCATTCACAATAGATGATGTCACAGCTCACCTCCTCCTCCTGTACAATGACTGATAACACCTCTGTATACAGTAGATAACACAGGATCCACCATTCACAATAGGTGATATCACTGCTGACCTCCTCCTGTACAATGACTGATAACTCCTCTATATACAGTAGATAACACAGGATCCACCATTCACAATAGATGATATCACAGCTCACCTCCTCCTGTACAATGACTGATAACTCCTCTATATACAGTAGATAACACAGGATCCACCATTCACAATAGGTGATATCACAGCTCACCTCCTCCTCCTGTAAAATGACTGATAACACCTCTATATACAGTAGATAACACAGGATCCACCATTCACAATAGGTGATATCACAGCTCACCTCCTCCTGTACAATGACTGATAACACCTCTATATACAGTAGATAACACAGGATCCACCATTCACAATAGGTGATATCACTGCTGACCTCCTCCTGTACAATGACTGATAACACCTCTATATACAGTAGATAACACAGGATCCACCATTCACAATAGGTGATATCACAGCTCACCTCCTCCTGTACAATGACTGATAACACCTCTGTATACAGTAGATAACACAGGATCCACCATTCACAATAGGTGATATCACTGCTGACCTCCTCCTGTACAATGACTGATAACACCTCTATATACAGTAGATAACACAGGATCCACCATTTACAATAGGTGATATCACAGCTCACCTCCTCCTCCTGTACAATGACTGATAACACCTCTATATACAGTAGATAACACAGGATCCACCATTCACAATAGATGATATCACAGCTCACCTCCTCCTCCTGTACAATGACTGATAACTCCTCTATATACAGTAGATAACACAGGATCCACCATTCACAATAGGTGATATCACAGCTCACCTCCTCCTGTACAATGACTGATAACTCCTCTATATACAGTAGATAACACAGGATCCACCATTCACAATAGGTGATATCACAGCTCACCTCCTCCTGTACAATGACTGATAACCTCTATATTCAGTAGATAACACAGGATCCACCATTCACAATAGGTGATATCACAGCTCACCTCCTCCTCCTGTAAGATGACAGGTAACACCTCTATATATGGGAGGGTTGGTAATGACAGGTGGGAGAGGATATAGGTCTTGGGTCCCTGATTTTTTTCTGACCCTAGCATAGCAACGCCCCTCCCTGCTCTCCTTGAAGACCATGAATAGATCATGTAACAACATGTATGCTCATGTGTTCTGAGTAAGTAATGGCGTGGGGGCGCCATAAGGCAAATTCGCACAGGGCACCATTCAACATAAGGCCGGCCCTGGGTTTGACACTTTCTACACCACTTCTCTATGGATGATCTCATACCTGGCCAGAAGAATCTACCTTTGAGTAATAGTTCAAGTTTCTTCCAACCAAAATGATCAGTTTTGTTATGGTAGGCATCTTGGATCATGGGAACCTCCAATTTTGGCACGATGATTTGCCACACTTGTTCATGGGTTCTCAGATTTATATACTGCCGGCATAACTTATTTTGGTACTGGAACAGTTTACCTCGTTCATTCCACAGATGTTTGGCATCATATGGAGGGTTTGCAGGCAGCTTCGCTGACTCTTGTGCTATCAGTTGTCTAATTAGACCGACAGCTGGGTCTTGGTTCTGCACTTTCTCCCAGTCGAAGTGAGGTAATAGGTTCACTGCTTCAGTAAAAATGTTTCGATGGGTCTGCTGGCATGGGATTTTTCTCACTTGATGGAAAGCAGGTAACTCCACTTCTTCCAACTCATCTTCATCTACACCTCCTTCAGATAAGTGAGGCATCCTGGATAAGGCGTCCGCATTTCCGTTTTGATGCCCAGCCTGGTACTTGATGGTGAATTGATAGTTGGAGAGTCTGGCCATCCATCTCTGCTCCATGGCTCCCAACTTTGCAGTTTCCAAGTGGGTGAGCGGATTGTTATCCGTGTAGGCGGTAAATTTGCAAGAGGCTAGGTAGTGTTTAAACCTCTCGTTGATGGCCCAGACCAAGGCTAGGAACTCCAGCTTGAACGAACTGTAGTTTTCTGGATTCCTCTCTGTGGGTCGCAGCTTTCGGCTTGCGTAGGTGATTACTCTTTCCTTGCCGTCTTGCTTTTGGGCAAGGACGGCTCCAAGTCCCACGTTGCTGTCATCTGTATACAGCAGGAATGGCAAACTGTAGTCTGGGTAAGCTAGGATTTCTTCTCTTGTCAGGGCTTCTTTCATCATCTGGAACGATTCCTCTTGTTCTTTACCCCATCTCCACGGAGAATCTTTTGGCTTGCCTTTCATGGGTTGGCCCACTAGTAGGTCTTGCAGAGGAGCAGCCTTCTTGGTGTACTCCTTCATGAACCTTCGGTAGTAGCCCACCAATCCCAGGAATTGACTTACCTCCCTGATGGTTTTGGGTTCTGGCCATTCTTTGATTGCTGTTAACTTGTCTGGATCAGGGGCCACGTCTTCAGCACTGCTGACTATGTGTCCCAATTACTGCACTTGGCTTTAACAGGTGGCATTTTGATGGTTTCAGCTTCATCCCGTATTTAGCCAGAGCTTCAAACACCTCTCCTAGATTGGTGACATGTTCTTCGTAGATCTTGGAATACACGATTACGTCATCCAGGTAGAGCAGTACTGTCTCGAAGTTCTTATGCCCCAGGCAACTCTCCATCAACCTATGGAAGGTTCCGGGTGCATTACGTAGTCCGAAGGGCATGTGTTGAACTCACATAGGCCCATAGGCGTTGCGAATGCCATCTTCTTTCGGTCTTCTTTGGCTACGGACACCTACCAATACCCACTAGTGAGACCTAAGGTGGAGAAGTAGTTGGCAAACTTCAACGCAGCTAAAGACTCTTCTATACGTGGTAACGGGTAAGCATCTTTGTGTGTTATGCGGTTTAATTGTCTATAGTCTACGCACATCCTCATGCTGCCATCCTTTTTCTTTACTAGGACTAACGGTGCTGCCCAGGGACTACAGCTATCTCGTATAACCCCTGCGTCTTCCATGTCCCGTAACATTTCTTTGGCTTTTTGATAATGTGCAGGTGGAATAGGCCTATACAGCTCTTTGATATGTGGATGTGTTCCTGTGGGGATGTGGTGTTGTACTCCTTTTATCCTACCAAAATCAAGTGGATGCTTACTGAAAACTTGTTCACATTCTAAGGTTACCAGATACACACCTTGCTTTTCATACACAGGAGTGGTGTCAGTTCCGACATGGAGCTGCTAGCACCAGTCCTCCAATTGTTTTTGATCAGGTTTTGCCCCTTCCTCTGGGGTTCGGGTTGCACTGCTTGAATCTCGTTGTTACTGACTGTGTATAATTTGGCAATGGTGGTATACCTGGGTAATTTAACCTCTTCACTGCCACAGTTTAAGATGCAAACTGGTACTCTCCCCTTGTGTACATTAGCCACCCTCCTGCCTGTCAACAGTGTAGGTCTGTGCTCTGTGCTCATGGGCTCCGCTAACGCTTGATAGTCCTGCCCTCTCAGACCTTAATGACCACCAGCGTACAGTCTTACTGTCCTCAGGGGATAGCAGGCCCCGAGTGAACTGTTATATGACGGGTTTGTTCTCGTCTCGTGCACTGACAGGGCTGACATGTATGAGGGCGCGCAGTGCTCTCTCCAGGCGCCAGGCATAAGCTCTGATGTCATCTCCCGGCCTCTGGTAGCAGTGATGGAAGCGCATACGAATGTGAACTTCATTGCACTCTTCAAAGGCAGCTCGCAGTTTATCAAATATAGTAGGGACTGATCTGTGGTCAGCAACAGACCAGAAGACACTTTCTTTTTCTGCTGCCCCAGTTAAAGGGATCCTGTCACCCCCCAAATACCTCAAAAGTTATTAAAAGCTGTCCCTAGAGCATAGTAACACTTACCCTACACTCCTTTTAGCTCCTAAATGCAGCAAGGGAAAATGAAGATAAATGTTATTACACTACCTCATTAGGGATGATAATTAGTGACTATGGTATTCATAGTCACCCTGGCAGGCTGTCCCTCTTCATGATATCACGCCTCAATAGGCGTGATCTTTAAATCACATTAAAATGCGCGCCTCCCCGCTCTCCTATGGCAGCCGGACCGTTGCATTGTGTGGCTGTATGACGCGAATCGCGTCATTTCCGGCGCCGGGTGACATGGTTAGCTTCAAGACCTGCACTGCGCATGCGCGGTTCGCGTCATACAGCCACACAATGCAGCGGTCCTGCTGCCATAGGAGAGCGGGGAGGCGTGCATTTTAATGTGATTTGAAGATCACGCCTATTGAGGCATGATTCATGAAGAGGGACAGCCTGCCAGGGTGACTAGGAATACCATAGTCACTAATTATCATTCCTAATGAGGTAGTGTAATAACATTTATCTTCATTTTCACTTGCTGCATTTAGGAGCTAAAAGGAGTGTAGGGTAAGTGTTACTATGCTCTAGGGACAGCTTTTAATAGCTTTTGAGGTGTTTTGGGGGTGACAAGATCCCTTTAACTGTCCAAGCACCACCGTAGCTTGTTGTTGGCCAGTCATAGCATATACAGTCATAGCCAAAAGTATTGACACCCCTACAATTCTGTCAGATAATACTCAATTTCTTCCTGAAAATGATTGCAATCATACATTCTTTGGTATTATCTTCATTTAATTTGTCTTCAATGAAAAAACACAAAAAGAATTGTCCTAAAGCCAAATTGGATATAATTCCACACCAAACATAAAAAAGGGGGTGGACAAAAGTATTGGCACCCTTAGAAAAATCATGTGATGCTTCTCTAATTTGTGTAATTAACAGCACCTGTAACTTACCTGTGGCACCTAACAGGTGTTGGCAATAACTAAATCACACTTGCAGCCAGTTGACATGGACTAAAGTTGACTCAACCTCTGTCCTGTGTCCTTGTGTGTACCACATTGAGCATGGAGAAAAGAAAGAAGACCAAAGAACTGTCTGAGGACTTGAGAAACCAAATTGTGAGGAAGCATGAGCAATCTCAAGGCTACAAGTCCATCTCCAAAGACCTGAATGTTCCTGTGTCTACCGTGCGCAGTGTCATCAAGAAGTTTAAAGCCCATGGCACTGTGGCTAACCTCCCTAGATGTGGACGGAAAAAAAAAATTGACAAGAGATTTCAATGCAAAATTGTGCGGATGGTGGATAAAGAACCTAAACTAACATTCAAACAAGTTCAAGCTTCCCTGCAGTCTGAAGGTACAGCAGTGTCAACCCGTACTATCCGTCGGCGTCTAAATGAAAAGGGATTGTATGGTAGGAGACCCAGGAAGACCCCTCTTCTTACCCCGAGACATAAAAAAGCCAGGCTGGAGTTTGTCAAAACTTACCTGAGAAAGCCTAAAATGTTTTGGAAGAATGTTCTCTGGTCAGATGAGACAAAAGGCAAAGGCATCAACATAGATTTTACAGGAGAAAAAAAGAGGCATTCAAAGAAAAGAACACGGTCCCTACTGTCAAACATGGCGGAGGTTCCCTGATGTTTTGGGGTTGCTTTGCTACCTCTGTCACTGGACTGTTTGACCGTATGCATGTCATTATGAAGTCTGAAGACTACCAACAAATTTTGCAGCATAATTTAGGGCCCAGTGGAGAAAGCTGGGTCTCCCTCAGAGGTCATGGGTCTTCCAGCAGGACAATGACCCAAAACACACTTCTAAAAGCACTAGAAAATGGTTTGAGAGAAATCACTGGAGACTTCTAAGGTGGCCAACAATGAGTCCAGACCTGAATTCCATAGAACACCTGTGGAGAGATCTAAAAATGGCATTTTGGAGAAGGCACCCTTCAAATATCAGGGACCTGGAGCAGTTTGCCAAAGAAGAATGGTCTAAAATTCCAGCAGAGCATTGCAAGAAACTCATTGATGGTTACCGGAAGTGGTTGTTTTGGCTAAAGGTTGTGCAACCAAGTATTAGGCTGAGGGTGCCAATACATTTGTCCGGCCCATTTTTGGAGTTTTGTGTGAAATAATCAATGTTTTGCTTTTTGCTTCATTCTCTTTTGTGTTTTTTCATTGAAGACAAATTAAATGAAGATAATAATACTAAAGAATTTGTGATTGCAATCATTTTCAGGAAGAAACTGAGTATTATCTGACAGAATTGCAGGGGTGTCAATACATTTGGCCATGACTGTATGTCCAGGACGCCTTCAGTCTTTCTTTTAAACTCATCAAGAGTATCAGGGCGGCGATCATACTGGGGCAACCACTTGGCCCCCGGGATGTATGGGAACGACATGGGCATTATCGGGGCGACGGTGCCTGAAGCACCGGAGGTACAGTAAGTGCTACCGGAGGCAGCCATCGAGGGTCCAGGATAAGTCTGGGGGTCAGCGTATGCCGCCTCATCCTCGCTGGAGGAGGCCGACATGTTGGAGGCCCCCCTAGTTAATTACAGCCACTTGTTGAAGGGTTAAACAGTTCAGGGATTTCCGGACCGCAGCGTTCGGGAATGCTCGGCTGAGCCGGAGGCGGGGTTTCAGTTTCGCGCTCTGCAGACTGGCACTGCCCCCTTCTTTCCGCTCTTTGGCGCAGTAATAGTGGCGGAACTTTAACAGTCACACTTTACAGTCAATAAACGGCACACAGTACCTGGGGGTACCGGGCACGGGATCCTGTTCGTGACACCATTTTGTGACTCGCCCCCGGGCAGGATACTCGGATATCGGGCTTAAGTGCAGTCTGGGATGTCACGGGTGGCTGCCTGAGGCCGTGGCCCTGGCAGTCAGTGAAAAAGGGGTTATTTATAGGGATTATATACAGTTTTTGTCTTCGTGACGCCACCTGCTGTGAATGGTGAGAGGTCACCAGTGCCGCCACAGTCTTCCGGAGGTTAGTGGGATTGCAGCCGTGATGGTATAGACCCCGCAAGCAGGACTGGGACCTCCGGGGCAGACCTCCGTGGTGAGGAATGGACAGGATGCAGCAGAGCTGGGACTGTTTGAGAGGATAGGAAGACTCTTTGGAGGGGCACGGTGATTGATCAGAAACAATGCAAACACGCAGCAGAAGTCTCTTTACCTTTTACTGATGGTATTCAGGCAAATGGTCCCAAGCACTGACGGGTAGCTGGGCTGCACAGTGGGCTCCCACAACAAGTGAGTATCAGGCCTCATTCCCTTTGTACTCTCTGAAGCACAGTCTATTAAATCCTGACTTGCTTCCACTCTCTTCTCTGGTCTGTTTCTCCTTCCCTCCTGTGCAGTCTCCGGGACAACCTTCTCTAGGTTTCTGCAGTGGCCACTGCACCTGGCTCCCTTGCTTTGACTCACTCAGGAGACTGGGTAGCTGTAGATTCCTCAGTGCCCAGGGGTTTCCTGTGGGACTTGTAGTTCTCCACTGCTGCGGATCCCCAATATCTGGCTTCTCTTTCCTCTCTGGAACGAACTCACAGCTGGAGCTACCTGTTCCTTGCTTCTGATTCTGCTTGTAGCCTCCTTGCCTTCAGTGCCACTTAGGTTGGTGGGGCGCTGAAGGCCTCCTTTGGGTCACTGCCCTGTGCCTACTCGTGTCCACCAGCACCAGCACCTTCCTGCAGCTCTTCTAGCGTCTGCCACACTCTGACTAACTCCGCCCCCAGCAGCAGTATTTATAGGGGATCCTGTCTAAGTGCAGCAGGTTGAGCTCCCCCTACTGTGCCGGGGTGAAAGGTGTTGTTCGTAGTGGTACCTGCTGTGGAAACGCATCTGTGCAGTAGAGAGATATGTGGTTACCTGCGTTGGCAAGGTATATGGCGGTACATTACAGTACATGTATAGCAGCGCTATGGTATATGGCGGTACATTACAGAACATGTATAGCAGCTCTATAGTATATGGCGGTACATTACAGTACATGTATAGCAGCGCTATGGTATATGTCGGTACATTACAGTACATGTATAGCAGCGCTGTGGTATATGGCAGTACAGTAGAGTACATGTATAGCAGCTCTATAGTATATGGCGGTACATTACAGTACGTGTATAGCAGCGTTATGGTATATGGCAGTACATTACAGTACATGTATAGCAGCGCTATGGTATATGGTAATACATTACAGTACATTTATAGCAGCACTATAGTATATGGCGGTACATTACAGTACATGTATAGCAGCGTTATAGTATATGGTAGTACATTACAGTACATGTATAGCAGCACTATAGAATATGGCAGTACATTACAGTATATGTATAGCAGCGCTATGATATATGGTGGTACATTACAGTACATGTATAGCAGCATTATAGTATATGGCGGTACATTACAGTACATGTATAGCAGCACTATAGAATATGGCAGTACATTACAGTATATGTATAGCAGCGCTATGATATATGGTGGTACATTACAGTAAATGTATAGCAGCACTATAGTATATGGCCGTGCATTACAGTACATGTATAGCAGTGCTATAGTATATGGCCGTACATTACAGTACATGTATAGCAGCGCTATGGTATATGGCGGTACATTATAGTACACGTATAGCAGCACTATGGTATTCTCCGCTCCCCGCGGCCCCCCCTCTCCTCCTGGCCCCCGCTCCTCCACAGTAAAAGTAAGAATAAAAAAATTCTCAGTGAGGATACTCACCTGTCTGCTGGCACGCTCCACCTTCGTCTTCTAGGTCCTATAAGCCTTTAGGACCTGTCATTGCCTGGGAATCCGATCAGCTGTAGGATGGAGCAGGGGGGCAGGATGATGACAGGTGGGGTGCAGGATTGTGGCGGGGGCAGGATGGAGCGAGTGGTGCAGGATGGAGTGAGTGGGGCATGATGGAGCCGAGGGAGCAGGATGCAGCCGGGGGGGGGGGGGGCAGGATGGAACTGGAAGGATGAATGTGGGGGGGCAGGATTGATGCAGGGGGGCAGGATGGATGCAGGTGGGGCAGGATGGATCTGGGGGGAAGCAGGATGGATGCGGGGGGAGCAGGATGGATGCGGGGGGAGCAGGATGGATGCGGGGGGCAGGATGGAGATGGGGGAGCAAGCTGGAGATGGGGGGGGCAGGATGGAGACGGGGGGGTAGGAGGTTGAGGGGGGGGCAGGGATGGAGCCGGGAGAGCAGGATGGTGGAGGGGGGGCAGAATGGAGCGAGTGGGGCAGGATGGAGCCAGGGTAGCAGGATGGATGCGGCAGGGCAGAATGGATGCGGGGGGCAAGATGGAGACAGGGGGAGCAGGATGGAGCCGGCAGGGCAGAAGCCAAGGGGGTAGGATGGAGCCAGGGGGCCGGATGTTGGCGGGGGGGGGGCAGGATGGAGCGATCGGGGCAGGATGGAGTTGGCGGGGCAGGATGGTGGAGGGGGGACAGCATGGCAGGATGGTGGTGGGAGGGTAAGATGGTGGCGGGAGGCAGGATGGAGCCAGAGGAGCAGGATGGATGCGGCAGGGCAGGATGGATCGGGGGGCAAGATGGATGCGGGGGGGCAGGATGGATGGCGGGGGGGCCGGATGGAGCCGGGGGGGCAGGATGGAGCTGGGGGAGGAGGGGCAGGATGGATCTGGGGGCCTATGCGTCGCTGTCACCAGGTTACAGCTACTGTATAATCTTATTTTGAATGCGCACGGCTTTTTGCATACGTGGCGCTCATTGGTTGCCGAGGCTCGCAGCAGCCAATGAGTGCTAGCACGCGATTTCGGCGTCAGACAGACACGATTAGGAGATTATATAGTTGATATTTATATTAAATTCTTTAGCTGGTAAATTACTTTACATCTTACTCTAATTTGGCCTTGAGATATTGTATGATCCTGAGACTCAATCAGACTGAATTTTAAGCCTTTGTGTTTTCCATGTGAGCAACAGACAACACATTCACCCTATGATGATCTTCTGTCAAGTGTAACAAATTAACGATCATTACTAGCAATGAGTGAATTTACTCATCACTATTCATTACTCGCACAACTAGTACAGTATTCGGGATACTTGTTACTTGGTGAGTACTTGGGCCCTCGCCTCGTGAGATTGGAGTTGCCCGCCCAGCTTGTTTTTCACTTGATTTTCAGCCACCAAACATGCTGGGTTTGCAAATCACAGTAATGCTATAGCCATCTTTGTTGTGCCATTACTGTGATTGTCTGGCTATCCAGTGTCATAGGGTCTAAATAACTCTTGCTGCCGCCACCTTGCGCACATTTTATTTGGTTACAGGGTAGTATGTGCATAGGGACAGCACCTGGAGCATGTAGGGAGAGTTTCACTGCTACACAACAGCTCTTTTAAGAGCTTCATTGAGTTAAGATCTCTGCTAGGTGTGGATAGTATAGGGATAGTTATTGGAGGAGGGAAAGAGAAAGGCAGGATAGCGATCAAGTTCCTGCAAATTAAACCAACAGCTCTTTTTTACTTACATTTCTAAAACACCTGCTCTGTCAGTGTATGCCAAATACAGCTTACGTACACAGCCACAAATTGATATCAGTAATTTAAGGGGCTTTCTTTTGCCATCAGAAAAATATCAGCTAGGTAGAAAATCTTTACGACACATTGCTTGAGCACAGTGAATTTCTTAACACCACCTCTGTCAGTGTACACTAAATACAGCTGACATACGTAGCCACAAATTGGTAGCAGTAATCTAAGTGGCTGTTTATTGCCATCTTAATAATGTCAGCCAGGTAGAAAATATTTCACACACATCGCTTGAATACACTAAATTTCTAAATGCCATCTGTGGAGAGGTCACTGCTCAGACAACTCAGACAACACAGGGTGAGGGATCCACACAATGGTATGACTTTATTGGATCCCGAACAGTCAAATGCATATATAAAGTACTCAGCAAGAACATACGATGTAACAAGAAACACAGTCTCACCATTCCACTGGCTCACCAGGGATTAGAGTATTCATGCCTTCAGGGCTTCCAGAGTCTACTACCCCTGTCCAGCATCAACCCACTTTTGGCGGTGTCTTGCTAAATTTACCTGGATCGGGGCAGAGCCCATACTTACGTAGCGCTCACTGACTTACAAATCAGGCATGAATAATAATATTCTTTATAGCAAGGTTAAATTTATTTGTTTACAAAGTAGCACATGAATTGTCATCAATTGAATACAAGCTTAACACAAATCATACCTAGACTTAATTATAGTGAATAAGCATCAATATATATATCTATTATATAATCACGAATGGGATTTTTGCCCCTTTTGAGTCCGCTCACGCTGCGAGTCAATGTCGTCATGTGGATACGACCGAAGCATTGCGAGCAGTTCTAAGGCGACTCGCTATGCCCGCGAAGCGGCCATTGCGAGTCAGAGACTCGCTCTGCTAGAATCCCGATGCATGTGCATCGGGCACCCAGCTAGTATATATACCGTATATACTCGTGTATAAGCCGAGTTTTTCAGCCCAAAATTTGGGCTGAAAAGTCCCCCCCTCGGCTTATACATGGGTCTATACGGTAGACCCGTGTGGTGGGGGCTGTGTGGTGGGGGCTGTGGAGGCTGGAGGAGGCGGGGGGGGGGCTGCTGTATGAGCGGCCCCGTCACGTGGGGCCGCTCATTAAATATGCACTGCATCCCCCTGTCAATCAGCGGCAGGGGGATGCAGTTCATATAGCCCCCCAAAAGCTGGCACTGTCCCCCCTTGTAAGGGCCCCCCCCCGGTGCTTATACATTACCAGCCCGGTGTTCTGATCGGCGCCGCTCCTCGGTGCTTCTTCATCCTCCCGTCCTCGCTGGCTCCATCCGTGATCTCCGGCTGTCGCAGCGATGTGACGTCATCGCGCGACCGCTGGAGAACCCGGATGCAGCCAGCGCGGGAGGATGAAGACGCAGCACGGAGGAGCCGCGCTGATCAGAAAACCGGAATGGTAATGTATAAGTAGCGGGGGGGGGGCCCTTACAAGGGGGGACAGTGCCAGCTTGTGGGGGCTGTTGGTACCCCCTGGGGTCTGTTGGTACCCCCAGGGGGCTGCTGGGTACCCTCTGGGGGCTGTTGCTACCCCCAGGGGGCTGTTGGTACTCCCAGGGGGCTGCTGGGTACCCCCTGGGGGCTGCTGGGCACCCCCTGGGGGCTGTTGGTACCCCCAGGGGGCTGCTGGGTACCCCCTGGGGGCTGTTGGTACCTCCAGGGGGATGTTGGTACCCCCAGGGGGCTGCTGGGTACCCCCTGGGGGCTGTTGGTACCCCCAGGGGGCTGTTGGTACCCCTAGGGGGCTGCTGCGTACCCCCTGGGGGCTGTTGGTACCCCCAGGGGGATGTTGGTACCCCCTGGGGGCTGTTGGTACCCCCAGGGGGCTGTTGGTAGCCCCAGGGGGCTGTTGGTACCCCCAGGGGGCTGCTGGGTACCCCCTGGAGGCTGTTGGTACCCCCTGGGGGCTGCTGGGTACCCCCCAGGGGGCCGCTGTATAACCCCTGGGGGGTGCTGTATAACCCCTGGGGGGTGCTGTATAACCCCTGGGGGCTGCTGTATATACTGCTGAGGCCTGTATACCACTGGGGCTGCTGTATATACCACTGGGGCTGCTGTATATACCACTGGGGCTGCTGGGGCTCCTGTATACTACCACTGGGGCTGCTGGGGCTCCTGTATACTACCACTGGAGCTGCTGTATACTACCATTGGGGCTGCTATATACTACCACTGGGGCTGCTATATACTACCACTGGGGCTGCTATATACTACCACTGGGGCTGCTATATACTACCACTGGGGCTGCTATATACTACCACTGGGGCTGCTGTATACTACCACTGGGGCTGCTATATACTACCACTGGGGCTGCTGTATACTACCACTGGGGCTGCTGGGGCTGCTATATACTACCACTGGGGCTGCTATATACTACCACTGGGGCTGCTGTATACTACCACTGTGGCTGCTATAATCTACCACTGGGGCCTCTGTATACTACCACTGGGGCTGCTATATACTACCACTGGGGCTGCTATATACTACCACTGGGGCTGCTATATACTACCACTGGGGCTGCTGTATACTACCACTGGGGCTGCTATATACTACCACTGGGGCTGCTGTATACTACCACTGGGGCTGCTATATACTACCACTGGGGCTGCTATATACTACCACTGGGGCTGCTATATACTACCACTGGGGCTGCTGTATACTACTACTGGGGCTGCTATATACTACCACTGCGGCTGCTGTATACTACCACTGGGGCTGCTGGGGATGCTATATACTACCATTGGGGCTGCTGTATACTACCACTAGGGCTGCTGTATACTACCACTGGGGAGGCCTGTATACCACTGGGGGGGGGGGCCTGTATACCACACTGATGGGGGCTGTATACCTGTGCTGGGGTCCACCCTCGGCTTATACACGAGTCAATAGGTTTTTCCAGATTTTTGGGGCAAAAGTAGGGGGGTCGGCTTATACACGGGTCGGCTTATACACGAGTATATACGGTATATATATATATATATATATATATATATATATATATATGTATATATATATTACCTGATATTATAGCTGATTCACCTTCTCCATTCAGGGGGACACGAATCAGTGAGAAGGGATCAACATCAAGGCTTGCATCACAGGAGATGTACGTCCACCTTGCCTCCTGGAAGAGCTCCCCCACTCACTGAGAGTCAACTTCCATCTTTTATACAGTTTAGAATATTTACGATCACGCGCTGACTGTACCATTCAGTTTCCCTCATGACCATCAGCCACAGGATGTTGGATGTTCAATAGTTTCTCCTATAACTTGCCTGTCATGGGATGTATGTCATAAGACATGCAGCCCGTGTATAACAATACAATAGTCATTGAAAGACTTTTGCCTGTCATAAGATACATATCATAAGGCAGCCAGCTCTTGTTCTCATCATAGCAGCATAATGTCAAAGAGAGTTCACCCTTTTATATTTCAACATTGTACTGATACATATATGGAATGATAAGACCTGTGGTCACTATTCTAATTATGAATACCTGTTCTATACCTATTCTATCTACATCCACACGCCATTCTTATCACATTGGTATCACAGGCGGGCACCCAATGAGAAGGGATAGCGGCAAACTTAGTAAGATGACTGGGCACAGTAAAGTCTGTAGCTAGGTGACTGAATTGTTCCAACTTGCATTTTTTAAGTAGTCTCTGATCTTCCAGCTGAATCCTAGAATCCTAAAATTAACTTCTGCTGAATATAATCTAGTTTTGGTGATCCTCTAGTCAGAACCGAAGCTGCTAGACTGAGGCCATGCAGAGTATAAAGGCATGAAGTGATCCTGGCAGCTGGAACAAAAATTCTTAGGCCAAAATCATGAAGACGCAATGTGATCCTCTAGCTGAGGCAGAAGTCTATAGGCTGAAGTCACATAGCATATGAACTGGTGACTGAAGCAGTCCTTTTTATATCCCGAGCCCTAACCTCAGGGTATATTTTATTCTTACAGGATTGATGTGATAATGCTGTTCTCTTATTGTTTGGCACATCAATCCAGCTGCATAATTCCCCTCCAAGTGATGTAGACATATTGAGCAGAGGGAATTACATTTAACCCTGCTGTTCTGTTTGGATCCATATGACCCGAAATGAAATTTGAGACCCTGCAGATTATTTATTATGCAGATCTAAAACTTGTGATTAATTGGCTTTTCCTCATTTGAAGGGTTCTTACTACGAGTGTTGTTTTTTTTTTTAGCTTACTTTTTGCTACACGCTGATTGTTACACTTGTACTGTTCGGGCCAATATGACCCGATAACATTTTATATTGTTCAACAGGTCACTAACTATTTCTACCTGCAAAATGTATTTGTTTTCCTGTGAATTTCATATAATTATTCAAAAGGGTGGAGGTTTCACTGTTCTTATCAGTGAGCAAGTACTCATCCAGTCATTTCTCTTTCAAAAGACACACAAGTAGTTTCACTTGTCAGATATGACAACTTTTTCACATCCTACCATCTGGGCCAGATGTTGCAAAAGATTCAGCTTACCATACTGGGTACTATAAGGCTATGTGCACACGGGGGCGGGTTAGGGGCGGCGGCGGCTGGGCGGACCCGACAGGAAGCTCCGGAGCCGCCCACCGGCTTCCTGTCGGGTCCGTGCTGCGGAAGACGGTCGGGTGTGCGGCGGTGCACAGCGGGTTAGTGGCGTCGGTTCTGCAGCGGCTGGAAGCAGCACATGATTCTGCTTGCAGCCGCTGCAGAACCGGCCGGTTTATAGGACATGCACATTCTTTGCTAACCCGCTGGGAACCCAGCGGGTTAGCAACGGATGAGCATGTGGAAACCGCCGGTGTGTGCACACCGGGTGTCGGTTTCCATAGGTTTCTATGTTGATCCAAAAGCCGCTTTTGGATTAACATAAATTTGCATAAACCTGATGGAAACCGACCGGCGGTTCCGCTCCTAAACCTTCACTAAACCTTCCTGTGTGCACATAGCCTAAGGAAAAATAAGCCAGAACTGCCACAAGGTATACATAGTAAAAGAGAAGTGTATAGTTCTGCTTTTTACTTTACTGGAGAAACAACAGTTTTGTTTTACATTCCCCCAAAAAATAAACATGTAATTCTAATGAGAACAATGCACCATGACAATGCAATAAGTAATCGAGAAGATGGAAAGCCAGACATGATATTAGATTATAATGCCACAAAAGGGGCAGTTGATACACTAGATGAAGCAATATCATCATACGCATGCAAACGCAAAACTAATCGTTGGCCAATGATAATTTTACTACATTTTGGATGTTTCAGCATACAACACATTTGTTTTATGGAGATAAATCAACCCCAATTGGAACGGAAATTAGCTGCATAAAAGAAGAATTTTTATTGAAGAATTCGGAAAATCCCTAGTTAGGCCGTATATCGAAGCCAGAAAGGTAAACCCCAGATGTGAAGGAGCAGCAGCCATTGTGAAGAGTGTCCAGCAGCATGCTCAAGAAAGAGACTTCACAGCCTCCACCATCACAACTACCGGCCAGAAAAGGAAGAGATGTAGCTTCTGTCCATCTTCTTGTGACAATAAAACAAATCTGACATGAGCTGGGTTTGAAAAATATCTAAGTAAAGGACATGTGTTTTATTATTGTGTTCAATGTAAAAGTGCATGAAACTGTTCACTCTTTTTTAGAGATAAAAAAGAAAAACAGAAGTTTTCATTATTTTTCATTTGTTGTTTTAAAAAATATGTTAACACAAAGTTACATCTACTTACATTTCATGTTATAGTAATAGAAATCTAAAGCATGTTTGTCATTTGTGTGCAGAATGCTGTAAAATGAACATAATTGCAAACAGTGCGTGTAACTTTTTTCTGAATAAAATGAATCAAAATTATTTTTTCATTTCATTTTTCATTTGTTTATGATCAACTATGTTCACATACAGTTTGATAATGAAATAGGTATTCAAATAAAGCACTTACAGTAGCTAAAATCAACATTTTTATAGGTCGAGTCATATTGACTCGAAACAGTACAAATGTATACTAAATACGATCAGAACAGCAGGGTTATTTAGCAATCCACAAACTAAGACACTGGAGGCTCCAAGCAGTCTGGTAAGAACTTTGACTTAACAAACATGAGTTAACAAACAATAGAACCATACGTCTGGCCAAATTAAGAATATTAATCCATGACATGAATCAAAAAAGGCTGTGTCATCACACCATCTATCTTGGTGTACACCAAATACAGCTGATATTTGCAGCCACAAATTGCTTGCAGTAATTTGTGGTTTCCTATTGCCTTTTCAAAAAATACCAGCTAGGTAGAAAATCTTCCCCACACATCACTTGAATACAGGGAATTTCTAAATATCAGCTTTGTCAGTGTATGCCAAATACAGCTGAACTATGTAGAAAAAAATTGATTCTGCGAAAACCCCATTCAATATGCAAAAGGCTGGAAATAACACCTCTTAATGTATGGCTGGGTTCCCTTTTCTCATCATTTTTGAGGTCTGAATATGTCTTTATGCTTTGCATCCTAAGTAAATGTGCCCTGTGGGCAAAGATCGCTGTTTGCCATATTCTAAGACGGCCACGGGTGGCTCGCGCATGCCCAGTCGCTCCACAGCGTCAAATGACGTGACGCCGGCTCGCGCATGCGCGGTTGTGAACCCGGGAGACGCTGACAGCATGGGGCTAGCGGTACACGTGGCTGTGCTATGGGAAGGATCAGGTGTTATGCACTATCTGATTTAATTACAATTTTATATACACAGGTGTCACTGATCAACTTATTAATATGGAGATAATGTATATAGTATTAATGACTTCAGCTGGACTGAAGTATTTTGCACTATTACCGCACTTTATGGAAAGATCACTGTATGACACTGTTTAGCACTTTGTATGATGTTCTATATTGGAGTTATATGTACAAGTAATATAATTGCCTATCAGGCTATACATGTATATAAGACTTTCACTTTATATGTTGCACTATGCTTGAGGAAGGAGGATCAACTCCGAAACGTTGCACATAAGGCTGGAATAAAGTCCACTTTGAGATGCTATAGGAGTGCTGCCTGTTTTTTTTTTGGATCTATTGGAGGACGGTTGAAGCACTGTTTATGCAGGAAGTATTGCACCCGCTTGTATTTATAAGGTTGTGCTGATTCTATTTTTACATTTTTACATTAGCTTTTTGAATCTTTGAAGGCACTAGCACTTTTTTCTACTTGTTTCTAAAAAGTTTTTTGATAATGGAAGAAACATTGAATGAACCTTGTGTTTTGTCCTATGGTTTGGATGATGAGGAGCGAATATTGGGAGCAGTAGGAGGTGAAGCCTCCTTTCTTGTTAACCCTTCTTTGTCAGCAATAAAGAAAAAGTTTGAAAATGATCTGAAACGTCAAACAACAATAGAACTGCATTTGGTCACACTGAATGAGTACTACAAAGCGAAGATCATACCCTAAGGTCTTCGCTCCAATGTGCGACCAAATTTGATGATGGGTTCAGCTGAATTTTGTTCAAAGTTCTGCAAAATATCAAATAAATAAGCCTTTGATACAATCTTATTAAATATGGAGTTTTTACAGCTGGAATTGATCAGAGTGAAGGAGATGATTTTAGAGTCTGATGGTGGGTTTACACACACCAATCATTGTATCCAATATCTGAACCAATCTCTGGTTGCAGTGAAATCATGGACAGATTGCTCCATGTTGTACACAGCCACAAAATGGAACTATGTGTCCATGATTTCACTGCAACCAGAGATCTGTTCAGATATTGGATACAATGATTGGTGTGTGTAAACCCACCATGAGACTAAACTGAGAGGTACACTGTCTGAAATGGATTGGAAGAACTGCGTGGAAAATGTTACTGCACATGTCTCTAAACTAAGGAGTGAATTGGAGGAGACAAAAAGAAAAAAATGGACACGAGACCAGGATGATTACGCGCAGGGAAATATATATAACTGGCAACGCGATAATACTGGTTGGAGGAAGAAAGGTTATCAATGTTCAAAATATGGGATTGGTAAAAATCATAGGAGAGTTGATAATTATTTTGTTTTCTCTAATAGGTCCGAATGCACCGAAACCGAAAAACGGAGGACGAGAAGAGGGGGCCGGCGACAACACAGATCCCAAAAGAGAAAAAGAGAAAAAGAAAAACAAACCGAATACATCACAGAGGACAACGAGACAGAGGGAAATGATCTGATCTTTAATATATCCAGTAAGGTACTGACTTTAGATCAAATTAAAGTGTTAAATAAGGGTCTTAGTTTTACCCCGACCAATCATGCTGATTGGTTTCAAGTTAAAATTGACCAGGAGAAATTTTATAGATGGTTAAAACTCAAGGAATGGTTTAATAAGACGGAAGGGACGATAAGGGTTAATGACTGTGTCATTAACTGCAAAAATTTGAATTTGATGAACCAGAGTGAGTTTACTCCCCCTAGCTGTTCAATTAATATCACATCCTTTATGGAAGAGGTTAATAAGGAGATTAAGGATTTAAAGAAAAAAACTGTGAGTGAATATTTAAGACCGAATTTGACTACCATGGAAGTTGATGCATTGAAAACACTTGTCCATGATGGCGACATCGTCATTAAGAGCGCAGACAAGGGTGGCGGTGTCGTCATCATGGACAGGGAGGCATATTTGAAAGAACTCAATAAACAGGTTTATGACTCTAATGCATATAAAAAATTAAACTGTGATCCAAAATTTGAAATTCAACGTAAATTAAAAGGAATATTGGAACCAGCTGTACGTAAGAAAATAATATATCAAGATATCTTTGACTTTATGGTAGTAAAATATCCCTCAACACCTATAATATATGTGCTGCTGAAAATTCACAAATCTTTGGTAGACCCCCGGGGCGGCCTATTGTGGCAGGTTCCAATTCAGTGCTAAGCCATATAGGAATTTTTCTGGATAGAATATTAAACCCTATTGCTTCTAGATTTAGTTCATATGTTAAAGATACTACTGATTTCCTTTCTAAAATTTCTAATTTAGAAATAAAGGAGGATATATGTTTTCTGGTTTCCTTTGATGTTATAAATTTATATACATCAATTGAACACCAGTTTGGGATACAGTGCGTTAAGAAAAAGCTGGAATCTTTACAATATTCAGTTGAATCACAGGAATTGATTTTGAAGTTGTTGACATTGGTTTTAACTAGGAATTATTTTTTATACGGAGATGAATTCTTCGAACAAAGGCGAGGTAATGCGATGGGGGCCAATATGGCCCCCTCGTATGCGAACATCACTATGGGTGTCTTGGAGGAGGATGTCATCACTGTGTCCCACTACCAACCTTACATTAGGGGGTGGTGGCGATACATTGATGACATCTTCCTCCTATGCACCGGTACGGAAAATATGCTGCTGGATTTTTTTGAGTTCTTAAATACCATCAATGACACTATTAAATTTATGATGGTCCACGTGTGGTTCGCGCATGCGCAGTCGCTCCACAGCGTCAAATGACGTGACGCCGGCTCGCGCGGTTGTGAACCCGGGAGACGCTGACAGCATGGGGCTAACGGTACAAGTGGCTGTGCTATGGGAAGGATCAGGTATTATGCACTATCTGATTTAATTACAATTTTATATACACAGGTGTCACTGATCAACTTATTAATATGGAGATAATGTATATAGTATTACTGACTTCAGCTGGACTGAAGTATTTTGCACTATCACCGCACTTTATGGAAAGATCACTGTATGACACTGTTTAGCACTTTGTATGATGTTCTATATTGGAGTTATATGTACAAATAATATAATTGCCTATCAGGTTATACATGTATATAAGACTTTCACTTTATATGTTGCACTATGCTTGAGGAAGGAGGATCAACTGCGAAACGTTGCACATAAGGCTGGAATAAAGTCCACTTTGAGATGCTATAGGAGTGCTGCCTGTTTTTTTTGGATAGATAGATAGATTGATAGATAGTGGGGCCATTCTTCTTTAATGGAAACTTAAATGACACTGGATATCTGAAATACCATAACATCAATTTTTGTGTTCCAACAGTCTTGAAGGGATCTATCCACTGTGGGTTAGTGTCAGACCAATAGCGGTGGTTTTGTTTGTTAACATCACCATTCACAAATATTTTGCCTCATCACTCATCTGCATGCAATTGTCTATGCTCCGAAGATACGAGATGTGCAGCATCTGAAACAGCAGATACTGGAAGCCTGTGCTACATTTCTTCTGTGGTGTATCAGTGTGACAAGAGTGGGCAAAGAGGGTTGTATTGACAATCCAACATAATGATCAGCACGTTGAACACATTTTATAAGTTTTGATTAACTTGTAAATAACTCATGAAGGATTAAAGCTACTTTAAAACCAAGCACACCATTGTTTTTCTTATGAAAGTTTGATGTGTCTTATGATCCTCTTCCCATTGAAAAAAATAAAGTTTTTCCCCTCCCATATACTAATGTGCCACAAACAGGAAGTTGATGTCACCAACCATTCCCATTTTATTTAGGTGTATCCATGTAAATGGCCCATAGGGATGAGCGGAGTATACTCGCTACAATTCGGAACTCGCGAATAGTAGCGGTATTCGGCTACTCGCAACTCTCCGAGTATCTTATGTGTACTTGGGAGTAGCGAGTAGTCCTAATACTTTCGCAGTGTATCTATAGATACACTGCGAAAGTAGCCTAAAAGTGATTAAAAGTTGTTAAAAATAATAAAATTACATACTCACCTGACCGACGCCTGCACCGGGAACGGCACAGAAGACATCAGATCACCGGACAAGGACCTGTGGCTACCAAGTCCTGGTGCAGTGGCTCACTGGGTAATAAAGGGGTTAGAGCCAGCTTATTGTTATCAGCTGGCCCTAAAGCCCGAAATTCATGGCGGTCATGCCAATAGTAGACATGACCGCCATGAATTTCTAGTTAATTTTTTGAAAAAAAACACACAACACAGAAATATTTTTTTTGAAAAAAAACAAAAATACACTTAGGGATTCCAGGGTTCTTTTAGCTCTGCTACATCTCTGGCAGAGAACCTCCACCAGAGATGTAGCAGAGCTGTGCACCCTGGGAAAGTTCATGTGAGTTCATGCAGGCAAGCATGAACTCACATGAACCCTGCCAGCACTGCTACTTCAAATGAACAGCTGACCTGAGTCAGCTGTTCATTTGAAAATCCAGGCGGGAAGGTCAAAAATTGAAAACCGGATTGCCCGGTCCGGTGCAATTCGGGACCATAGAGCCCCATGTTATGAGGCGCCGGATTGCAACGGACCACACAATCCGGAAGAATCCAGCTTTCAGCGACAGCGGCTGTGCTTTGCGGCCGCTGCCGTGCTATACGGCTGCAGTCACAAAGACACAGGGAAGAAGACGGCGGGCCGCACAGAGGACGGTGAGTGAACACCGGCGCTACCCCCCCCGAACAATAGTGATAGCCTCTGCAAGCTGTTAGCATTGTTTAAAAGCCAGCGGCTTTTTACCGCTGGCTTTAAAACAATGAAATGGGAAAATTTTTTACTCTGCTGCCAGACCTTATAGGGTCCAGCAGCAGAGGAATTACTGCAATTACTCGCAATTACTCGCTTCCCCATTGAATTACACTGTACTCGCTAGACTCGTAACGAGTAACGAGTATTAGGACCTACACGTTACGAGTCTAGCGAGTCCGAGTAATTTAGTATTTGCCCATCCCTACTCTACAGCGTGGCTTGCCAGTAAAGGTCTAAAAGAAAAAAAAATAATGACATGGCCCCCTTGTTTACCTGATCTGAACCCCATAGAGAATCTGTGGTCCCTCCTAAAATGTGACATCTAAAGGTAGGGAAAGCAATACACCTCTTGGAACAGTGTCTGGGAGGCTGTGGTGGCTGCTGCATGCAATGTTGATCAAGCAACTGACAGAATCTATGGATGGAAGGCTGTTGAGTGTCATCATAAAGAAAAGTGGCTATATTGGTCACTAATTTTTTTGGGTTTCGTTTTTGCATGTCAGAAATGTTTTTTTCTAAATTTTGTGCAGTGATATTAGTTTACCTGGTGAAAATAAACAAGTGAGATGGGAATATATTTGGTTTTTATTAAGTTGCCTAATAATTCTGCACAGTAATAGTTAGTGAAGCCGCCGCTCTACATGCAGCTGAAGATTTCAGCATCACCTCCATGGCCGGAGTTTCAGTGTGCTCTGGCCATGGAGGTGATGCTGAAATCTTCAGCTCCATGGAGAACGGCGGCTTCTCTACGCAATTTGCGTAAGTACCTGGGACAGCTCCTCATTCAGGACGCTACCCAGCAATGTACTTACGCTAATTGCGTAGGTACCGCGCTCTGACAGACAGGACCCCCCTGGCTTTCACTGTACCTTGCAGAAAGCCGAGAAATGCTGGCAATTCTGAAATTTGGCCATTTAACCCCTGAACAACCAATTATTTTAGGCACCGATCCCACCTATTCCTGCATTGCAGCGGATCGCTCGCTGGGCATTGCAGCGCCGTCACCTGCAACAATCTTGTCGTGTGACAGCTAAGCTGCGATGTCTGAAGCGAGCGCGCACCTGCAGCATCGCTTCTGACATCGCAGCCGATGTTGGATGGTGTGACTGGGCCTTTAGACTCTGAGACTCAGCCCCTGTGAGGTTACTGGGAGCGGCTGATTAAACTCAGTGTGTGAACGCTACCCAAACCTCCTCAGAAGAACATAATCTGGAAACCGTCTATCTTTGAACCTGTGAGTAGATGGACTTTATATGGACAATGTGAGTGTTATGGAATAGCCAAAGCAAAGCTCATTCATGTGTGTTACATGTCTGGTTTATGAAGGTTGAATAAACCGTAGTGAACTTTTAAGTGGACACTGTGCCTTTTTGCTATCTCGATGACCTGCAAGCGAGTGAGTACTAACCCTGACGAAGGACAGCCGAAATGGTCGTAGGGGTCGGCGGCACTCAGACTCATGTATTCTTTATGGTAACACCTTTCCTATTGTTGTAATGCATGATACTGATTGCACATTGTGACTAATGGCTATTTGTGCTTGATCAACATATGTGAAACAATATTCCATGTGCTGACTAACATCCATAACAATGAAGTAGATGTTATATACAACTGTAACTCTGTTTATACATATTCAATTATTGTATTTTGGGATATAATGCATATTTATACATGCATGGGCCTGTATATTGAAGGTTTTTGATGTAACTATATACTACAGCCCTTTTTAGTGTATTGTGTTATGGTATCCTGCTTTGTAAATTTGCACATTACCTACAACAATTACCTCCCTGTTCTGGTGTTTGCACACCATTTGGGTGCTTTTTCTTGTTGTGTATTGTCCCTTTATATCATCTGGTTTTAACAATAAATGTCACTTCTGTTTTGCATAAGACATATGGTCGTTTTTATGTTGAAACATAGAAAAAAGTAGTGGCCTTCACCAGGGATGGTAAAAAGTTTGGACAAAGTGTTCAATATATATAAAGTATAGAGGCAGTGGATATTTTATATATATAATTCAATCCCTGTAAATGATATCCCTCTTATGTGCTGTCTTCTCCCTCCATGTGTGTGGTTTTCTCCCCCTATATGTTGCCTTCTACTCTGCACTGTCCGCTCTTTTGCACAGTTTTTCTCTCTCTCTATGCAGTGTGTCCTCTCCCTGTGCACTGCTCCCTATATGCTTTCTCTCTCCCCATGTGCGCAGTGTCTCTCCGCCTGTGCACTCTGCCTCTCCATGTGTGCTCTGTCTTCTCCTTTTGTGCTCTGACTACTCCCCTTTGCTCTGTCTTCATCCCTTGTGTGCTGTCTTCACCCCCTGTACTGTCTCCCCCAAGGTGCACTGTGTCCTCCGGTACACTTTGTCTCCAACCCTGTTGCGCTGTCTCCCCCTGTGTGCTGTCTTCTCTTCTTGTGCACTGTTCTCTCCCCCATGTGCTGTCTTCCTCATGCACTGTCTTCTCCTCATGTGAGCCATGCTGTGATGAGTGTAGTGTCTGACTGAAGGCAGTTTATGAATAGTAATAAACCAGCAGCAGAGCAGTCTCACTATCCCCAGCAGGGCAGTGCTGATCTTCTGTACTGTCCGATTATTAGTAATCATAAGCCGCCAGGAGCAGTCAGACACTGCACTCATTGAAGCACAGCTTACACAGAGAGAAAATAGCACTTAGGCGAAGAAGACAGCTCACGCATGGAGATGACACTGTGCAGGAAAAGACAGTGCAAGTGAGAGGGAGAGGAGGAAGGAAGCCATTAACTGCTGGGGGCACCTTCCTGCAAGTGGCATGGCTGGGGTCCTTGTCAGCAATGCCCCCCAACTCCCCCCCCCGTTTGTCCAGAACTCCAGTACTTGCCCAGTAATGCCAAGTGCTAACGCCAGCTCTGTACACATCCCAGCCTCAACCAATATTCTCAGACATCATTCAGTGATAATAAAGAAGACATTATCTTCCTACACTATTATTTAGCAAGCTTCAATGTTGCTGTCACCTTGCTTCCATGCCTTCTTGGGGGCAATAGGAAGTGGACCTACTTTCTTGAAAACTACTTCAACTGCTGTCTTGAAACGGAAATATCAAAGTGAAGTCAAAAGATTTACCACTGTGCAGTTACATCTAGTGACTGTGGACAAATATTATAAAGCGAAGATTATTCCTAGGGGTCTTTGCTCCAATGTTAGACCAAATCGTATGATGAACAGTACTGGTTTTTGCTCTAAATTTGTTGAAATGTCAAACAAATATGCATTGAGCATTATACTTTTCAATATAGAATTTCTATAAGGGTCCCTTTACACGCCACCACAGGAGGCAGCAACTGCCGGGCACTGGGATAATTGTGCCTGTTGCCATGAAATTGTACGAAATGGCGGCGTGTAAATAGGGCAGTTCCTCCCGGTGTCCAGCAGTTGCTTCGAATACCTGTTGCTGAGCCGTGCTCAAAAACAGAAAGGCACAATTGCCATGGTAGTGGCTGGTAAACAGGCACAGGCATGGATGTTGCGTCGCCTAGTGAACTCCCAGGGGCGTGCCATGGCGTCATGGATACCACGCCCCATCAGCGATCATTGGTGGGGCCTACTGTGTAACCATTGGCTGTCCCTTCACAGGGCGCCATATTTAAAGAGCTATCCATTCACAATCCACAATTGCAATGGCATCATGTATTAGCCAGCCTCCCTGCGCAGGCTAGCCAATCATGACGCTATTGCGTTGTCCAATCAACGCTTGTGCATCACGGAATACACAACTCTGTCACACCTATGTACTTACGGCGCGAAATATGTACGCCCATATTCCTTTGTGGTAGCGGCATGTGAAGTAGCGAAGGTATTCCACAGGAAGTTAGGCGCGGCACCCGTCGGCACTTCCGGGGAACAAAGATACCTTCAGTGGAGCACGCAATGGCGGCGTGTATATTCGGCATCGGCGATCGGTATCCACCGTTAAAAACGTGCACGTGCGGTGGATACCTGTTGCTAGCCACAGTGGTGGCGTGTATAGGTACCTTTACAGGAACTGATGGACATACAGGAGAATGTTGTTGTATTGAAGACTAAGCTAAAAGACTTCCTGAGTGATGATGACTGGAATAATTTTGAGAATTTTGAAAGAACTACATAATAAAATACCCGCTGCGCAAAAGTCTTTCAATGTGTATATGGCGCTATCCCGTGTATGTCTTTGATAGAAACACGCTACAAATTGTATTCCAGGTGGTACTTTACCCTGCTTAGACTGCATATGATCTAAAGTCACAATTTGTCCCTTTGCTGGTGGGAATGCGGTAACGTGGGGACCTTACTTCATGTCTTTTGGGGATGTGAGATTCTTAGGACTTTTTGGGCACAAATTCAGGAACTTACTCATTATGTTACTGGGCTGACTGTTTATCTTACTCCACAATTGGTTATTTTCCTAATGGGAATAGAAGACTTTCCCAGACAACACAGAAACTTATGTCACAAAGAGGTACTGCACCCGTAAAAGAGGTGCAGTTACTCCAGCTGCAGGTGGACCTTAGGATGGTGGGTGGGACCCATTTCCAGCACTCCCACACTAGCATACACGGTGGGAGGTTACCCGGGAGGGAATAAAACCACCTCTAGGGGAACAGGAGAGGTCTTAAGTCTTTGGTCTTTGCTCTTAAGTTTTGCTGCTAGGTTACTCGGCTGAGGGACCGGGAAGAGAGATGGAAGAGGAGGAGAGGGTTTAAGGAAGAAAGAGCTTTTCAGGAGAGCAGCCGTTCTGGGAAGAGGGGCCGTTGTAAGGTCCTCCCAGACAGCTTACCGGGCTCTGAAGCCCGCAGACTGCTTTCGCTGCAAGCACGACAGAGAGTCCGGATTCCTGTGGTGTCTTCAATTCTCCCAGGCACCAGAGCAGTCCACAAAGAGGGTACTATGCACTGCCAAAGGAACGAGCGGCTAGCCAGTAGAGGGCTACCCGACGGCAGCGAAGGTGAGAGAGGAAAGGAGGTCAGGCTGATTCCAAGTCACCAGGCTTCACAAAAAAGCTGGAAAGCAGGAAGGAACAGATGGGTTAGTGAAAGAAGGCACACCAAGGGTTCCATCATACCACCTGGGATCCACTTGCAGCCACCCGTTAGCTACCTGTTCTTGTAACATCTAAGTGCTGAATTGTGACTTGTAACTACTACTGCTGCAACTAACAGTAAAGTACCCGGAGGAAAAGTGACTTTGCCTCTGCCTATGTTTCTTTTGAATTAACTTGTTCCCCATACAGGAACGCTGTCCCGGAGGTCCAGCCCTACCTGTGGAGGACTTTGTCAACTTGCCGCATTACCATTTACCTCCAGCAGACTGTGGCGGCGCTGGTGACACATCACCAGAAACTACAGGTGGCATCACGACATCTTGTATATAGCATCCTCTGTAAATATAAACCTTTTCAAAGAAGTTCCCCAGGACACGGGATCAGGCGTGGCCACCACTCTCCGTGACACAGTTAATCCCTTCGAGCCTGATACTCGAGTACCCCACAGCCTGGGGCTCGACACTTAATTATTCCTAATTTACTTGCAGCAAATACTACTATTGCTGCTCACTGAAGGGATATTTCATCCCCACTGGCCCAAGAAATAATAGCTAAACTTACAGGTCACAGAGCTTGTGAGTACTCTTATTCTCTTAGGAATAATCTGTTGCACAAATTTTCGGCTAAATGGGAATTTTGGGATTCCTATTAGACATGATTAGAATAGGTTGAGACCAATAGTTATTCATATTAAGACATTTATTGTATTCTTGAAATGTTGATTTTGAGGGACTGCGCTGCCGGGTTATTATGGTGTATAAGATTAACTAAGTTAACAGTATTCATTATACATTGACTTCCTAAAAAGTCTGTTCATGGTTTGTTCTGTTCTATATATATATTTTATAAAAATGTCATTTTTCTTTTCTCTTTTTAAAATAAACGGAAATTGGGCCAAATTTTAGAAATTTGTTTATACACATATTTGTATATTGGCTTTTACTTTCCCATACAGCACCAGCAAATCCTCTACTGCAGGTACCCGAAAGAGGAGGAGAGGGGCAGACATCAACACAAAAGGCGAAAAAGAGAAAAAGGGCAAATCAAAACCATCATCGGGGAAACCAGTGGTCACCAAGAGAAGGGACCAGAACTATTAATAATATCTCAAAGTAGGTACTCAGTCCCACACAGGAAATGTTGTTAAGGGTTTGTCTTTTAGTGTAAGGGTACTGTCACACTTGGCGACGCATCAGCGATCATGACAGTGATCCGACCTGGCTGGGATCGCTGGTGCATCGCTACGTGATCACGGGTGAGATGTCAAACAGTCAGATGTCACCAGAGGTGCAGCAACAATTCGGCGGTCACTCTCGGGCGTAGTGTTGAGATTGTTGGTCATTGTCCCTGTCAAACACAAAGATGCACGCTGCCCAGCGGGAGCCCGATGAGCAAAAAATGGTCCAGAACAGTTTTAACGAGCAGCGATCTCAGCAGGGGCCTGATCGCCGCTACGTGTCACACAAAGCGAGATCGCTGTTGAGGTCGCTGTTGCATCACAAAATTTGTGACTCAGCAGCGATCTTGCTAGTGGTCTCATTTAGTGTGATACGGGCTTAAGTTTAATTTTGCAATTGATTTTCAAAAATTATACAGGAACATCAAATTGAAAGAATAGTTTTCCAATAAGGATTCCATCCTGAAAGTGTACTTAGTTTGAGGATCTTATCTCTTTCTAAACAGAGTAATTTTGTTCTACCATGGAACTCTCCAGCTATTGATGCATTTATTGAGGCAGTAGATGGAGAGATAGAGAAACTAAAAAAATCTATGGTACCTGATTTTAAACATCCCAAATTAATATCTGAGGAAGATAAAGCTTTATCTGACCTGGTCCATGATGACAACATTGTCAATAAGCCTGCTGATAAAGGCAGAGCTGTCATCATCATGGACAGATCAATGCATCTTTCTAAAATCAAAAGACAAGTTTACAATAGTGAGGTGTACAAAAACTTCCTTACGATACAAAATTTTATATTTCATGCTCCATCAGGGCCATTTTGACACCTGCTCTGGAGAATAAGATTATTGACCAGGATCTATATGATTTTTTAGTAGTAAGCTTCCCAACGACACCAGTCATTTATGTTCTTCCATGTGTGTGCCAGCATCTGGTCATGTAAACTGAGACGCACAGTAATGTCATCACTGTGCAGTGCCGGGTCACATGATCGGGTGCTCCAGGGACACACATACAGGAAGAGATCAATGCTGCTACAGTTGCAGAGGGAGAGATGGAGGGAAGCGCCGGCGAGGTATGTTACCCCGATTATTATTTTAGTGTGAGCGGCAGCATGGGGGACATATACAGTGATTGGGGGCGAGTACACTTAGTGTACTGTAATATACACTGCCTACCGCCACCACTCAGTGCCAGCTTCAGCATTGAGAGGTGGACAGCCGGATGCAGTGAATATGACAGTAGAATTATGAGTGGGGACACGTGACCTCCGGTTGCTTCTGCAATCTGCTATTGCATCCTACAGCAGCTCCAGAGCTGCCCTCTTCCAACACAGCCCACACAGCACCAAAGCCCCTGTATAATCAGACCATAAGAAGCACCCCCCACTTTCCCTCACAATTTGGGTGAAAAGAAAGTGCGTCTTACGGTATATTCGGAAAGGGTGAAGCAGTGCATTTCATAAGAAGTCCATTTCCTTAACTCTTTCTCATATTTTTTGTCTTAACTGCATTGGTTGGAATAGTCAAAAAATTATCGGTATTCGTTACCTTGGCTAGAATGGCAGTAGTTTTTTCTTTATTGTAAGAAAAAAACATTTGAAGTGGCCATAGATAAAAATTGTGTTGTGTGGTCTTATGTTTTGCGTCTTGAACTTTTGCATCTTGAGCATTTCTAATGAAACCATTTTTAGGTACAGTAGATGCAATGTTTTGATTGCATGTTATTGCATTTTATTGCAATATTGCAGCAACAAAAAAAAATAATTTTTGATTTTGGACTTTAAGTTTAAAGATATGATTAATAGACTTTAGATTTTGATAGATCAGGCATTTCTGAATGCAGTAATACCAAAAATATGTATTTTCTATTTTTTTTAAATAGTTTTATTTTCAATGGGGCAAAAGAGTGTGATTTGAACTTTTATGTTTTCTTTTATTTTTTCATATTTGTTAAAACTTTTTTATCTTTTCCTTTATTTTACATGGCCCCTTAGGGCACTTCAGCACTGCAGTGTGCAATCACTTGTGCAAAGCAGAGAGATGCTTCTGCATCCCTCTGCACAGCACAAATGATCACTTCCTACCGGTGATGTCGCTTAAACATCACTGGCAGGAAGTGAGTCAAGACAGCATCCGGGGTCACCAGATGACCCCGTGCTGTCATAGTAATGCATTGATGCCCCATGATCACATCATGGGGCAGCCAATGTCGGCGGAAAACAGCTTTAGGTTGCAATGTTAGTCACGATGATCCTATGAGTGCTGTTAGCTAGAAGTGTCAGCTGTTCAGATCAGCTGACATATGTGGGGGATGATGCAAGCTAAGCGTGTGAGCTCACATCACAGGGAGGGAGGTGGCACTGTATTGTTTGCTGATGATTTAATAGCATGGTGGAGTCCCCAGATATTATACTGGGAACATTACATAGACGACATCATGATATTGTGGAGAGGTGATAGTGTCCTTTGAAAGCCTCATGGGTAACCTGAGCATCAACAGTGTAGGCCTTAAATTTACTTCTGAAATACATGCATCTTTTTTTAATTTACTTGACATCACTGTATATAAAGATAGTCAGTGCACACTCCAGACCACCATCTTTAGAAACCTCACGGCCACCAATGACTTCTTAAATTGGGACAGTCATCACCCCAGGAGCTTGTGAGAGGGAATCCTTAAAGGAGAATATTTGAGAGCCTGACAAAATTGCTCTAATGCCAGTACTTCTCACTCTGAGGCACAAAACATGCAGCAGAGATTCTTTGAGAAGGGGTATCCGCTTCGTACCCTCAGTAAAGCTTTTAAAAATATGATTGGAAGAGAAAAAACAAACTCAGATAGTGTAACTCGCATTATAGGTACCTTTGACGATCAGGCTGCAGAGGTGCGTGCGCTATTTTAAAAACTCTGGGAGATACTGCTGGTAGATAAGGATGTCACTTCATTTGTCCCTGGAAAATCTTCAATCACCTTTAGGAGGGGTCGGTCATTAAATGATCAGTTGATTCATAGTTTTTACTGTCCCCCAAAAAAACCTGGCTGTACCATCGCAAAATGGGAAAATGTGGAATTTAAAATGTGGAAAATGCTCATTTTGTTCTTATGTAAAAACGTTGAAATTTTTCCATAGTAGCACAGCTGGGAAAATATACGAGAGCAGATGAATCACTCAGGGTTGTATGGAGACTCTGGTATCTGGGCCCTGCTGTAGTTGGGATGTCACTGGTGGCCTGCCCAGACCCGTGGCCCTGGTGATCAACTGAAAAGGGGGTAAGGGAATGGTGATGAAGAAAAATATAAAGGTTTGTCGTGACGCCACCTGCAGATCCTGGTGATGGGCACCAGCGCCGCCTCAGACCTCCGGTGGAGATGGTACTGCAGCTTGGATGGAACAGCTCCTTGCAGGTGGAGCTGAGTCCCCGGGGCAGACCAGTACTGATGGTGGTGGTGCTGAATGTAGAGATGATCTGTGGAGCAGTGCAGCAGATGAACAGACACACGGAGTCTTTGTCACTCTACACGGGTACTTTACTCTGTAAACCGGTTCAGAAGGCAGTTCAGGTTACAGCACAAACAGTCTATAATCAGGTAGCTGGTCTGGTATTCACAGAGGATTGCAAGGTCATTCAGCGGATCCCGTAGTATACTTTCTCTTGTCAATCCCGTGTCCTGCTACTAAAACCTGCCCCAGCACAGCCCTCTTGTATAACAGGCTCCCTCTCTCTCTCTCTCTCTCTTAAGGGGCTCGACCTTTGGTGGGCGATCCTGGCGAGGCTGCACGTACTAGACAGGGTGTTAGGGTTGATGAACTGACCCGTGACGACCGGTGTAGACGGCTCAGGGACTGAACACCCTGCACCATATCCTCAAAGCCGGTACTCTGTGATATGGACCAGGGTTCCCCCAGAGTATGGGCACTCCGATTTGGGGTCCCCTCTTTCTGTTCCTGGCCTGCCTCTTCTCTAGTCCCCGTCTCCTTGGGAGTCTCCTTCTCTCGCTTTGAGGCTTCGCTCTTCTTGGCTCTTCAGTGCAAACTAGAACTCTACTGTGTGTCTTCCCTCCTCCCCTAACTCTCACCCTAGGGACTGGCTCCATCCATTTGCCTAGGTTCGAGTGTGGGAGTGCTGGGTTGGGATCCACCTACAAACCTTACTCTCCCCTGTGACAGGAATAACTGCACACTCTTTTGTGGGTGCAGTACCCCTACTGTGTGCGCACTGACCAGTGGGGCGTCACACAGACACTTCTGGAATTGTAAAACTGAAGGGGTCATTTATCTATTTCAATGTTCCTATCCCAAAGACTACATTGGAAATACAAAAAGACAGCAACGGAGGAGAATTGGTTACCATTTGGGCAGCATAAGGAATGGCAGAGACATATTGATATCCCGTCATTTAATGAGGGTGATTTGAGGAGCTTTTCCTTCCAAATCCTGGAGGTGATAGAAGAAGCAATAGGGGTGGGGGGGGGGGGCATTTGGGACAAGGACACTCTGAGAAAAGTAGCAATGTGGATATACAGAATTACAGAATGGGGTCGACTGTACTGGATTGCTTAAATGAACAACTTATGTTTGCACATTCTCTGTAAATGACTACGCATCTTTACATCATGCCTAGGATAGTCTTACTGTATGAGACACTACTTTTTCCTCCCAAGCCTATTCTGCTCCTGGTACCAGTTATTCATGAATATGCCGATTGTAAAGATACAATACTAACCGAAAGTCAGAAGTTAAGTCACAAGTGCTCAGTGCAACTCTATGTGAGCCAGAAGGGGCTCTCATAGAAATGCATTGAGTTGGGGTCTCCAACGCACTCCATGAAACACTTTTCACCACAGACCATCTGGAACAAAGCTGGAGAAGGATGAAAGTGAAATAAGGCTGGGGTCACACATAGAAGTCCATTTTTGGAAGTGATTTTTGAGGCTTTTTGAGCCTCCTGCACCCCTGAACGTTTTTGGACTTAGTCATTTTTTCATTATAAACGCATATGCGTTAACGCATGCGTTAATGCAGGTGCCTATATGTGCCATGCGTTAACGCATGCTTTCCCATAGGGCCCCATGTTAAAAAAACGTATGCGTTTTTTAACTGATGCCAAAAACGTTGCTAGTAATGTTTTTGGCTCAAAAACGGACAGAGCAATGTTTTGAGGTCCAGAAAAAACGGACAGGGTGTTTACTACATCCAATTCGTTTTTCTATCAGTTTTTGGACTTAGAAGAAAAAAAGGACACAAATGAAGCCAAAAAGGACCAAGGGCTTATGTGTGACCCTAGCCTAAGGTGAGTTTAACAACAGGTTTAGAGGATTTACATTCAAAGCGCCACTATAGTGGTGCAATAAAAAAAAACACTGGTGTAGTGGTTTAATGATTTTACTCTCATGGTGCGGGGCCTTATTTAATCCCTAACTGACATATGACATACTAGTGCATCATACATATATTGGCTACCTGAGGAACTGAGCCATATTCGTTGACAAATGATGGCAGTGTTGTTCTATTTAACCATCATTGGTCTCCAAAATTTCGAGGACAGCTCTGCCCGCAGATTTTACATTTTACCTGCCTCTGTCAATCTATGACTGCGACATTTACAGATGCGTAGCAGGGTACCGATGTGTGGCTAGAATAGCATCCTTTAGACGCAATCACAGGGTGATGTTTACTAATAGAGATGAGCGAACTTTGCTTGAACATGTTTGTCACTGTCAAATCTGAGACAAATTTGGCCCGTCGAACCGTATCATACTGAAAAATGACCTGACAGAGTCCATTTAAGCACCTTCAAATTTGAGGCAAGGATGACTAAATGACCTTACAAAAATGTGGTGCGAGGGCTACATGATTTACCTGTTGATATTGCAACAATGGCGTCACAGCAAAGCCCCAAGTCTCAATCCTTGCAGGGAGCCTGATGTACTCAGTATTAACATGTGTAAAGCCTTGCCAACATGTGTAATGTGGAGTTCCATTTTAGGCTGGTTTCACATGACGATTTTTTTCCTGTCCGTGGGATCCTACACTTTGTAGGACCCCACAGACAGGAAAGAACACCACAGGGCGTGACCTATTCTGTGTTTTGGTCCGTGATTATCACGGATCCAGACACAGTGGAGCATTTTCACTTCCGCAATGTACAATATACATTGCGGAAGTGACATATATTAAAACAAAGAGTTAAAAAGACCTGCGGTGACGTCACAAGGCGATCAGCTGATCGTGTTATGTGACCCAATGATGCTGCCGGGTTGTGACATCACCGCAGGTTCTGTAAGCAACCGGACCTTGCTGGAGGCAGCGGTGGATCCCGGATAGGTGAGAATACTGATTTTTTATTTTTAACTCTTTCTTTTACTATATTTCACTTCTGCAATGTATATTGAAGAAGTGAAATTAGAGGGTTAGGTGCAATTTTAGTGTACTAAGCATGCTCAGTACACTAAAATCGGGTCCGAGGAATGATCAGCTGGGTACAGCAAAAAATCAGACACAAATCGGATCCCACAAAATCGGATGGCAATTAGGCCAAATCCGATCTGACCCCAATAGGATAACATGGGGGCCAAATCAGATCCGTGGCTGTCCGATTTACATCGGACAGAAACGGATTGAAGAAAATCGCAATGTGAAACCAACCTTACAAGCACTTCTGCATAGCGTGTTCTAGGTTCAGTGGAGAGAGCCACAGATTTGTATGGCCTATTTTACCTTTCCACAACTCTGCGGCGGTGTGCATTTTGTCACGTAAGCATAATAGTTTCAGAAGATCCTGTTACCATTTCACCAAAGCAGTGCAATAGTGATTCTAGCTTGTGACTAACATGAACAATGTGCTTTGAGATTACAATTCAGAGATGGAGGATGATGAGAACGAGGGGTGCATGAAGTGGTGTATGAGGTGGTTGAAACCCTCATAGAACTAGGCTCTCAATCCTTGATGACATTAGTATGCGTGCAGTTTCAGGTTCCGACTCTGTCCCAGACTCCACAAGGTTCACCCAGTGTACTGTCAAGCAAATGTAGGATCCCTTACCACAAATATTAGCAAAAGAAGAAACTATGAAACATACACCCTTTTATTGGTGGAAAGGGGTTCCTAGGAATACATTAGAATAAAAAGGAACATTTGATTTGGCTTTATGTTCCCCTTGCTGTTATACGGTGGGGTGGAGAAGTGTGGCCCAATGTGGGCATTGTTCATTTTGATAAGAGTCAGCCTGTCAGCATTTTCAGTTGACAGGTGTATGAGCCTATATGTTATTATGCCTCCAGTAGCACTAAAACCTTGCATGAATCAACTTAAACAGACGGGGAGCATTAACTGCAGCCTGCGAGCCTCATATTTAGCTCAACTCCTTGGACGATACAAACAATGAGTGAGGATTGCTTGAAGGCCTCTAAAAATTACACAACACATTAAGAAACTGTTGATATGGTGGAGGAGGACATGAAAAAGTTGAAACCATGAACCTTATACCCTTTTTTGGGTAGGAAGAGGTGCATGGGAATACACTAGAAAAAATGGAACATTTGATTTGGATTTATGCTAGGCTGCTGTATATGGTAGCCCAGCTATTAAGGCTTTGTTCACATGTTGCATTGTTTCTGCATTTCTCTTCAGCATTTACCATATATACTCGTGTATAAGCCGACCCGTGTATAAGCCAACCCCCTACTTTTGCCCCAAAATCTGGGAAAACCTATTGACTCGTGTATAAGCCGAGGGTGGACCCCAGCACAGGTATACAGCCCCCAGCAGTGTGGTATACAGGCCCCCCCTAGCGGTATACAGGCCTCCCCAGTGGTAGTATACAGCAGCCCCAGTGGTAGTATACAGGAGCCCCAGCAGCCCCAGTGGTAGTATACAGCAGCCCCAGTGGTAGTATACAGGAGCCCCAGCAGCCCCAGTGGTAGTATACAGAGCCCCAGCCCATGGTAGTATACAGGAGCCCCAGCAGCCCCAGTGGTAGTATACAGGAGCACCAGCAGCCCCAGTGGTAGTATACAGGAGCCCAGCAGCCCAGTGGTAGTATACAGGAGCCCCAGCAGCCCAGTGGTAGTATACAGGAGCCCCAGGTAGTATACGGGAGCCCCAGCGCCCAGTGGTAGTATACAGGAGCCCCAGCAGCCCCAGTGGTAGTATACAGCAGCCCCAGCAGCCCCAGTGGTAGTATACAGCAGCCCCAGCAGCCCCAGTGGTAGTATACAGGAGCCCCAGCAGCCCCAGTGGTAGTATACAGGAGCCCCAGCAGCCTCAGTAATCCAGGGCCCCCCCCCTCGCGCTCCGGAAACCTGTAAAGTAAAATCTTTATACTTATCACTGTCCCCGCTGCCCGCCGCTGCCGACATCACGATCCCCGGCTTCATCCGTCCGTCTTCTTCCAGCTTCCTGTTCGTCGCAGGCAATGACGTCATTGCTTGCGACGAACAGGAAGCCGGAAGAAGACGGACGGATGAAGCCGGGGATCGTGATGTCGGCAGCGGCGGGCAGCGGGGACAGTGATAAGTATAAAGATTTTACTTTACAGGTTTCCGGAGCGCGAGGGGGGGGGGGCCCTGGATTACTGAGGCTGCTGGGGCTCCTGTATACGCAAGCTGTCACTGACTCGCGTATAAGCCGAGGGGGGTACTTTTCAGCCCAATTTTTGGGCTGAAAAACTCGGCTTATACGCGAGTATATACGGTATAATTAGTTTTATGGAAATTTATGGAAATTAAAAGCTGAATTTACAGTACCAGCAAAAGCTGTGAGATATCAGTAATATCATGCACATGCACACTTGTTTTTTTTTTCCCGGACTGAAGTAGAAAACTGATGCGTTTTTGAAAGAAGCAGCATGTCATTTCTTTCAGAGATTTTGCAGCGTTTTTCAACATTGAAAAATCAACGAGAAAGAGCAAAAACGCAACAACAAAATGTAACTGCCCTTTCCGCTGCAATTTTGCAATGCTTTTGCTTCTTTTGTGGTAAATGAAACTAACTGTTTTTTGAAGATGTACTGAAGACAATTGACATATGAAAATGAAAAATGCAGTGAAAGAATGCAGCAAAAAAAAAAAATGAAAATAATTCAGCAACTCCTGCTTTTTTGGAAGCAGCTTTTGCACTGCTAAGAAAGCAAGCATTGCTTCAGAAAAAAACAATGTGTGAACATACCCTTGTGGGGTGAAGGAGGCATTTTTATTTTATTTCTGTTTTTTTTTGCCTTATATATGACATTATACAGGTAAAAATGTTTCCTAGCATTTTTGTTTCTGTAAAATACAGCAATTTTATACCTTGAGAACATTCATTTCAATGGTTTTCCATCCCCCCTAGCACTCTTGGGAGGGTCTTCTGGAAAAATACCTGAGTTTCCCATTGGCTTTCATTATACTCGTTACTTGAGTTGAGCACCCGAGCTGTGCGAAGTGCTCGATTTAAGTAACTTGCACCCAAGCATTTAAGTGCTCGCTCATCACTAGTTATCACTAAAGGAGGACCAAAGTTTGTAGTACAATTTATGTAACTGTTTACTATGCGTAATATTGTTTAGATATGTTTTAAATATTTGATTTGTAAAGTTTTCTATAAGTAAATATCAGAAAATTGGCATAAAAACTTATTTTGCATCTTTATATTTGCAAAAATAAAAATGTTTCAAAGAACTGTTTATGCATGTTTATTTATAAAGTACATGTAATACACTGAATATCCACAAGGAATATGGCACATATAGGTGTATAGACAACCCAAATATGCTGAAACAATTTTTTTTATAAGGTAAATTAAAATAACACAGAAATAAAATAAGCAAAAGATCTAAAATGCTGGGACATCCATGAAACCAAGTAAACGTATTCAATAAATTACATAGACATAGTAAAAAATATAATCAAATAAATGTGATAATTATCATGCAAACAATAAATATACACAGTGATTATAAATATCATATACCGGTAATAAATAATTATATTTAGTGTTATAATATAGTGATGATATATAGTGGGATTTAAGTTAGAACTAGGAATTAATTTTTGTGATGCTAAATAAATAATTACCGTATATACTCGTGTATAAGCCGAGTTTTTCAGCCCAAAAATTGGGCTGAAAAGTCCCCCCCCGGCTTATACACGGGTCTATACGGTATGTGCTGTGTGGGGGCTGTGTCCGGGTGCTGGGGAGGCTGGAGGAGGCGTGGGGAGGCTCCTGACAGAGCGGCCCGCACATGGGGCCGCTCATTAGATATGCACGGCTCCCCCCGCCCATCACAGCGGCAGGGGGAGCCGTGCAATACAGCCCCATATGTATACAGGCCCCCAGTGGGTTATACAGCAGGCCCCCATATACAGCAGGCCCCCAATGGCACTCGCCCCCCCCCCACACTGTGCAGAGCCCCCCCCATCCCGAAAGCATTATATTACCATTCAGCCGCATCACCGCCGGTGCTTCCCCTCCATCCTCTCGCGCTGTGTTCGGCTCCCACGTGACCCGGCGCGATGACGTCATCCGACTGCGACCGCCGGGTCACATGAGACCGGGAACGCAGCGCGCGAGGAAGGACGGCAGGACCGGCGGTGATGCGGCTGGATGGTAAGATAATGCATCGGGAGGGGGGAGCTCTGCACAGTGTGGGGGGGGGGGGCGAGTGCCACTGGGGGCCTGCTGTATAACCCACTGGGGGCCTGTATACTACCACTGGGGGCTGCGTGTATATACCCTGGGGCCTGCTGTATACCCCACTGGGGGCCTGTATACTACCACTGGGGGCTGCGTGTATATACCCTGGGGCCTGCTGTATAACCCACTGGGGGCCTGTATACTACCACTGGGGGCTGCGTGTATATACCCTGGGGCCTGCTGTATACCCCACTGGGGGCCTGTATACTACCACTGGGGGCTGCGTGTATATACCCTGGGGCCTGCTGTATACCCCACTGGGGGCCTGTATACTACCACTGGGGGCTGCGTGTATATACCCTGGGGCCTGCTGTATAACCCACTGGGGGCCTGTATACTACCACTGGGGGCTGCGATGTATATACCCTGGGGCCTGCTGTATACCCCACTGGGGGCCTGTATACTACCACTGGGGGCTGCGTGTATATACCCTGGGGCCTGCTGTATACCCCACTGGGGGCCTGTATACTACCACTGGGGGCTGCTGTATATACCCTGGGGCCTGCTGTATACCCCACTGGGGGCCTGTATACTACCACTGGGGGCTGCGTGTATATACCCTGGGGCCTGCTGTATACCCCACTGGGCGCCTGCCTGTATATACCTCCTGGGGCCTGCCTGTATATAGCTCCTGGGGCCTGCCTGTATATAGCTCCTGGTGCCTGCCTGTATATAGCTCCTGGGGCCTGCCTGTATATAGCTCCTGGGCCTGCCTGTATATACCTCTGGGGGCCTGCCTGTTATACCTCACTGGGGCCTGCCTGTATATACCTCCTGGGGCCTGCCTGTATATAGCTCCTGGGGCCTGCCTGTATATAGCTCCTGGGGCCTGCCTGTATATACTCCCGGGGCCGGCTGTATATACCTCTGGGGGCCGGCTGTATATACCTCTGGGGGCCTGCTGTATATACCTCTGGGGGCCTGCTGTATATACCTCTGGGGGCCTGCTGTGTATACCTCTGGGGGCCTGCTGTATATACCTCTGGGGGCCTGCTGTATATACGTACCTCTGGGGGCCTGCTGTATATACCGTACCTCTGGGGGCCTGCTGTATATACGTACCTCTGGGGGCCTGCTGTATATACCTCTGGGGGCCTGCTGTATATACCTCTGGGGGCCTGCTGTATATACCGTACCTCTGGGGGCCTGCTGTATATACCTCTGGGGCTGCTGTATACCACACTGCTGGGGGTTGTATACCTGTGCTGGGGTCCACCCTCGGCTTATACACGAGTCAATAGGTTTTCCCAGGTTTTGGGGGCAAAAGTAGGGGGGTCGGCTTATACACGGGTCGGCTTATACACGAGTATATACGGTACCAATAAATAATAAGTAATAGCAATTGCACTGGTGAAATAAATATAATAGTAAGAAAATAGATAAAAAATAAATACTGATAAAACAATATAATTGCAAATCTCAATATACTTCAACTTCAAAGCTATCCAATGCTGTAATGATCATGATTATAAAGTTTAATAGAAAAAGGTAGGTTAACAGAATCCTAGGCTTGTACAAACCTAATGTATGCTTGGTGTTCAGGCCCCAATGTGCGTTTCCACCCTTCTTCATAAGGGGGCATTAATCACATGTAGCAGTAATATGAAAACTGTATGATATCATGGAAAGAAGAGCTAACTAAAGATTTTCATTGGCAGATTTGAAATCAGGAGGTCAAAATCATTAAGAAATAGCTCATATGATAATTGAACCTGACAGCTTTTGAAAATATGTAGAACATTGTTATATATGAATTACATAGAAGTCAAGGAACTGAGATGTCTCTAAACCCATTAGGAGGCATCTTGATTCCTTAGTTTCTATATACAAGTGCATCTCAATAAATTAGAAAATCATAATAAAGTTAATTTATTCATTAATTCAATACATAAAGTGAAACACATACGGTATATTATATAGAGTCATTACAGACTGATCTTTCTCAAGTGTTGATGATTATGGCTTAGGCTGGCTTCACACCGCTGTGTGATCAGGTGCGGGGATGTCCGATGTGATTCGGACAGCCCCGGACCCGATTTGCAAACAGAACCAGAGGACATATATGATCCGATTTGGGCAGATTTTTCACCCCCGGACCCAAAAACGTTGCAAGCCCCAAACACAAAAACGTTGCAAGCCCCATAGGGCTACATTATCGCAAAATTGGGTCCGGGGCTGTCAGGTTTACACCAGACAGCCCCGGACCTGATCACACCGTGGTGTGTAGCCGGCCTTACAGCCAATGAAAACACAAAAGTCATTATAGCAAAAAATTTGAATATCATAAGACCAGCTGAAGACATGATTTTTAAGTCATAAATAGTGATGAGCGAGCATACTCGGCGCTACTCGTTACTCGCACGAGTATCCCGTACTCAGGGTGCTCGGTGAGCACCGAGTACCGCCGAGATGCTCGGACTCTTCACTAATAATTATCGCTCTGACACAAATACACAGCTCCCTGCAGTGCACACAGTGAGCTGGCACCTCACAGAGAGCAGATTGATTGTTACGGTCCCTCTGGGGGGCACAGCAAGGTGTTGTATGCTGCGGTGATTTGAAAAAGCCCACCCTCCCGCCCTTTCCCAGAAACACTCGTTTTATAGCCAGAAGTCTGTGGGTGGAGCCTGTCACTAATTGACTTACATTGGGCTCAGTGCTCGGTCGAGCATCGAGCACCCGAGCATTTTAGTGCTCACTCATCACTAGTCATAAATTTAGGCCTAATGAAAAGTAAGGACAACAAATGCACTTAATACTTAGTTGGGGCTCTTTTTGCATGAATTACTGCATCAATGTGGCGTGGCATGGAGGTGATCAGTCTGTTGCACTGCTGAGGTGTTATGGAAGCCCAGGTCAGTTCGTATGCATTGTTGGTTCTGGTGTCTCTAATCTTCCTCTTGACAATACTCTATAGATTCTCTATGGGGTTTAGGTCAGGTGAGTTTGCTAGCCAATCAAGCACAGTGAACGGAGAGTTTTATTTCATTTGCAGTTTCATAAGTACATTACCCGGCAGTTATTCCTCATGACAGCCTTCAGCACAGCACACGGCTATATGTTTAAGGGTTACACACCCTTAATTATGGCACCATACTAAAGATCTTATGCAACGTACATAGTGGTGCCTCCAGTGAAAACACTGTAACATAATGCAATCATTAGCAGCAGAACCAGATATGTAAAGTGAAAATTAAAAGCAGAATAGAGCTGGGTTTGATTTATTGAATAAGAGATCATAAATGAACCTAAATTAATATCATAGGGATTTAACACTAGATGCAACAATTTAAAGTAATTGCGTTCAGCAAGTGAATCCGTCTGGGTAATGTTTTATCTTAACGTTCATTTTCATTAAAATTATTCCTACTTGATTCCTTGTGTAAATCTCTTGTTAGAAGGGTTATATATATTAATTATTTTTATTTAGATTTTTTACTGTAATGTTAATTAAGATTACTATAAGGGTTCATTACACTATTGCCGCAACCATTATTTTGCACGTTGAGTTCTTATATTAGTAACTTCTTTGTAACATTCAATCAAAATATACTTCCCTCCAATTTCTAATTTTCTTCATGAAGTCTGGGCCCAACATTGCCATTATCTGTGCTAAGGTCAGTGTTGTCAAGAGTGGCGTATACGGTGAGCTGGACTCTCTTGCATTGCAACCTGCTTTCCAGGTCTCCCGCATCTTATCTGTGAAGAATTATTCACGGCAGTATACCTTCAAGTTTTAACAGTTTGTCTGTTGCATCGTTGTATCGCAGCATTGAACTTGCATTATGGCAGAAGCCTTAAAGCCGCTTTACACGTCGCAATATCATTACGATATTGTATACAACGGCACGGGAGCGCGCACGTTTTTGGCGTTTGTCCAAGATCTCATAGGAGATGTTACACTGTACTGTTTGCCTGGCGATAAACGCAATACGATGTCGTATGCCCCTCTTGCACACTGCGTCTCATCAACTCAGGGAATGAGCAATTAACATTGCAGTTAGTAGGGGAAGTTGGGCTCCAAATCGTAGTAGCGCTGTCACACAGCACGATCATGCCAGATCGTCCATCCAATATTGGCCAGTTGGAGAGCCTGCACAATTCACAAACAATATCGTTTTTGCATTCGTTCTTGCAGTCGCATTGCTCATTTACACCACACAATGCACGAACGATATCGGCGGCAACGCCCGAGCCACGTGACTTTTTATCATAGTTGGGCTACGATATCGTGCCGTGTAAAGCGGCCTTTTACACAGACAGGACAGAGCTTAAACCCTAATTAGTGGCTCAAATATGGATAAATCAGTCGATGGTCAAGATGAGGATACTTCTATAAAAAACTCCAGAAATTAGCAGGGAAGGAGAACAAATTATGGTGGGACATTACCACGTTTAAAAATTACAAGGACAATCTATCATACCAATGGGTTTATGATTTAAAACAATCTCCAATGTCATCTACGCAGACAAATTTGTGAACAACTGAAATGACATATTGAGCGATTGTTTCATGCAATTAATCAACTTGATCATTAAAAATGAGGAAAAGGAATTAGAATGGTTATAATCTGGTTTGGTAAATCGTAAAGCTGACTTAAAAGTGAATCTCTTACAGGAGAAATGTAATAACATCATGGTTCAAATTCCGAAATCTGTAGAAAAACTGGAGAAAAAAAAATATTGGACAGACATTTTTGACTATGATAATAATCAAATATATGAATATTTAATTATTTACAGTAGAATTACACCAGCAGATGACAAGGCTCCCCAAATCATCACTTATGGTAACTTCACACTAGACCTCAAGCATCTTGGATTGTGTGCCGCGCTACTCTTCCTCCAGACTCTGGGTCCTTGATTTCCAAATGAAGTCAAAATTTACTTTTATCTGAAAACAACACATTGGACCACTGAGCGACAGTCCAGTTCTTTTTCTCCTTGGCCCAGGTAAGATGCTTCTTGTGTACTCTATTGGTCATGAGTGGCTTGACACAAGGAATGCGACAGTTGTAGTCCATGTCCTGGATACGTCTCTGTGTGGTGGCTCTTGAAGCACTGACTCCAGCAACTCCAACTCCTTGTGAATCTCCCCCAAATTTTTAAATGGCCTTTTCTTAACAATCCTTTCAAGGCTGTGGTTATCCCGGTTGCTAATGCACCTTTTTCTGCCACACTTTTTCCTTCCACTTAACTTTCATTATTATGCTTGGATACAGCATTCTGTGAACAGCCAGCTTCTTTACCAATGACATTTCTTAGATTACCCTCCTTGTGTGACTGCCCTCTGGACATCTGTCAAGACAGCAGTCTTCCCCATGATTGTGCAGCCTACTGAACCATTTTAAATGCTTAAAATGGCTTTGCAGGTGTTTTTTGTTAATTATTTAAATTTTCTGACATAATGACTTTTGAGTTTTCATTGGCTGTAAGCCATAATCATCAACATTAACATAAACAATTGAAATAGATCACTCTGTTTTTAATGACTCTATATATTATATACGTTTCCCTTTTTGTATTGAATTACAGAAATATATTCTCTTTTTGATGTTATTCCAATTTATTGAGAAGCACTTATAATTCAGATCTAATCAGTAATGCCAGGTCAAAAATCATCCATTTATATGTGTTGCATTGTGAAAACTATTTACCCATGGGTAGATCTAAAAGTCTGGACTATAGCAGTCTGGAAAGTGAAAGGATGTTCTCAGCAGTCAGTCTGAATAAATGAATAGGAGATGGTCTAATTAGATAAGAAGAGATATAAATGAGAAGAAATGGCAAGTTTAAGTTGAAGCTGTTCATTTACTGAAGGTTTCTATGTGGCAGAATCTCTGGCCTTCCATGAGATTAGGGACTAGTTATTACATTCGGATGTGCTCTCCTCATTATCTTTTCAGTGACTTCAAATCACTGAGGGATTCCCTTGTCTCTGAATATTCCTTAATACATTGCAAGCTTTTTGGCTTCATTCTTTTATGTGTTATGTCTTGATGTTTCTGCAGCAGCAGGATGAGTCCTATATATAAGAAGATTTTTCGAATCCTATCATGTTAGTTCAGAAATTGCATCCTGCTTGTAGTGTTAATTCTCTGTTTATCTTAGGATATCTATCAACAATTGCTTTCTTATTTTCACAAGAAAAAGCCACAGTCAATGGCAATTAGCAAATAATGTATAGCAATTTACAAGCAAACAAATGTTAAGACTACTTAGACATCTGTGTACATTAGTTATACAAATTGACGAATAATAATACTGAGAATAATGGTATCATCTGTTTTTTTTCAATTAATTTGTAAGCATGTATGAAAAAAGAGAGGTCAGAAGGATAGGAAAAGAACCAAGAGAGAGCAGTGCCGATGGAGTGTAGCATAGCAATTAAGAGATGCTGTCAACAGTGTCATAAGCTGCAGAGAGTTCAATAAGAATGAACAGAGAGAGAGTGGTCACCACTACTTTTGCTGTCAGACCGTTATTGTTCATTTTGATGAGGGCAGTTTCTGTAGATTGTAGGTGGCAGAAACCAGACCAGAGTGAGTGGCGAGGTAATGAGTGAGGTGGGAGTAGACCAGGCGCTCCAGGAGTTTAGAGATGAAGGGAGGATTGGAGACTGGTCTGTAGTTGTTTGTGCAGGATGGGTCAAGAGACGTTTTCTTTAATAATGGAGTAATGATAGATTTTTTGAAGGAGGAGAGGAAGATACCAGAAGAGAAAGAGAGTTTGAAGATTTAGGTTAGATAAGGGGTGACCACCGAAGAGAGAGACTGGGGTAGGTGTTAGGGAATATATAATAGAGAAAGTCCAGCTCATCCCTCTGTGTTCCAGACATTCATGGTCCATACACTGTACGCACGGAGCCGCCCTGGTCCTCACGTATAGCAATCAAAAGTAAGAAGAAGTTTCCAGTGAGGACAGACAGGGTTAGATTAATTAAAACAAGTAGACTTTATTTCTCCAAGTTAAAGCATCATCCAGCTGACAGCGGAGTAGCCCCAGCAACAGGAAGAATCTCATGCGTTTCGACTTTAGAAAGTCTTATTCATGGATGGTGGGAAGAAATTGGGTCAGTGGTGCATGTAGTGGGACAAGAGGACGAGGGGAGACTGGAGACTACTTCTTCTGTGACTGGGTCAAATCTGGAGAGTGAGCTAGAGGAGATGTGGGATGGAATGGGAGTAGCAGCGCTTGGAGGACAGGAGCCGATTTCCTGACAGATGTTTGCTATTTTCTCTGTGAAGTAAGAAGCCAGATCATCAGCATTGAGGTCAGTAATAGGGAGTCTGCACTTTAGAACTGCGGAGAGAATGAAAGCTATCAAGAGTATTTTTTTGGATTGTTGGATAGTGAGATCAGGGTGGTGAAGTAATTCTGTTTGGTGAGGAGAAGGGCAGAGTTGTAAGTTCTTAGCATAAATTTATTGTGAATGAAGTTTTCTGGTGTGCAGATTTTCCTCCATAGGTGTTCATAACTCCTAGAGTATCGATGGAGGAATCGAGTTTGCGATGTGAGCCAGGGCTGTTTAACTCTGTATTTGGAGGTTCTGAGGGTGAGGGGCGCTACTTGGTACAGGGTGCTTCTGAGAGTGTTATTGTAGTGATTCTCAGCCAGATCCGGAATAACTGAATGAGGAAAGAGATTGTGGAAAGTGGTGAGTGTGGAGAGTATGTGAGTGTATGAGGGTTGATGGCCTGAAGATTTCTGAATATATGATAGATAGGACTGTGCTGGGATGGGCGATGATTTGTGAGCATGAAGGAGAGAGTATTGTAGTCAAAGAGAGGAAGAGGAGTGTTGTATAAGGAGTAGGTTGAACAGAGCCGGACAAAGATCAGGTCAAGAGTGTTACCAACTTTGTTTATCGCAGAGGTTAGGAGATGTGAGAGGCCAAGAGAGGTAGAGATAGAAGCTGGGATGCAGATGGGGAGCTGGGTTTGTTTATGGGGATGTTGAAGTCACCCAGTATAATCGTTGGTAATTCTGGGGACATGAAGTCACATCTCCTTATATACCTTCAGCCCTCATTGCAGGATATTGGGAACGTCACAATTGGTGCAATAACACTGTCTTTTCATTGGCTGGACCTCAAGCCTCATTTAACATATTTTTAGTAGTATTGCAATCCTGGCAAGGTAGAGTGACATACTGATTGATATAGTCCTTACAATGGAATGTTAGTAGGAGACATTCAGTCGGCAAACCATGACATTAAAGCAATAGTGGCTGGGGTAATTTACATAAAGTCAACATTCACAGGGTAACATACAATGGACGATTAGCATAATTAAGTTCTCTGGCCTTCTATGACAAACAAGTTAGATAATTACATTACCATGCTAACTAAAGCCACAGTCATCTACGAAATACTGTCTGGTTAGAGTTTAAGGACTTAACCCATGAAAGTTTGCAAGCCAAAATACAATACTGTCTGGGTTACATAAGAAATCATCCTATGTTCTACATTGAAGGAGTCCATTTTGTCACATACCTCCCCCTTTTTATGTAACCAGACAGGGCAGTCAAATGTAATATGTCTCTGGTTATCCTTCTCCTCTTGGCGGCATTGTCTTTTTTAATGGTGAAGTCAGCAATTGAGGCTTCCATCTATACACCTCCCCCAGATTACCTCTCCCAGGATGGGCAGACATATTATGAACAAGCACTAAAATGGGATTCAAAAGTTGGGCTCCCATAAATGTCTTGCTATCAATTCCCCCCCAGTCCATGACCACAGTCTAGCTAGGTGTACTCACTGTTAATGGCTCAGAGGAGAATGATGGGAGCTGGGAACATGGATTATCCTCTGAAGGTGTTGTAGTAAGATACACATCAGGGTGCTGCTTGGCTTCCTGGATGTTGGTGATGGCTGTGACAAACTGGCTTGTCCTGGGTCAGCACACAAAACAACAGATGTGGGGGCCATCAATGAGCCCCACTTCAACCTCCTCCTGGTTAGCCCTTGAATCAACAGGTGTGGGAAGGCTGCTCACAAATCCCACATCAACCTCTTCCTGGTCAGTCTCCAAAGCAACAGGGATAGGGACGTTTTCCAATAAAGTCCAACATGTCCTCTCCCTGTTCAGGCTCCAAAATAACAGGGGTGGGGACGCTGTCTTTAAGCTCCACGTTGACCTCTTCCTGGTTAGTTATCAAAGTAACAGGGATAACCTCTTCCTGGTCAGTCTCCATAAAAGCAGGCTTGGGGACGCTGTCGATAAGCTCCACATCAACCTCTTCATCTTTCTTGGCTTGCCAACGGACCAATTTCTAAATCAAATATGACCGGGTGTCTGTATCCCCGAATTCGATTTGTCGATACAGACATGCCACCTGTAGTTGCAGCTTCTTATAGCGGCTGTACTTCAACTCCAGTCCTTGTCCCATGGCTGAGCTAGTGGGGTTGGACATGGCAACGTCCGAAACCTGAATGCCTCACTATGGCCTGCTGGGTATGCTTATATGCATCCCTGGTTGTTGAGCCCTTGGATGGTGTCCACAAACACCAGTCCCTTGCAGCTCCCCTGGATAAACTAGGCTGAGTAGTATCCCACCACTGCCACCAATTGTGGAGACCCAGGGGTCAGTGGGTGCTCTCGTCCGCAGGCCCAGCCTGTCTTTACAAAGACAACGTGGACCAGGGCTCATCCCACAACTGAACGCCCGAGCTCCTTAACCGTGGGCGGAACACTACTCAGACAACACAGGGTGAGGGAACCACAATATTAAGGCTTTATTGGATCCCCAAACAGTTAACAGCATACAGTTGTGGCCAAAAGTATTGACACCCCTGCAATTCTGTCAGATAATACTCAGTTTCTTCCTGAAAATGATTGCAATCAAAAATTCTTTGGTATTATTATCTTCATTTAATTTGTCTTCAATGAAAAAACACAAAAAGAATTGTCCTAAAGCCAAATTGGATCTAATTCTACACCAAACCTAAAAAAGGGGGTGGACAAAAGAAAAATCATGTGATGCTTCTCTAATTTGTGTAATTAACAGCACCTGTAACTTACCTGTGGCACCTAACAGGTGTTGGCAATATCTAAATCACACTTGCAGCCAATTGACATGTATTAAAGTTGACTCCACCTCTGTCCTGTGTCCTTGTGTGTACCACATTGAGCATGGAGAAAAGAAAGAAGACCAAAGTACTGTCTAAGGACTTGAGAAACCAAATTGTGAGGAAGCGTGAGCAATCTCAAGGCTACAAGTCCATCTCCAAAGACCTGAATGTTCCTGAGTCTACCGTGCGCAGTGTCATCAAGAAGTTTAAAGCCCATGGCACTGTGGCTAACCTCCCTAGATGTGGATGGAAAAGAAAAATTGATGAGAGATTTCAACGCAAGATTGTGCGGATGGTGCATAAAGAACCTCGACTAACATGCAAACAAGTTCAAGCTGCCCTGCAGTCCGAGGGTATTGTTATTACTATTTATTTATATAGCACCATTATATTCCATGGCGCTTTACATGCTAAAAGGGGCAGACTAGGGCAAGTAACATAGTAACAATACAAGTAACAATAAATGTGGACAATTCGGTAGTACAGATACAAGAGGGGAGTAATCCTGTCCACGAGGGCTCACAGTCTACGAAGGGCAGTGAGTTCCAGAGTATGGGTGAAGCACGGGAGAAATCCTGTATGCGGTTTTGCAAAGAGATGAGGGGGGAGTAGAGGAGGAGCTCTTGGGAGGATCGCAGGTTGCATGAGGGTAGGTATCGGGACACCATGTCAGAGATGTATGGAGGGGACAGGTTATGAATGGCTTTCTATGTCATGGTTTATGTTTTAAGCAGGGAGCCAGTGAAGGACTTGGCAGAGGGGGGAGACAGGGGAGAGTCAGGGGACAGATGGATTAGGCGGGCAGCGGAGTTCAGGATAGTGTAATACTATTGTATAGGTTTTGAGGAGTCTGATCACTTAAGGGCAATGAAGAGCAGAGACGGGTTCTTGGGTGCAAAGTATTTATAACACACAGCAAAACAAGGTGAACTTAGTACACAGCAAAAGCACACAACATAATACAACCCCAATATATATATCTCGTCGAGCACAGTCCTTATGGAAGCAGTCCGAAAAACCAATAGTCCAAAACAGGTAAATCCGGATCCATGTAGCCCATAGCACAAGTCCTTGTACTGGAACGACCGGAAGATATAGTCCGTGGCAAAAGGTCCCCACACCCGGATGACCGGGTAACAAGTTTAAACACAGTTCCGAGTAGGTAATGAAACACAAGTTCCACAAAGCACACAGTACATACGATAATAACCGGGAAGTTGCTTACAAACTTGAACGTCCGAGCCAGAAGGTAGAAGCAGCGGCACCAGAAGCACGATGCAGGAAGCTGTAAGGTGAACCGAGATCTCAGAGAGCTCCAGGGAAGTGAGAGGATCAAGGAGAACAGCTGAGCTCGAGCAGACCAGGAACCAGTATACTCAAGCAATGAATGCTCACCTGAGCCAGGTCTTTATGTAAACGAGACAGGAAGAAGGGCAAACAAAACAATGATCTCCATGCTGACTGAGGGCAAAATGGTCAAACGGCAAGCCGGAAAACCTGGAATACTGACAGATAGATTGGAGAGGTGCAAGGGAGGTATTGGGGAGGCCCGTGAGCAGGATGTTGCAGTAGTCGAGGCGGGAGATGATGAGTGTGTGCATAAGGGTTTTAGCAGTGTCGTGGTCGAGGAAAGTGCGGATCCTATAGATGTTTTTGAGCTGGAGTCGGCAGGAGGTGGCAAGGACCTGGATGTTAGGCTTAAAAGAGAGGGAAGAGTCAAGGATAACCCTGGGGCACTTGGCGTGGGGGACTGGGGAGAGAGAGCAGTCGTTGACGACAATGGATAGGTCAGGTAGGGAGGGGGAGCGTTTTGGGGGGGGAAGACTATGAATTCGGTTTTGTCCATGTTCAGCTTAAGGAAGCGAGCAGAAAAGAAGGATGAGATGGCGGACAGGGAATGTGCAATTTTGGATAGAAGGGAGGCGATGTCAGGACCAGACAGGTAGATTTGGGTATCGTCAGCGTAGAGGTGGTACTGGAGGCCATGGGACTCAATAAGTTGTCCTAGGCCGAGAGTGTAGAATGAGAACAGTAATGGTCCAAGAACAGAGACCTGGGGGACCCTGACAGATAGGGGGTAGAGCGAGAAGGATGTGTGGGAGTGGGTGACGCTGAAGGTCCGGTTCGTTAAGTATGAGGAGATCCAAGAGAGGGCAAGGTCCGTGATGCCAAGAGATTCCAGGATCTGAAGTAGAAGGGAGTGGTCAATAGTGTCGAAGGCGGCGGACAGGTCGAGGAGGAGGAGATCAGAGTAGTGGTGCTTGCTTTTGGCAGTCAGTAGGTCGTTGGTGACTTTGGTGAGGGCTGTTTCAGTGGAGTGGAGTGGTCGGAAGCCAGATTTCAGGCGATCAAAGAGGGAGCAGGAGGAGAGGTGAGAGGACAGCTCAGAGTGGACATGCTGTTCAAGTAGTTTAGAGGCAAAAGGGAGGAGAGATATAGGGCGGTAGTTGGAGACAGTTGTGGGGTCGAGGGAGGGTTTTTTGAGGATGGGTGTGATCAAGGCGTGTTTGAAGGCTGAGGGGAAGGTGCCGGTGGTGAGTGATAGGTTGAAAAGATGAGTTAGGGCTGGGATGATAACGGAGGTGAGGTTGGGAATGAGGTGGGATGGGAGCGGGTCGTAGGCGCTGGTGGTGAGGTGTGATTTTAACAGGAGAGAGGAGAGCTGGTCTTCAGTTATGGGGGGGAAGCAGTTGATGGAAGGAGAGGGCAGTATAGGTGGGAGGAGAGGTTGTGGGGACAGTGGATCAAAGCTGTCTCTGATTCTGTCAATCTTTTCTTTGAAGGAGGCAAAGTCTTCTGCAGAGATAAGGGTAGAGGGAGGGGGAGCAGGCGGGCGGAGTAAGGTATTGAAGGTTTTGAAAAGTTGTTTGGGATTGTGGGACAGGGAGGTTATTAGGGATAGAAGAAGGCTTGTTTGGCTGGTGGCAAGTGCAGTCTTGAAGGCGATGAGGGACTGTTTGAACAGCGCAAAATGCTCAGTGGAACGTGATTTTTTCCATCGTCTCTCGGCGACCCTGGATGCCCGTCTCAGGTCTTTAGTGAGGGTGGTGTGCCAGGGTTGCCTGTTAGTGCATGGAGCGTGGTATGTGAGGGGGGCGGCTAGGTCGAGGGCCTTGGTTAATGTGGTGTTGTAGAGGGTGGTGGCAGTGTCTGTGTCATGTATAGATGTTATGTTGGCGAGAGGGAGAAGGGATTCTGAGAGTGAGTGTAGATCAATGTGATTTAGGTTTCTGAGGGGATGATCAAGTTTGCGGAGAGGAGGTGGTGTAGTAGGGGAGGTGAGGAGGAGAAGGTCAGCAGATTGTAGTCAGACAGGGGGAGGGTTGAGTTTGTGAGGTTAGTAAGGGAGCAAATACGGGTAAGGATGAGATCCAGCTTGTGGCCATCTTTGTGGGTGGCAGAGGAAGACCATTGAGAGAGCCCTAAGGATGAGGTCAGGGAAAGAAGTTGAGAGGCGGTTGGGTGGCCAGTGTCAATAGGGATATTGATATCGCCATAATGATGGTGGGGATGTCAGTAGAGAGGATATGAAGTACCCAGGTGGTGAAATGGTCAAGGAAGGTGGGGATGGATCCAGGGGGGAGGTAGATGACGGATAGCTGGAGGTTACAGAGGGAGAAGATGCGGACAGAGTGGGCTTCGAAAGATGGGAGGGTAACAGAGGGGGGTAATGGAATAGGGGCAAAGGAGCAGGTGTCGGATAGGAGTATGCCGACACCTCCGCTGTTTGTCAGAGGGGCTGGGGGTGTGGGAAAGATTGAATCCACCGTAGGATAGTGCAGCAGGGGAGGCCGTGTGGGAGGGGGTGAGCCAGGTCTCTGTGATGGCAAGGAATGAGAGTTTATTAGAAATAAAGAGTTCATGGATGTCTGGGAGTTTATTACAGACTGAGCGGGCGTTCCAGAGTGCGCCTTGCAGGGAGATTAGAGGAGCAGGGGCTGGGGGGATGAGTCTAAGGTTGGTCAGGTTGCGAGGGGGGGTGATGGTGAGGTTATGAGAGTTGGTGATGGTACGGAGGGGTGGGGTGTAGGTGACTTTGGGGATGTGCCGGGGGAAAACGGGATTAGGGAAAATGTCGCCAGTGAGTAGGAGGAGCAGGGAGAGGGTTAGCAGGGGAGAGCAAGAGTGTTTACGTGGTGGGCGTGCCTGATTGGAGATGGAGGATTGAAAGTGAAGGAATAGTTCAGAGGAGTGGGTGAGGTGGTTAGGTAGGATGGAGAGTGAGAAAAGTACTTTGTTGCTGGGTGGAGGGATGAGTGGGGGTAGCAGGAAGTGGAGAAGAATGGGAGTGAGAGTGCAAAGGTGGGGATACATTGTGGATGTTGAGCGGGGGATGGGTGTAGCGTGGGTCAGATGCAGCGGGAAGGAGAGCTGTAGTGGTGGGGGTACAACAGTGTCAACCTGTACTATCCGTTGGCGTCTGAATGAACAGGGACTGTATGGTAGGATACCCAGGAAGACCCCACTACTTACCCTGAGACATAAAAAAGCCAGGCTGGAGTTTGCCAAAACTTACCTGAGAAAGCCTAAAACGTTTTGGAAGAATGTTCTCTGGTCAGATGAGACAAAAGTAGAGCTTTTTTGGGAAAGGCATCAACATAGAGTTTACAGGAGAAAAAAAGAGGCATTCAAAGAAAAGAACACGGTCCCCACAGTCAAACATGGCGGAGGTTCCCTGATGTTTTGGGGTTGCTTTGCTGCCTCTGGCGCTGGACTGCTTGACCGTGTGCATGGTATTATGAAGTCTGAAGACTACCAACATATTTTGCAGCATAATGTAGGGCCCAGTGTGAGAAAGCTGGGTCTCCGTTAGGGGTCTTCCCGCAGGACAATGATCCAAAACACACTTTAAAAAGCACTAGAAAATGGTTTGAGAGAAAGCACTGGAGACTTCTAAGGTGGCCAGCAATAAGTCCAGACCTGAATCCCATAGAACACCTGTGGAGAGATCTAAAAATGGCAGTTTGGAGAAGGCACCTTTCAAATATCAGGGACCTGGAGCAGTTTGCCAAAGAAGAATGGTCTAAAATTCCAGCAGAGCATTGCAAGAAACTCATTGATGGTTACCGGAAGCGGTTGATCGCAGTTATTTTGGCTAAAGGTTGTGCAACCAAGTATAAGGCTGAGGGTGCCAATACTTTTGTTTGGCACATTTTTGGAGTTTTATGAAATGATCAATGTTTTGCTTTTTGCTTCAATCTCTTTTGTGTTTTTTCATTGAAGACAATTTAAATGAAGATAAAAATACTAAAAAATTTGTGATTGCAATCATTTTCAGGAAGAAACTGAGTATTATCTGACAGAATTGCAGGGGTGTCAATACTTTTGGCCACAACTGTATAACGCATAACCAAGCACAACACATAATGTAACAGGCAACAGAGTCTCACCCTTCCGCTGGCTCACCAGGGATTAGAATATAGCACAGCAAAGTCTGTAGCCAGGTGACTGTATAGTCCCAACCTGTGTTGCTTCCTTATCCTTATGCAGTCTTTATCACAGCCGAATCGGATAATCCGATGCTGAAGTCCTTGTGGTTCTATAGTCCGAGTTCTGATCCCCTTGGTCGGCACCGAAATGACTAGGCCTGGGGTTTTGGCTCGCCAACCCGAAGATCCTAGATTAGCTGCCTGTATCCAATCATTCCCTACTGTGCTAAAACCTATGTCTTAGGCTTCAGATTATCTAACTAAGGCTGGCTTCATACCACGGTTTTGTTCCTGTCCGTGGGATCCTGTATTTTGGAGGACCACACGGACAGAATCGGAGTGGTCCAGATTGGCAACTCTGGATGCCATTTCTGTGTCCGGATGCGGGATTTTGAGGGATCCGGACACAGAAAGGGCTGGGGGGAAGCCGAGCCAGGCAAGTGGTGTTGACACTGTTACTTTCACTTTAGCAGTGTATCTGCATACACTGTGTGACGTAGCGATCACTGACCGGAACGGGGTTCACTCAATTGGCAGCGATGTTCAAACACAGCAACAGTCTCTCAATGTAAATAAATTAATGTTGGTTTATTAATTTATCATAAACCGCCCTCCAGCACATAAACAGGAGCCTTTCTTTGGCTTACAGGAACATATTGCCTGGTATAAATTATTTTGTTACCTCACACACAGATGCACAGGTTTGGGTATGCTTCTCCAGCACTATCCCAGTGGAGCAGTCTCTGACTCCACTCACAGGCCACAGCTCCAGGCCTGGTCTCTCCTCATGTGTTACACCCAGCCAGTTTCCACAGCCGGGGCTTGTCTGTCATCAGAGCCTACTGCAGCCACAACATGTGCTAAGCAGCAGGCTTTTCCTGCCTCTAGGACCTGAGGTGATATCCCATCCTGTGACCATTCAGAAGTCACATGATATCAGCCCTGACTACACCCCTAGAGGAGGTGTGTTAACTCATATACACACACACACACACTTGCATTAACTCTTTCTACTGCTGCAAGACAAAGTGAAACATTCACATTGCATCAGACCTCTGCCTGTGCAATGCATACCAGCCATTCAGACCATGGCTGGCCGATATACCACATATCCTTCCCCCTGCCTAAAGCCGCCCGGCTTGGTGCCATAGGTCCCCACACAAGGGGGTCGTCCGTGTCACCACCAAAGGTCAGACCTTGCTACCCAGTCAGACTCTGTCACCTCATGGGTATGAGACCTATCTCTATGAGGCCTTCCACATCCCCAGCAGTTAGTACGATAGTGCGCATCACTTGCACTCGTGTCTATTGTTCAGCTTTGGGCTGCCAGCCTTGAGACATGGTCCGTCACTGTCGCCAGACCCTTTTCAGTCAGCACATCTTTTGGATATGTCCGTTTGTCAGACCTCTCTCTTCATGGCTGCCTCCAATGGGTAGAGTTGTAGTGAGTCGCATTTATAGTGAAATCTCCTGTCTGATCTGCCTCTGTATCGTCATACATACTGTTAGGTCTTTTGTCTAAGATCCTCATCATTGGTGTAACAGGGAATTCTCTACTCCTCAACCTATTACGCCCCCTATGTACATAAATCCATCTATGACTGCTCCTCTTTATTGATCAATTGATAATTGATAAATTGGTATCTCTGTTGTGAGTAATATATAAATATTGATTCATATATACACATACTGTGTTCACTATAATTCACTTAAGTAGCAGTAAAATCATTAATGACTACTTTTTCTCAAATGTTAATCAGATAACCACATTGTGACTAATACACATATACACATTATATGGACACACTGTGTTCATTATAAATTAACTTATATTCATGAATGTGATTGGTTCTGATTACATTGTTTTGCACCTTATGAACTATATATTTTCTCTACAGTTTATATGTAATATATCTGCAGTGCTTTGCATATTTATCTTATATGCTGGACCAATATGGCAGTAATTCTTAAATTTTCCTATATATTTCAATGTTAACTATTATTATAGTATATTATACCGAATTAATTCTGCCTTTCTGAGATTAGTATGCGGTTTGATGTATACATATTGGTGATATGAATTCTATAACCATGCTGGGACTATGGACTGGAATATTATCTTCCATCATATATTGATTTTATGAACTGTAATAATTGTTCTGCACATCTAAAATAAAGTTTTTGCACTTTTTTGATATTTTGGGCAGAATGATCGTTTTCTTTCTCTTTTTGATTTCTTCTTGATCATGGTGGACTCCTGCTCTGCTAGGACTTCCCAGGATTAATTCTCCTATAGTGCCACCACCTGACCGACCATCAGTGGCTTGCTCAGAACCTGAAGAGGACATACACACCATCTTCTTGCTTGGTTCCGTCTCCCTGACTTCATCTTGTAGAACCTTTTTGTCACACTGTGTCAGTTCCTCTGACAGCACATCTGTCTCAGCCCAAGCGGTTGCTACAGGCAATGACACTTCATCTTCCATCTTTATCTTCTCGATGTCTGGAAGAGAACTCGCACATAGACTAGGAGCACATGACCTTAGATTATCAGCTGGGGCCACCTGGGCAGCTTCTTTGTGGCGCTTGCTCCTTTTGTGACGGGAGGATTTGCCTTCCTTGCTGGGCCCTTCCTTATTGTACTCCCTTTCTTTCTCAGAGTCACAGTCACCCTTTGAGTTCATGTCACACTCCACAGTCTGGTGAACCCCCAAGTCACTCTCGAACTTCGTGTCAGCATCATTCTTTTTAGCTTCCACATCACTACCAGTCATCCTGTAGTACACTTCAGGGGACGTCAGGTCACCAAATTGAGCAGATGTATGACTTTCACTGGTCACCCCTACTTCACAACCGTCAATTTTGGGAGGTGTTAATCCCTTATCGGACACAACCCCATCAGCAGAAAGCCCTTTATCCTCCTGCTGTAGAACACGACCCCCTTCTGTCAAAAATAAAAAAAACATTTAGAGCTCCGGCCTATGATCATCGAACACACCAAGTCTGGCACGACCAGGGCCGCATCATCAATGAGCCAATATGAGCACTCTGCTCAGGCGGCGATGACAGAGGGCGGCAGAGCGGCGCCGTCCCTGCAGTCAGATAACATGCTGCCATAATCCTGTGTGTGTTGTCAGTGACTGTGTGGAGCAGTTGCGATTGGGACTGGGGAGGGAGGAGGCTCCTGGCTGCTTTCACTTTCAATACAGCAGCAATTGGCTCTGCCTCCTCAGCGTCCGCCCCCTCCAGCCTGGGAGTGTGATGATTGGTCAATCCAGCAGTCATTCTACCTCTGCATCAAGTGACCCTGTGTTCATCGGGACCCAAGGTGCTGTATATAGGGGGCTCTGCTGTATGTGGGGGTGTTGTATATGGAGCTGGGGTACTATATATGGGGGTGGGTTCTGCTGTATTGGCTCAGTGTTTAGCAAAGTATTGTGGCTCAGTGGTTAGCACTGTATAAGGTGGCTCAGTGGTTAGCATTGTACATGGTGACTCAGTAGTTAGCAGTGTATATGGTGGCAGAGTGGTCAGTGCAGAGCGGTGGCAGAATGGTCAGCGCAGTGAGGAAGCAGAGTGGTCAGCGCAGTGCGGAGGCAGAGTGGTCAGCGGAGTGCGGAGGCAGAGTGGTCTGCGGAGTGCTTAGGCAGAGTGGTCTGCGGAGTGCAGAGGCAGAGTGGTCAGCGGAGTGCAGAGGCAGAGTGGTAAGCGCAGTGCGGAGGCTCAGTGGTCAGCGCAGTGCGGAGGCTCAGTGGTCACCGCAGTGCGGAGGCTCAGTGGTCAGCGCAGTGCGGAGGCTCAGTGGTCAGCAGAGGACAGAGGCACTCTGCCTGCCATACTTACCACTGGCCCATCGTCTTCCCCGCCGCCGCATATCAATCACTGACAGCGGGATCCAAGGCGGCTGCGGCAGGGAACGCACTGTTCCCCGTCTGCTCCGGAGATCCCGCGATAGTATTGTGGGATCTCCGGCGCTCACGTGACAGCCCGGGGTCCTGGCTAGACCCCGGATGCTGTCACTGAGCAGTTTCCTGTTGTGGTTGGCAGGCACTGTCAACCACAATAGGTCCGCGATTCTGGGAGATACAGATGAGCTGCAGCTCATCTGTATCTCCCAGAAGTGACCGGACTGTGCAGCAAGGTGCCTCTTAAAGGGGCAGTGTAAAAATAAGAATGAATGAAAAAATAAAGTTTTTAAAAACCTGTAAAAAAGAAAAAAAATATAAAAGTTCAAATCACACCCCTTTACCCCCAATCACAATAAAAGTATATAAAAAAAAAACAAAACACAAGTTTGGTATCACCTCGTTCAGAATCGCCCGATATATCATCATATCAAATCCATTAATGAGAGCCGTAAACTCCGTAACAGAAAAAATGGTCCAAACGCCAAAATTCAGTTTTTTTGGTCGCTGCTTTATTGCTATAAAATGCAATAACGTGTGATCAAAACTGTGGATTTCCCCAAAAATGGTATCATTAGAAACGTTAGCTCAAGACGCAAAAAATAAGCCATCACCCAGCCCCAGATCCTGAAAAATGAGAACGCTAGGGGTCGCAGAACATGGTGCAAAAAGTCTGTTTTATTTTTTTTTCTTAAACTTCTGAATTTTCTTTCACCACCTAGATACCAATAAAGGTATACATGTTGGGTGTCTACGAGCTCGTACCGAAGTGAGGCATCACCACGTCATGTTGGTTTTACCATATAGTGAACATGGCGACTAAAATACCCAAAAAACAAACGTGTCATTGCAGTTTTTTTTGCAATTTCACTGCATTTAGAATTTTTTTGCAATTTCCCTGTACACAATATGGCAAAATAAATTATTGACAGCTCATCCCAAAAAAAACAAGCTGTCATATATCTATATTGATCGAAAAATAAAAAAGTTATGGCTCTTGGAAGCAAAGGAGCAAAAAACAAAAATAAAAAACGAAAAATTCCCTGGTCATGAAGGGGTTAATATTTACCTTGTAGCACTGCATGTTTTTATGTTCTTTTTTAATCTTTTTTTATGTGCAAAATTTTTAATACTTTCCCTTCTGTGCCAACAGTGCCTTTTCTGATTTATGCCACATTCCATAAAATATCCTCTTCTGTTGAGAATTATTATCATGGTAAAGAGTTGAAGATAAAAGAAAAGAAATATGTTAACTTGCACTGTGTGTATACTATGGTTCTTTGTTTCTATCACATCCGGGGATGATGCGCACTTCCAGCTTTGCCTAAACGCTTCCGGCTCTACTCGGGGTGTCTCCAATCGCTGGACATGTGTGGTTGCCTTGGCAACCGCTGGGCAGCCAAATATACGTGGTAATGACGCATTTCCGGTGGCGTACCCAGACACAGCAGTGGGGAGGCGAGCGCCACTACTCATCCGAGCAGGCGGTTCGCGCATCATATGCAAAATGTATATTGGGGGTCCTTGATGGGGGGGTCTTCCCATCCCCATTCTCTTTAGCACTGGCTAACCACAGGCACTTTTAGGTAATGGAGTACCATTAATTGTATGATGACCTGTACCTCTCATGTCTATTGTTTCCATTGTGAACCGATGCAATGTTAATTATACTATGCACATGATGACTTATGAGTGGTCTGATCTTTTATGGAAATATGTGCAATATTTTCTTCTGCTGTGCTAAATTGTACCTATTCATCTGTTCAGCCATTTTACACCTTTTATCTGGGTTGCACTATGTAATAAAGCTATTCACATTTTGATGCAAAAAACTCAGTCTCTTTCTCCTGTTTGTTGTATTGCTATTGTATGGAGTTTGCTGTGAGCTATACCCTTTTGAGCAGGGGTCTCAAATTCAGCTGGGTTGGTGGGCCGCACACAGAAATTTTTTTTTATCGGGGGGCCGAATTGCTTGTAGGATTAAGTGACATTTTTAGTAATACCAGAATTTTTTGCTCAATGTAGTAATGTCCAAATCCTTATCCCCTTCTTGTAGTAATGTCCTCATCTTAGTCCCTTTCTTGATGTAATGTCCCCATCCTGGTCCCCTCTTGTACTAATATCACCATCCTGATCCCCTGCTGTAGTAATGTCCACATCATGATCCTTTTTGCAGTGATGTCCCCATCCTGGCCCCCATAGTGTAGTAATGTCCCCCATGCTGATCCCCTTTTGTAGTGATGTCCACATCCTGGCCCCCATAGTGTAGTAATGTCCACTTAAAAAGAGATCAGCATGGGGATGTCCACATCCTGGCCCCCATAGTGTAGTAATGTCCCCCATGCTGGTCCGCTTTTGTAGTGATGTCCACATCCTGGCCCCAATAGTGTAGTAATGTCCACTACAAAAGGGGATCAGCATGGGGATGTCCACATTCCTGGCCCCCATAGTGTAGTAAAGTGGGGGACATTACTACACTATGGGGGGCCGGGATGTGGACATCCCCATGCTGATCCCCTTTTGTAGTGATGTCCACATCCTGGCCCTCATAGTGTAGTAATGTCTCCCATGCTGGACGCCTTTTGTACTGACGTTCCCAACCTGGTCTATCTTCTTTTTACACACACACACACGCTCTCAGACACACACACACATGCTCTCAGACACACACACACGCTCTCAGACACACACACACGTTCTCTGAAACACACACACACGCTCTCTGACACTCATGCTCTCTGACACTCACGCTCTCTGACACTCACACACACACGCACACACTGACACACACACACATATCCCCTATTGCTGGCACACATCCCCCATGACTGGCACACGTCCCCCATGACTGGCACACGTCCCCCATGGCTGGCACACATCCCCTATGGCTGGCACACTTCCTCCTGTGCTGGCACACGTCCCTTATTGATGGCACTCATCCCCCATGGCTGGCACACTTTTCCCGTGGCTGGCAGACGTCCCCCATGGCTGGCACATATCCCCTGCAGCTGGCACACGTCCCTGTGGCTGGCACACATCCCCCGTGCCCTGGCTATGGCCCCCATGCGCTTTCTTCACCCTCCTCCGAGCCTCTCTCCTGACGCTGCACTCCTCCACTTCCTGATTCTCAGTGCTGGTCATGTGATCGGCACAGCAGAGAGACATTTCCTCTGCGTGCCCCATCACAGCGGCAGCAGGGAGGGTGGGGAGACAGCGGGAGATCAGCGCTGGAGGAAGGTGAGTAAAGTTTTTTTATTTTACTCTGGGCAGCAGCATGGGGGGGCATGTGTCATCACTGATGAGGGGGGGGGTGCAGGCACATATAATATGCGCTGCTCACCCAGCCCATCACCGCGGTGCTTTTTCAGCACCATGGACAGCGGCAGTGCATATTATATGAGTGGGAACCCCCGGACAAGCTCCAGAGCCCTATCACCACCCCTGCAGTATAATCCAGTCCGCCGCCGGCATGATTCACTGTCCACAGTGTCGGGGGCCGCACTGAGAAGCCCCGGGCCGCATGCGGCCCGCGGGCCTTGTGTTTGAGACCCCTGCTTTAGAGGTTACTTTCCTCAGGCTCATATAGTTATTGTCACACAATATGAAACTATTTCATGGCACTCTATATGAGCAGTAAAAAAAAATGGATTTGAAAGTACTGCAGATGTGAAAGAACCCAAACGGTAAAAATGAAGTTTTTCAGTTAGGCTGAAGGCACACTGTCATGCATCAAGCACGGAATGTGTTTGATGCATCACAGTGATGTGACTGTTGTGCATATTTTGTGTGAGTGTGGTGCAAGTGTGATGCATGTTGGTGAGTGTGCATGGCTGTATGCATGTGAGTGTGCTGCGAGTCTGTTTCGTGAGTGAGTGTGTGGTGCGTGGCAGTGTGATGCTGTCCGTGATCCTGAAACATACTTAAGGACTGCGGACAGCATTTACCAGCATATTCAAACACCGCTGCTGTGAAGCAGTTTTGTTTGAATTTGCAGGGTTGGCGGCACAGTAACCAATCAGCTGTCAGCGCTGTGAAAGCAGCGGTGACACCTGAAGTGTTTATGCACCGCCGCTGCCCTGAAAATGTAATTGCTGGGCTGCCGGCACATTAAGCATTCAGCTGTCAGTGCCGTGAAAGCAGCGGTGACAGCTGAAGGGTTAATGACTAGCCCAGGGTATGGGGACTCAGGTAACTGGGCCCTCTGCTGCGGTAGAGATGTCATTGATGGCCTGCCTAGACCCATGGCCCTGGTGGTCAACTAAAAAGGGGTAGTTGGAATGGGAATAAAAGTTTATTAGTTTATCGTGACGCCACCCGCAGATTCTGGTGATGTAGCACCAGCACCGCTTCAGACCTCCGGAAGGCGATGGTATAGCAGCCGAGATGGTACAGCTCCCTGCAGGTAGAGCTGGGCCTCCGGGGCAGGGATGCACCTGTAGTGATAGAAAATCTGATGATGGAGATAAGTTAGTTGTAGTGCAGCAGTGAATAAGCACTCAGAGACTCTGTCACTCTACCTGGATACTTTACTGGAACAATGCTGATGGTGGTACAGTTAACAGAAAACAGCCGTTGTTAAGTAAGGATAGCTCGCCGGGTAGTCACAGTGGGCTGCAGGATCTCCTGGAGTCTCCCATGGTATGCCTTCCTTGTTTCTAACCTGTGTCGTGCTGCTACTGCCTGTCCGGGAACAGCCTGCTTATTACCAGGCCCAATTGGGGTGATTCCTGAGTGTTCCCGCTTCCCGCTCTCTTTTCTCCTACACTGGATCTCGACCCTGGTGAGTTATCCTGGTGTGACTCATTTCCTTTCTGACAGGGTGTCGGGGCCAGTAGACAGACCCGCAACCTCCGGTGTTACAGCTCAGGGGCTGAACTCCCTTTGCCGCGTCTTCAGAACCGGCACTCCGGTGTATGGACCAGGGTTCCCTCCCTGAGTATAGATGCTCGGGGGGTCCCCTCCTTCAGTCTGGGCTGCCTGATCTCTCTCTCCAGGTCCTCTCTCTGGAAGTCTCCTTTCTCTCTCTCAGAGGCTCCCCATGCTTCGTCTTTCCTCAGTGACGACTAAAACTCAATGTGTGTCCTCCCTCCTCCCCTACCTCCCCCCTTCATGGTACGGGCCCAGAACCATCTATTCTAGGTGGGTGTGTGGGAGTGCTAGGATGGGATCCTCCTGCAAATCCTACATTCCACTGTGACAGGGATAATCGCCCATTCATTTATGGATGTAGAACCCCAACTGTGATGCCTGACCAGTGGGGCGCCACATTAATGCACTGCCACTGCCCTGAAAATGTAATTGCTGGGCTGCCGTCACATTAATTATTCAGCTGTCAGCACTGTGAAAGCAGTGGTGATTAGAGATGGGCGAATCCTAAATTACTCGGACTCGCTAGACTGTAACGAGTCTGAGTCCAGGACTCGCTACTCGTTGCGAGTCTAGCGAGTCCAATGTAAATGAATGGGGAGGCGAGTATTGCAGCGATTCCTCTGCTGCCGGACCTTATAAGGGGTCTGGCAGCAGAGGAAAAACCTGCAAATCCCCCTGTTATTCTTTTAAAGCCAGCAGCAAAAAGCCGCTGGCTTTTAAAGAATAATAATAAAAAAAAAAAAAAGATTGAAGGGGGGAGGGGGGAAGGGGGGGTCAGGGGGGGTGAGGGGGGAGAGGGGGGGTGCACCGGCCCGGCCGGCTACTTACCCCTGCCTCCGCCGCCGCTGCCGCCTCAGCCGCAGACTAGCTCCCCGACTCTCTCTGCTTCTGTTTCCGGAGATTCCCGAATGGTGACAAGAGCAGTGAATAAATTAACTTGCGTCACTGCTCGGGAATCTCCGGAGCAGAGCGAGTCTGGCTGACAGCAGAGTTCAGCTCACGTCCTAATGCCCTGAGCTGAACTCTGACTGTTTAGTCAGTTCTCAGCTCTGCTACATCCCTGTCTGTCTAAGCACAGACAGGGAAGTAGCAGAGCTGAGATTGCGTTTTGGACTACGTCGGACGGAAGAGGATTTTTAAAATAAAGATGGAGTCCCTAATGGCTTTTTTGTTTTATTTTTAATAAAAAATTTTCTCTGTGTTTTTTTTTTTATATTGATTACTGGAAATTCATGGCGGTCATGTCTAATATTGGCGTGACCGCCATAAATTTCGGGCTTAGGGCCAGCTGATAATACAAAGCTGGCCCTAACCCCTTAATTACCCAGTGAGCCATTGCCACCAGGGCCACTGGAAGACCGGGGTTCAGCGCCAGAGGATGGCGCTTCAATGAACGCGCCATCTTCTGGGGCGGCTGCGGGCTGCAATTTGCAGCGGGGGGTGCCCAGAAAGCTTGGGCATCCCTGCGCTGCGGATTCCAGCCCCCAGCTGCTTAGCTGTACCTGGCTAGACATAGAAATTGCGCGGAGCCCCACGCATTTTTTTTTTTATATTTCATGAAATTCATGAAATAATAAAAAAAAAGGGCTCGCCTATATTCTTGTGTCCGGCCAGGTACAAATAGGCACCTGGGGGTCGGGGGCAGCCCGTCGCTGCCTGCTGGATCTGGCTGGTTCCAGAAATACGGCGAAGCCCACGTGAAATTTTTCTGAAAAATCCATAAAACAATCCTAAAAAAGGGACTGCATCTTTATTAACCCCTCCACCATGGTCGAGGGGTTAGTAAAGATGCAATCCTTTTTTAGGATTGTTTTATAGATTTTTCAAAAAAAAAAATTACGTGGGCTTCGCCGTATTTTTGTAACCAGCAGGATCCAGCAGGCAGCGACGAGCTGCCCCCAACCCCCAGGTGCCTATTTGTACCTGGCCGGACACAAGAATATAGGGGAGCCCTTTTTTTTATTATTTCATGAATTTCATGAAATAATAAAAAAAAAAATGCGTGGGGCTCCGCGCAATTTCTATGTCTAGCCAGGTACAGCTAAGCAGCTGGGGGCTGGAATCCGCAGCGCAGGGATGCCCAAGCTTTCTGGGCACCCCCCGCTGCAAATTGCAGCCCGCAGCCGCCCCAGAAGATGGCACATTCATTGAAGCGCCATCTTCTGGCGCTGAACCCCGCTCTTCCAGCGGCCCTGGTGGCATTGGCACGCTGGGTAATAAAGAGGTTAGGGCCAGCTTTGTATTATCAGCTGGCCCTAAGCACGAAATTAATGGCGGTCACGCCAATATTAGACATGACCGCCATGAATTTCCAGTACTCAATATAAAAAAAAAACACAACACAGAGAAAAAATTTTTATTAAAAATAAAACAAAAAAGCCATTAGGGACTCCATCTTTACTCCAAAAATCCTCTTCCGTCTGACGTAGTCCAAAAACGACATCTTCACTGCCACAACCCTGTGCATACATATACATATCTATGCACAGGGAGTGAGCAGGCTGAGAACTTTTTCAGCTCTGCTACATCTCTGTGTAGGTGGGCTCTAGGACCCTGGAGCTGCCGCAGCCAGCAAGTCCCAGAGCCCAGCACACAGCACATAGCAGAAGCCGGAAGAGAGGTAAGGAGCATTTCTCCCCCCTCTCTTCCTTCGCTCCCTGCGGACTCGTTACTGACTGCGAGTCATCCCTGAGATTACTCGCAGTGTAACGAGTCGGGCGAATCCCTTACTACTCGGCGAGTACCGAGTAGTAACGAGTAGATTCGCCCATCCCTAGTGGTGATAGCTGAATTGTTAATTTGCTGGCATCCCAGCAATTACATTTTCAGGGCAGCGGCTGTGTATTAACCCTTCAGCTGTCACCGCTATTTTCACAGCGCTAACAGCTGATAGGGTTAAAATGCTGGTTCTCCCCAGCAAAGTAACCAATCTGCAGCCTCTGTGCTGTTTTACAGGTGGGAGGCTGCAGATGGGGTAAATAAGCTGATTTTGTAGTTTAAACCCCATGTTTCTGTCCAGCCAGGGAATGTCCACACTCCCTGGATAGCTCCTGACATGACAGAATGTGTGTGTGAGATCAGTGAGTGCTTTGTGATCAGGGGTTAATGGAGCTTTTTAATGAAAACCTGTAATTACCGTACTACTATTAATTACATTACTATAATCTCCAGCGGGGAGCAGGAGCCAGGAGGAGCTGTCCATGTTCCTGATTGATAAAATCTGGGTACTGATCACAATCTGAACAGCTTTCAGCATCCAGCTTTAACACCAAACCATGGACAGCTCCTCCTGACTCCTGCTCCCTGCTGGAGATTATAGTAATGCAATTAATAGCAGTAATTGCCAGTTTTGATTAAAAAGCTCCATTAACCCTTGATGACACATTGTTATGTCAGGTGGTGTCCAGGGAGTGTGGACATTACTTGGCAGGACACAAACATGGGGTTTAAACTACAAAACCGGCTTATTTACCCCATCTGCGGCCTCTCTGCTGCATGTCAGCACAGAGGCTGCAGATATGGCTAATAAGCCGGTGTCTGCAGGGTTAAGATGATGTTGGTGTGGTGCCAGCTCGTTACCAGGGAGTGTCCACACTCCCTGGTCACATGCTGACATCACATCCTGGCTGCGCAGGGGTTAATAGATTGTTTAATTCAAAGCCGGCAATTGTCAGGAATCATTAATTTACTGAAAATGCCAGCTGGCTGCTGAAATGAGGAGCTTTCCAAGGTACTGTATGCAATTAGCGTACAGTACCAGCCGCCCTGCTCCTGAAATGAGCAGCTGTCCGACGTACTGTACACTAATTGCGTATGGTACCTTGTATAGCTCCTCATTTCAGAAGCCGGCTGGCATTTTCAGTAAATTAATTATTCCCGACAATTGCTGGCTTTGAATTAAACAATCTATTAACCCCTGCACAGCCAGGGAATGATGTCAGCATGTGTCCAGGGAGTGTGGACACTGCCTGGACACATGCTGGCACCACACAAACAGCGGGTTAACCCTGCAGACACCGGCTTATTAGCCGCATTTGCAGCCTCTGTGCTGACATGCCGCACAGAGGCTTCAGATGGGGTTAATATGCTGCAAAACCCCAGTAATTAAAAAATGGGCACAGCAGCTGGGTTTTTATTAATCATCTTGCACCGCTGCTGTCACATCTTGCACCACTGCTGTCATAATTTACTGTATCGGGAAACCGGCAAATTCAAACTCTGCGGCTTTGACAGAGTTTGAAGCGATTTTTAATGCATACGTGTGCGACTATCGCACAGTCTGCTGTGTGGGTGCGAGATTTTCTCGCACCCATAGACTTTCATTGGGAAATCGCGTTCATTTGCAGCATGCTGTGATTGAGCACGCATTTCCAGATGTGAAAGTAGCCTAACACTATACCAATATGATGGATTTTTTTGAATATTAAAGTCATTCCCATAAAACACATGAGAGAAATTAAAACGACAGATAACAGGTTAAAAATTTGGGAATCATATTGGATTTATAAATTCAAATGTTTTAGTTTGATTGGCCTAAATGAGACAGTTAAGGTACCGTTACATACAGAGATATCTGTGCAGACATTACTTGCAACTCACTGGTTGCAGTGAAATCATGGATGCATTGTTCCATTTTGTGCACAGCAACAATTGTGCACAGCAAGCAATGTCTGAACAGATATCTCTGTGTGCAACGGTACCTTTAGACATATCCAATAATTTCTCCAGATATTTTATTCAAAAGTATAGGAAATATCCATTGCCATTAGGGTACCGTCACACCAGGTGACATCGCCGGCGATTTTGCAGGGGCGTGGCCTAACGTCAGCGTCATCGCTGGCGAGTCGCCCCGTGTAAAGTGGCAATTTTGCTCCAAAAATTCGTCTGAGAGTGGTCGCCTGGTTTCACAGCATTGCTCTGAAACCAGGCGACCACTCTCAGGCGATCTGTACACATCGCCCCATGTAACATGGCGATTGGCGATGGTACAGGCGTTGGGAGCCATAGGCTCCCATGTTACAGGTTCGCGGCTGGGGTTTGTAGACACCCCAACGGCGATGCCGCCTGTAACATCGCCAACGCATCGCTGGAGGTATTGCCGCATGTAAACACGCGACGGCGACACTGGCAGGGTGCCAAAAATGTGCGCACTCCCGTGCGTCGCCGCCGATAAATCGGGCGAAGTCATCTGGTGTGACGGTACCCTTAGATTTTTAAACTGTCATAATTATTTAGTAATTTATTTATTTCCAAAAAGACTAATGGCCACTTTACATGTTGCAATATTGTTCCGATATTGCATACGATTTCACGGGAGCGCGCACGTTTTTGGCACTTGTCCAAGATTGCATAGTATATGTCACACAGGCAGATATCGGCAGGCAACGCAATTACGATGTAGTATGCCCCTTTTCCACGCTGTGCATGAGCAACTCAGGGAAAGACCATTTAACATTGGAGTGAATAGGGGAAGTTGTGCTCCAAATCGTAGTTGCGCTGTCACACAGCAAGATCATGCCAAATCACATATACAATATCGTACGATTGAAGGGCTTGCACAATCTTCTTGCGACACGAAAACAACCTAACTACGATATTGCATTGCCCATTTACACGACACAACGCCCGAACTATATCAACTGCAACGGCCACACCACGTGACTTTTTGTCGATGTTGCGTTGTGATATCGTGACGTGTAAAGCGGCCCTAAGACTGGTTTGACATTTACGTTCTGGATGTGTGCATCTGGTGTGCAGATGCAAACACATGCCCGCACACATGCATCTTGATGTCAACGCAGCGTTGATTATCAGGATGCACTAACAGTGAAATCACCATACCAATCCATTGTAAAGTGTGTCTCCATAAGAAATAATGATGTGCGATCCGGAGAGAAAGAGGGAGAGAGAGAATAAAAAACAGTGTTTGGCAGTGCGGCTCCATTGATCTGCATTCATTGTTTGTGCCCACGTTGCGTTCAAAGGGTACTTAGAAAAAACGCAGCGAAATGCATGCGAACGCAGCGAAATGCAGGTACCATTTGTCCCATGTTAAACATAGGAACGCAGTACACATGTGTTTGGCTGCGTTCGCAAATGCTACGTCTCGAATGCAAATCTGAAACCAGCCTAAGCCTTCTGTGTTAAATTGTATGTTTGTTCCTAGTGATGGGCAAGTGTATTCCTTACTATTCGCTACTTGCACGGATAGTATGGTATTCGGGTTACTCATTATATTGCGAGTATTTGTGTACTCGTCTCATGATATTCAGATGTTCCACCCATCAGTTTTGGTATCTCATTTGCAATCACTAAACATGCTGGGCATCTTAAACAATCACAGTAATGTTGCACCTATCTTGGTTGTGGCATTACTTTGATTGGCTGCCGCGCAGTGTCATAGAGTCTGTATAAGCCCTCTCACCACCTTTTTGAGCACATTGCATCCGGAGCCAGCGTTCGCCCCTGCGAACTGGTCGCCACTAAATGGTGCATCAGTCGGGATTGGTAAGTTAGTAACCCCAAAGCACACACCCAACACACTCTGATCCCGAGACTGGGGACTCTATGCCCAGCAACGGGATGTCGGGAGGAGACAAGTGGAGGGTGGGAAGTTAGGACGGGACCCGGTTAGGGGAGGCAACAAAAGGAAACACCAAGTTCAGTGAGAGCAGATAGCCAAGGAAGTGGAGGAGTCAAGTTCAGTCGGAAGGAGAGGCGAGAACACCATCATATAGGACCGAGAGGACACGGATGCAGCGGCCTGTGCCACCATGACGCTTGTCCGGGTCCCGGGCTACAGACCGGAGTGAGAGACAGAAGGAGCCTAGGTGTGCTCAAATTAGTGGGGAAACTGAGGGACTGGGCCGGAACCAGAGTGCCGGCTCTGCTGAAGTGGCCAGGATGCTCTACGCTCCAACCACAGAAACCGGCGGGGTGCGAGGTCTTTATGTCCGGTGACCCAACCTGCAGTGTAGCAAAAGGAAGGCACCGTATTAGGGCTAGGGGATCCCGCAGGTCGCCCACTGAGAGCCCGTGGCTGCTGGACCATAGCCAGCATGCGGACAGACCGAGAGGCCCCTAGAAGGAACACAAAAGGGGGTGATTATGATGAGCCACCTCGGCTGCTTAGACCACACCGGAGCCGCCACTTTACTGGCTGTAAAGTAATCATCTGCCGAGAAAGCGAGTAAACCGGGTTAACACTCAATGCTGTGTGAGACTGTGATTACTGCGCCTGAATAGAGAGAGAGAGAGAGAGAGAGAGAGAGAGAGAGAGACTGATTTTTCATAACCGGCAGCAGGAGACTGCCTGACTGTAGATTGACCACCCAATGAGCCCCACACATCCATAAACTCTATGGTTGCCCTGGGGACTTGCTGTTCCCTTGAGGAGCTGAACCATCCTTGCTGCTACTCCCATCATCCCTAGATGTCCTGGTTGCAGCAGCAGCTATACCGGCCGCATACAACGGGTGGCGTCACAACACTCTTTTGTTTTCTTTTAATATTTTTTTTTTCTCCATTTTTCCAATTCCCCCTTTTAACTGCTCGCCCGACAAGGTCATCACGGACCGGATCACGCCACCATGACATCCTGCAGCCCCAGAAGATGCCGAGAGGGCCCGGTTCCAAGTACCCCACAATCCCTGCCAGGGGCGAGACAGAAGCATTGGGAGAGATTAAGCAGCTGCTAGAGAGAGTGTTTAAGCCTCTTTATAACACAAAAGCCCTTTTCAGGGCTATTTGCAATGTATACTAGCGCAGCATGGTGGCTCAGTGGTTGGCACTGCAGCCTTGCAGCACTAAGGTTCTGAGTTCAATCCCTACCAAGGACAACATCTGCAAGGAGTTTGTATGTTCTCCTTGTGTTTGCATGCGTTTCCTCCCACATTGCGAAAAACATACTGATAGGATGTTTAGATTGTGAAACTCAATGGGGACAGCATTACTGATGTATGTAAAGTGCTATGGAATTAATGGTGCTATATAAATGAATAATATTATTATTATTATTATTATTATTATTATGCTAGGTTAGTATAGTGTAGGGAGAGATTCTCAAGCAGGGACAGTTTAAAGGAGCCCATCACTAGCTTCATAATGCCAGGAAGCAATAGCTCTTTTCAGAGCTGAAGCCACAGAACAAACTCAGAGTACATTGAAGGAGAGATTGTGGATTAGGTAGCGAGAGGTTAAAATGTTCTTCCAGTGCCCATCTTAAAACAGATTTTGTCAGAGGCAAATCTCTATTTTTTCAGCACACACAGTAGTTGCATTTTGTGCTGCCTTTTGTTTAAAAGCATTGGTCTTATTTCCCTGCTGTTTTTGGGGTCACAGCCTGGTTTGTACTGTCCACATCAGCGACAATAATATGGTGCTAGTGCCATGGCCAAAGTAGTTCTACAAACATATACTACTGTCTGCTACAAAGCATGCAGCAATTAATTTTACCACTGTTTTTGGCATCACAGCCTGCCTTCTGCTGTCCATATCAGTAACATGAATACAGTGCTAGTGCCCTACCTAAAACAGTACTACAAAAATTTACTACTGCCTGCTAGTGATGGGCGAGTCCTAAATTACTCGGAATCGCTTGACTCTAGCGAGTCCGAGCCCGGGACTCGCTACTCGTTGCGAGTCTAGCGAGTCCAATGTTAATGAATGGGGAAGCGAGTAATAGCGAGTAATGTGCGATTTACAAATCGCAGATGTGTCTCGGAAAGCGCTCACATTGCCGTTTTGGAAACCCCACTCGCAACAGTTTTTTGCTGCTGTGTCCGAGGCCAAAATCGCATGTGTTTGTCTTATTTGCAGGTAGGAAAGCAGCAACGCACTGGTCTGCCACAGAGAAAATAAAGCTGAAGGGGCTATTATGACCCAAAATCTATCAGGTGCAAAAAAATAAGAAATAGTACCTCAGCTAAGGGTACTTTCACACTAGCGTTTATTTGAAATCGCGGCAGATGCGGTGAAAAAAACGCATCTGCCACGATTACCGCATACCGGCTGCACTTGCGGCACGGTTGCGGCACAGTTGCGGCAAGCCCCATACAATGTATAGGCGAGCTTGCGGCAGGTGTGGCAAGTACGGTTTTGGCACTTGCGGCAGGTGCGAGCGCGTAAAAACGCCGTCAGCCGCGTTTTTTTCGCGGCCGCACCTGCCGCAAGTGCCAAAACCGCACTTGCCGCACCTGCCGCAAGCCCGCCTATACATTGTATGGGGCTTGCCGCAACTGTGCCGCAACCGTGCCGCAAGTGCAGCCGGTATGCGGTAATCGCGGCAGATGCGTTTTTTTCACCGCATCGGCCGCGATTTCAAATAAACGCTAGTGTGAAAGTACCCTAAGCCTCTGACTTCAGCTATTAGGAAAGTTGAGAGAGTAAGCTAAGCTATGAGGTCGGTCCTGTGTGCACTGTAAGGCTGCTCCTCCCTGCCTGTCTGCCTGCCTACAGTCCTCTACACTGTACTCCTCTGTCCTCCTGGTAGCTCTCAGAAGAGCTGTTTGAGTTAAATATAAGGAATCTTGAAGTTTCCCTACACTGACTGACACCCCTATGATCTGCTCCAGCATCTACCTCACCCTGCACTAGGCTCAGATTGTCACAGGAATGTGGAAGAAATGGCGGTGGCAAGGCTTATATACAGCCTCGCCTCTCATACATGACATAGGCATCACGATGGACAGAAGCCAATCATAGTCCTGCCACAACCAACATGGCTGTGGCATTACTGAATATGATTGGCTAACATGCTTGTCCATCTTCACAAGTTTTCTGACCTAACACGCTAGGCTGTCTCGGAAGCTTTGTCGGAACATAACAGATTCTGTATTTGCGAGTCTCGAATACAGTATTCAGGACTCGGATTCGTAGACTCGCTCAAACTCGCTGCTGACAGCAGGTATCCGTGAAGCGGTGCGATTGCTTAAACGATTTGGGGAGATTCAAGCTACATAGCGATGTGATATAGCGAGTCTAGCGAGTGAGAAAAAGTAAACTCTGACAAAACTAAGATTGCCATTGACTTGCATTGGACTCGTTACTGTGCGAGTAATCGCTGGGAAACTCGCAGAGTACAGAGTCCTGCGAGTCCCTTACTACTCGCCGAGTAACGAGTCCTAGCGAGTAGACTCGCCCATCCCTACTGCCTGCTACAAAGCATGCACCAGTCAATTTTCCCCGCAGTTTTTTGGGGTCACAGCCTGCCTTCTGCTGTCCACATCCGTAACATTAATACGGCGCTAGTGCCCTAGCCAAATCCAAGGCAGTGCTACAATCATGTATTGCTGTTCAGTAGAAAGCATGCAGCAGTTCTTTTTATTTTGGGAGTCACAGACTGGCTTTTGCTGTCCACAATAGCCACGTAGACTGCCAATAGACTGTGTAGTCATGGAATATTTGGTGCTGATGAGAAATGCATAGACTAGAGGCCTTGTCTGCCATCCAAGACAGAATCTGCTTTCACTCTTCTGGCTTACAGGCACGTTTATTTCTGATGCGGCCAGGGCTAAGGGGGGTACTCAGCCACCGGGTCTGCTGAATAGGGAGTCACGGGTGGACGGGATCCCGGTGCCGTGCCCTGGTGATCATTTGAAGGGGACGTTGATGTGGGAGAAGGGGTTTAATTACAGGAGATCGTAACGCCACCTGTAGTTCCCGGTAAATTGGTACCGGCGCTGCAAGCCGGCTGCTGAGGTGATGGTGGGTGCAGCAGAGTATGGAACAGCTCCCCACAGGTGGAGCTTTACCTCAGGGCAGCAATGAAGGAAGATCATGAGGGGGGGCAGTAATCAAGTCCTTTCTGGCACAGTGGTGAATTGCGATGGTTAGACAGGCACACAGACAAACTGGGGTTGTTGTTTCAGTACCTTTTACTGGTGGTAACGTAACAGGTAAGTCCAGATTAATAACCAGGTCCCCGGTGCAATTTGGGACTTTCACCTTAGAAAGTTATGAGGCCTCCTTGTGTCTGTGCTCTACAGTGTGGGATGAGTCCAGCCTGAGCCTGAACCCACCACTTCTTCTTCTCTGGTCTTAGTCCTAAGCTGACAATGAGGTCCTTCTGCAGGGTCCCTGTTTCTCTTGTGGCCCCTGGTCCTATTCTTGGTCAGTTTAGTGTCTCTTGCCTTATTTCCTCAGTTCCACAGTACGCTGGGCTTTCGCTGTAGTTCTGCAGGCTGGCAGCGTCGGACTCCAGTGTCCGTGTGTACTAAAGGGGTATATAAACGAATCCCTTTTTCAGTTCCCTGTCTCTTCCACTTGCCTCGGCCCCTTCCCTGGGGTGAGCACAGCAGTCAGTCGTCCTTGGTCTTGGGCTTGAATCTCTCTCCCAGTGACCAGTAGCTCTGCCTCCTCTCTCTTTCCTCTCCTCTCAGGAACTTCACTGCAACTGAAACTAGCTCCTGGGACTAACTGACTCCTCCCCTCAGCCTGGATGTTCTTAAAGGGGAACTGACTTAATGCAGCCAGTAGAGCTCCCCCTTCAGGTCTGGGGTGGAAGGTGGTGTGTGCTGAGCTGACCAAGGTGTTAGTCCTTCCTTGCACCGGTGGAACCTGTGGCAATCCCCCGCAGGGGTGGCACATTCCCCCCTAGTTAAATACAGTCCTCCGGGACTGAAACATTTTCCATAAACACGACATATCATAACTATTTACAACTTATTATTGAACAGAGTCTTAAAAATGAAACATTTACAAAAAAAACAAGTAAAAATGGGAAAACAGTTTACCAGTCCATACAGTTCTAGTCCATTTGCTGCAGGCTGTTTTGGGGGTCTTGAAACAGGGGTTTGCCATTACCAGTCCTGTGGCTAAGGTCCATTTTTGAAAAGTAGGAAAAAGGGAATTCAAAAGTTCAACAGGTAAAGTCTCTTAAAGTTCAAAAACATAACTATATACAATACGGGTGTATATGCTTAGGAGGCCTGGCTTCACTTATACCACCCCCAGGCACTTTATTTTCCTAACTTGATGTGCATGGGGGCTAATCCAGTTCCTCCACCCTTCTGTACACTACCATTAATAACACATTTTGCACATATTTACATTTTCCCACATCTTATGGCTTATTCTCTGTACCTAAGTGGTGGCTGACCAAGGTTACTACGGGTTGACCTGCGTAGCACTGGAATGTCACTAAGGTCTGTACTTGGTGCGGTGTATGCACGGTATCTCAGTCTATCAGATCTACGTGTTGCTGCAATACCGTAGTATTGGCGAAGTATTGGCGTAGTCGCTCTAGTGGGCTGGCAGGTTCACCGATTGCAGGGATCTCTGGTTCCGGTACAACAGGTGGTTCTTCTACTCTTGGCGTTTCTACTGCTGGTGGGAACATCAAAGTTGGGATTAGATATGTACCTTCTATTTGAGGCCAATCTGCTGGTAACTCTCCAATGATTGTCTGGACTGTCTTTGGCTTCTCTTGCTCTACTGGCTTTGGACAAGGTACATTCTCTTCTGGTTGAAGCTGTTGAGGGCATTTCTTCAAATGATCTCTGGACACTATTGCTGTGGTTATCACCATGATCTTTACTGATTAAACAGGTTTTCTGGTTATCAAAATTGGATGGTAACACAGTGTATGGTTCTTTTTCATCTAGCTTGTGCATTCTTCTTTTTCTCTTCAAAACCAATTCACCTGGTGTTAAGGTCGTTGCTTGCGCACTTTTGGTTGGTTTCTTGTCTTTCTCTGGATTTTTCCAGACTTCTCTCAATGTATTCTTGGATTTTCTGATATTGTTCTTTTCTATGAGTATCCCAATCTGTATCTGTAGTATCTGCTTCAGGAACTACTATGCCTATCTCGAAGTCTACTGGCAGTTTTCCTGGTCTTGCTCTCATGAGATATGCAGGAGTGCAATTTGTTGAACTCACTGGGATGTTGTTATAGATGTCAACTAAATCTGGTAACTTCTCTGGCCATTGATTGCATTCTTCTAACGGCAGAGTTTTCAGCATTTCAATTACCACTTGATTCATCTTTTCGCACATTCCATTCGTTTGAGGATGGTAAGACTTGGTGCGATTTTCTTGCATCCGTATAGGCGACAGAATTCTTAAAATATTCTCAGCTTCAAAGGCAGGTCCTTGGTTTGTCAATACCTGTTCTGGATAACCATGAGGTCTGCAGAAATAGGCTTGAAATGTTTTTGCTGCTGTCTCAGCTGTTAAGTCTTTTACCAGAGCTACCACAAGACATCTGAAATAGTGGTCTACCATGGTAAGAGCATAAGTGTAGCCTGATTTGCTGGGTGCAAGTTTGACATGATCTAAGGCTACCAGTTATAATAGTTCTTTGGTGATAATAGGCTTGAGTGGTGCTTTCTGGCTGTTACGGTCTCTTCTTCTTAATGAGCATGGTCCACAATTTTGACACCATCTCTCTATGGAAGACCTCATGCTGATCCAATAGAATCTTTCACGTAACAGCATTTCCAGTTTTCTCCATCCAAAGTGTCCCGATCCATCGTGGTATGCTTCCAATACCATTTGGACATCTCTCTTTGGAACCACAACTTGCCATACCATTTCATGTGTTCTTGGGTTGATGTACCGCCTGCACAATTGACCTTGATAGATGAATAACCTGCCTCTTTCTTTCCACAGGTGTTGAGCTTGTAATGGAAGCATTCTTTTCAAGTTTGGAATCCGGTTGAGTTATCAACTTCCTCACAAGGCTCACTGCCGGATCACTGTCTTGAGTCTCCTTCCATCCATAGTGAGGCAACGGGTTAAGTTCAGCAGTCTGACGGTTTTGGTAGACGCGATCTTCAGCGATTTGCCATTTTCTACTTTTATGGAAAGCTGGGAGTTCTATTTCCTCTAAGTCTTTCTCTTCTTCACTTCCTTGTAGATGTACTTGAGGGTTTCTGGAGAGGGCATCAGTATTTGCGTTGTTGTGACCTGCTCGATATTTGATAGTAAAGTCATAGTTTGATAGTCGAGCCATCCAGCATTGCTCCAGTGCTCCGAGCTTCGCGGTATCCAGATGTGTCAACGGGTTATTATCTGTGAAGACGGTGAACTTTGAAGCTGCGAGGTAATGCTTGAACCTTTCTGTTATAGCCCAGACCAAGGCCAAGAACTCCAACTTAAAGGAACTGTAGTTTTCCAGGTTCCTCTCGGTGGGTCGAAGTTTTCTGCTGGCGTAGGCAATTACTCGCTCTCTACCATCTTGAATCTGGGAAAGGACTGCTCTCAAGCCTACATTGCTTGCGTCGGTGTAAAGGACGAATGGTAGGTTATAATCATCGTAAGCCAGAATTTCCTCACAGATTAGAGCCTGCTTCATCTGTTGGAAGGAGTTTTCTTGTTCTTCACCCCATTCCAATGGTAGCTCTGAAGATCTTCTCTTCTTAGATTGGCCTATCAAAAGATCTTGTAGGGGCGCTGCCATCTTTGTGTAGGCCTTAATGAATCTTCTATAGTATCCAACCAAACCTAAGAACTGATGTACTTCGGTGACGGTGGTTGGTCTCTGCCAATCCTGGATTGCTGTGACATTTTCCGGGTCTGGTGCTACTCCATCTGCGCTGACCACGTGTCACAGGTATTGGACTTTAGATTTCAGCAGGTGACCTTTAGATGGTTTGAGCTTCATCCCGTACTTTGTTAAAGCCTCAAATACTCTGCCAGGTGTTTCAGGTGTTCCTTGTAGGTTTTAGAAAACACGATGACGTCATCCAGGTATAAGAGTACTGTCTCAAAGTTCCGGTGTCCCAAGCAACTTTCCATGATTCTTTGAAACGTTCCTGGTGCATTGCATAACCCGAATGGCATGCTGTTGAATTCACATAGTCCCATTGGCGTTGTGAATGCAGTCTTTTCTCGGTCTTCTTCTGCAACGGAGACCTGCCAATACCCACTAGTGAGATCTAATGTGGAGAAATAATTAGCAGTCTTTAATGCAGCAAGAGACTCCTCTATACAAGATCATCATCAGACCAATACTGTTTGTAAAGGATATGTAGGATCGTAGTGACCTGCGACCCGGTGTCCAGTAGGGCCGATATAGGGATTCTTCTAGTGTAATGTTGAGGTATGGACGGCCTCCCACGTACCGCTTACACCAGTCCTTTGGTCCCAGCTGCTCTAATCCTGGGAGCTGGCCCTCGGGTCCAGGAATCTCGTGTTTAAAGGGCATCCTCTTGTGAAGTGTCCTGGTTTGTTGCATCGCAGGCAAATAGGTTGTCCTGAAGAATCTGTGTAGTCCCTGGCTCTGCGTTGGAATGGTGCGTTGGTCCCTGAACGGCGACTTGTTTGTCCTGGATCGGCAACATTGGTCTACGTTGGAATGGTACATTGGTCCCTGCACGGGCGACTTGTTGGTCCCCTGAATGGGCGGCATGGGTCTACGTTGGAATGGTACATTGGTCCCTGCACGGGCAACTTGGTCTTCCTCTGCATCCATGGAACATCCTCAGGGCTATCAGCTAGTTGGATTTTGCTTGGTGTGGTGCTCCAGGCATAGTTTGCAAGAGTTTTAATACATAGTCCATGTTTTTGGTTAACTTCAGCACCTGGTTACGCATGTCATCATTTGCCACAGCTTGAGTTTCTGCTTTTGCAGGTTCTGCAGACACAGGTTTGAAGTCTATGGGAGAGGCATTAGCCTGCCAGGATTGGATTGCAGGTTCTGCAGGCACTAGATCTCTTACAACAGTTATAGCCCGATCTTTTTTTTTTTTTTCAGAAAATTTTTTTATTGAAGTTTTTTATCATAACAAAGTATACTGACAATTATCAGCAGAATTCCAATAATAACATCAAGTGCGTTAATCGCATACATATAGACACGGGTTGCTATTACTCCTTTCAAGGAGAAAAAGGCGGAGGGAAAGAGTAAAGTAGGATCGGGGTAAATTCCGGACAAATACACTTATAATAGAAATATAGATTACCCTTAAGTATACTTAACTATTCAACCTCTTCCCCAGAAACCGGAGAGTCCGATCAGGGATCGCCAGGAGAAAAAATAAAGCTGATCATCAGAATGAAGACCCCTAAACAGACCCCCATGCAACATAAGGCGAGAGAAAAAGCTTTAAAACCATCTAAAGATTTAAGTAGAGAATGATAGAAAAGAGAGAGTAGAAGTGTGAGAATAGCAAAGAAGCAGGGAAGAGAGAAAAGAGAAGTGAAGAGAAAAAGGAGAAGGGAGGGAGTGGAAGGGAAGGGAGGGGGGGGAGTCCACCGCACCCACCAGAATACGACCAAGAGGCTCATAGAAATCATTTTATGATAAGGGAGAACCGTCTCGGAAAAGCCACCAAGGAGTCCACAGTCTCTGGTGCTTCTCCCAGGTTTCATGGTCTCATGCCATCAGGCCCTCCATACGGCATAATCTGTCCATCTCAATTACCCATTCTCCGAGAGAGGGAATAACTGTGGACATCCAATGTCTCGGTATTAGAACCCTCGCCGCCATAAGACAAAAGCGGAAAAGACTGCGTTTGACCAAGGTGAGCAGTTCCGAATGAGGGACAGGAGTGCAATCTGAGCAAGTGTGGGGTAGCGAGTGCCAGTGATAGACTCACATGACGAGAAGATTGAATGCAATAAGCCTGGATGAGCTGACAACGCCACCAGATATGAACATAGTCCCAGGCTCCTCTCCGCACCTCCAGCACAGCTCCAAACCGAAGGGAACATTGTGTGCAGCAGAGTGGGACATCTATACCACCTAGTCAAAATGTTATAATTTGTCTCCTGAAAGCTGCAGGATATCGACATCTTGTGGGTCAACAAGCAAATTTTGGTTCATTCAGATTCAGTGAAGGTAGTTCCCAAGTCCGTCTGCCATGCATAAAGAATCGAGGGACAAAGGGCGGCCCGACCTCTCCTATCACCGCATACAGGAGAGAAATAGCGTGAGCAGGGGTGTCGGGCAAGAGCAGTAGTGACTCAAATCTCGAGGGGGCCCCCTTACTCAGGGATCGAATGAATGTTCTCAGCTGGGAAATCTCCAACCAGGACCTCGGTCCCAACCCTCCGACCCCCGTCGTCGTCTCCCCCTTTAGCCATTCCTTGACCTGAAACATGTCAGGGTCAGTGTCCACATTCCATTTCAAGAATGTCGATCTCCCAACTGTCGGGGGAAAGTCTGGGTTATTGAAGAGGGGACCTAAAATTGATGGGTAGGCAATGTCACAGACTCTACTCCGCCACACATCCCAAAAGTTCAGCACCACTTGTGTGAGAGGAAGGAACAGTGTGTCTGGAGGGCGGTTATGCTTTCGCAACCATGGCACCCAGCGCAGCGAGGTGGGCGAAGCCAAATTCTCAATTGTCACCCATTGTTTACTATTTGAATTGAATATCAGTCTTATATCCTCGACACAAACCTTGGCATAATAGTAGCGCTGGAAGTCAGGGAGCCCTGTCCCGCCCTTCGCTTTGGCTCAGTCAAGGTCGAAAAGCGAATCCGAGGTCTCCTGGTGCCCCAAATAGATTGTACGCATGGCATTATTTAAATGACGAAAGAACTGTGGTGGAATATCAGTGGGAGCAGTTTGGAATAGGTACAAAAATCTAGGCAGGATATCCATCTTGATAGCATTAATGCGTACAAACCAGGATAGCTGTGTGCACAGAGCCTTTTCAGGTCGCGTAATGTAAAAGTGGGGCGTAGTTAAAGGTATAAAGATCCTTAGGGTCTTTGGGTATAGTGATGCCTAAGTACTTCAAACCTCTATCAACCCATCGAAAAGAGAAGGAAGACCGAAGCTGATGGACCAAGGCATCCGATAGGTAAGATTCATTACCTCTGTCTTGGAGTAATTTACTTTGAAATTTGACACATCGCCAAATCTCATGAACTCTCGTATGATAACCGGGAAGGCGACCTGGGGGTTCGAGATGTAAATCAATAGATCGTCAGCATAGATGGCCAGTTTAAAATGGGCTTCCTGGATTCGTACACCCTCAATATCTGTAGATCTCCTGAGGACACAGGCCAAGTGCTCCATTGCAATGGCGTATAGCATAGGTGACAGGGGACAACCCTGCCGCGTGCCATTGGGGATCCCAAAGGCAGGGGAGAGGAGTCCATTGACTCTAAGCCGCGCAGTGGTACCACGGTACAGCGCTCGGATTTTCCCCACAATGACCGGGCCCAGGCCCAACTGCTTTAGAGAGGCAAAGAGAAAATCCCATCCTAAGCGATCAAATGCCTTTTCGGCATCGACCGAGAGAAGGCATGCGGGGATGTTGTGGCTTTGAATCTGGGCCGCAATAAGTAAAGTCTTGATGGTGTTATCTCTTGCCTCTCGATGCATGATAAATCCAGTTTGGTCATTGTGAATAGAAGCCGGTAACAGAGGTCCCAGTCTTGAGGCCAAGATCTTTGCAAAGATCTTGACATCTAGATTCAAGAGGAAGATGGGGCGATAACTGGCGCAAGAGAGGGAGTCCTTACCCGGCTTCGGAATCACTGTAATTGTAGCTGCTAAAGTCTGAGGAGCAAAGGGGCAGGAGTCGGAGATAGAGTTGAAGAGGGCTGTTAATTGTGGTGCTAAGTCATGCACAAACAATTTATAGAAGTTTGCCAAAAAACCATCAGGACCTGGGCTTTTCCCATTGGGAAGTGCTGAGATGGTATCGATCACTTCCTGCTCCGTGAAAGTGGCCTCTAAGTTCTCCGAGTCCTCCTCTCCGATAGGTGGAAGTGGGGTGTCTGCCACATAGTCCTCGATACGTCGAAGATATTCTGCGGGAGACATGTCAGCTAAAGGTCCCCTAAGATTATATAAAGATTTATAATAGTCCCCAAATGTATCAGCTATCTCACGGGGCCTATGGAGAAGTTCCCCCGTTTTCGATCTAATAGATGTTATGTATGTGGAAGGAAGTCGTGGATGGATAAATCTAGCTAGAGCTCTCCCCGGCTTATTAGAGAATTCGTATAAGTATCTGCTGAAGCGGTCCTGCTGACGGGACGATGCCGAGTCCATTATGGTACGTAGCTCAGTACGGGCCTTGGACAATTCAGTGAGTAGTTGTGGTGTTGGAGCTTGTTTATGTTGGGTCTCTAATTGGTGGACAGAGGCCATCAGGTCTGAAATTGCTCTAGTTCTTTCACGTTTTAGTTTGGACCCCTGCTGGATGAGAATCCCCCTAATGACTCCCTTCAAAGCCTCCCATTTAAAGTGGAGTGCAGTGGGATCAGACTTATGATCCGATAGGAATCCTGCTATCGCAGATCTCACCGCCGACTGGCAGACCGGCTGTTTTAGGAGGCCTGGATTAAGGGATCAGGTCTACTCTGTCGGAGCCAAACCCGAGAGGCCGAGGGAAAGAACGATCGGAGCATGATCCGACCAGATCATGGGTTCAATTTCAACTACAGGATCTGCCAATAAAAGTTTATGGCTGAGAAGAAAAAGATCGATCCTGCTGTACATGTCATGAATGGAGGAGTAGTAAGTGTAATCCCTGGCTCTCGGGTTTAGCAACCTCCAGACGTCCACCAGCTTATTATCAAGAAGTGTAGACTACAATTTTTTAAGGTGAGAAGCAGGAACAGAGGACCTGCGAGAGGAGGAGTCCAAGTCTCTATCCAGTATAAAATTAAGGTCGCCCCCCAGGATCACTGAGCCCTCTGCGAAGTTTGTCAGGACGCGTAGGTACGCAATCAATTTTCGGACGGGGTCCTGGTTGAGTAAATACAGATTAGCAATAGTTATGGTGTCCCCGGCTATCTGCAGCTTCAGGAAGACAAATCTACCATGCGGGTCAATCTTGGAGTCCTTCACCTGCGCCGCTAAGCTTAGCAGTGCCTGCGCCGCTAAGCTTAGCAGTCTTAAGGGGCCCAATCTCTGACCTGCAGACATTCTCCAGCCTCTGGATGTATCCCTCCATGTCATCTTTGGTGGGGAAAAACTGCATCCGTATTCTGATATCATGCAGGTCGTCTGCTTGAGAAGGGGGGGGGGCATCATGCAGGAAAATGGATGTGGACCCCTGGCCAGAGAGGTCAGCAGAACGGACTCCATAACAGATATCTGTGGAAGTATGTTCACATTCAATGGTGAGGACAGGGGGCTCTCCAGAAGCATAAGAACCCAGCTCAGGGGACCATGGAGCTGCATTAGGATTTACTGTGTGCATTTCTCCTCTGCTGGCTGTCAGGGCTGCAGCAGCATCTCTCCCTCCATGTGTAGGGGAGGGGGAGTGAGGAGAGAGTCCATCCTGCCCCCTGTCTCCTATGATGGCAGCTTTCGTGCCCATTCCAGCACTCCCCCCCTTGTTAGAAGGTACCTTGGGTGCCTTGGTGGGTGTTCCAGCGGTGTGTCTGGTGGTCCTCCGGGCGGAGGTGCTGGGCGCCGGGTCTGAGCAATCTGATGGGGCCCTGAAGTGCTCCTCTCCCCTGATAGAAGCGGCGGCCATTTTAGCAGAGTGGGCAGTATGGCAGCGTGCGCCTGAGGGGAAAAACTGTTTAATATCGGACTTGCCAGGCTTCTGGGGTGCGGGGGATGTTCACCTCAAGTCTGGGGGTCCACACTCTCTGCCAAGACCTTCGTTTTTGCGTGTAGTTGCTTGTGATGGCAGCGGATGGGGTCCAGGCACAGGAGCTCCCATTAGGTGCTGCTGGTCTCAGCCATGCCCAGGCCACGCCCCTCATAGCCCGATCTTTTAAGTCACTAAAGTTCACTGTTGGGTGATCCAATACCCACATATGCACCTGTTGACGGTGGTAGTCTGACCTCAATCCCTCTGTAAACTGTTCAGCAAGCATTTTATCCTCTTCCAATACACTTGCCGGGTCTACCTGTTTTAAGGACTGGAGGGCCCCTTGTAAATGTAGGTATCTTGTGGTCTCTGTTTACACTGGTAGAACAGCATCCTCAACTTAGACTGTGAGCTTTTCAAAGACAGTTTTTAGCTTATCAAACGCTTTAGCAGCAGAGTAGTGATGGGCGAATCCTAAATTACTCGGAATCGCTTGACTCTAGCGAGTCCGAGCACAGGACTCGCTACTCGTTGCGAGTCTAGCGAGTCCAATGTTAACGAATGGGGAAGCGAGTAATAGCGAGTAGTGTGAGATTTACAAATCGCAGATGTGTCTCGGAAGCTTCAGCCTGAAGCAATCCTAGTTTTGTCATTTATTTGCATTGCTCATTTACTTTGTAAGTAATCGCTGGGAAACTCGCACAGATAAGAGTCCTGCTTTCTCCTCTGTGCTGGCTGCCAGCTCCAGGGTCCTAGAGCCCGCCTGCTGCCTGATGTAGCAGAGCTGAGATTGTTCTCAGTCTGCTCATTCCCTGTGTACAGACATGAATGTCTGTGCACAGAGATGATGTAGCAGAGCTGAGATTGTTCTCAGTCTGCTCATTCCCTGTGCATAGAGATCTATATCTATGCACAGGGGATGTAGCAGAGAGGACATCGCGTTTTGGACTGCGTCAGACGGAAGAGGATTTTTTTAATTAAAGATGGAGTCCCTAATGGCTTTTTTTTATATTTCTAATAAAAATTTTTCTTTGTGTTGTGTTTTTTTAAAAACAATTTAATAGAAATTCATGGCGGTCATGTCTAATATTGGCGTGACCGCCATAAATTTCGGGCTTAGGGCCAGCTGATAATACAAAGCTGGCCCTAACCTCTTTATTACCCAGCGTGCCACCGCTACCAGGGCCGCTGGAAGAGCGGGGTTCAGCGCCAGAGGATGGCGCTTCAATGAACGCGCCATCTTCTGGGGCGGCTGCGGGCTGCAATTTGCAGCGGGGGGTGCCCAGAAAGCTTGGGCATCCCTGCGCTGCGGATTCCAGCCCCCAGCTGCTTAGCTGTACCTGGCTAGACATAGAAATTGTGCGGAGCCCCACGCATTTTTTTAAAATTATTTCATGAAATTCTGAGATTCTGACTCTGACTCTGACTCTGAGACTCTGACTCTGAAATTCATGAAATAATTAAAAAAAAATGCGTGGGGCTCCGCGCAATTTCTATGTCTAGCCAGGTACAGCTAAGCAGCTGGGGCTGGAATCCGCAGCGCAGGGATGCCCAAGCTTTCTGGGCACCCCCCGCTGCAAATTGCAGCCCGCAGCCGCCCCAGAAGATGGCGCGTTCATTGAAGCGCCATCCTCTGGCGCTGAACCCCGCTCTTCCAGCGGCCCTGGTGGCGGTAGCACGCTGGGTAATAAAGGGGTTAATACCAGCTTTGTTATACAAGCTGGTATTAAGCCCGAGATTCTTAATGTCAGGCCACGTTTGACCCAGCCACTAAGTATCTCCAATAAAGGGTTAAAATAAAACAGAGAAAATTTTTTATTTGAAATTAAAAAAAAGCCATTAGGGACTCCATCTTTAATTAAAAAAATCCTCTTCCGTCCGACGTAGTCCAAAACGCGATGTCCTCTCTGCTACATCCCCTGTGCATAGATAAAGATCTCTATGCACAGGGAATGAGCAGACTGAGAACAATCTCAGCACTGCTACATCATCTCTGTGAGCAGGGTGGCTCTAGGACCCTGGAGCTGCACAGAGAAGACAGCTGGACTCGGCTTGCAAAGAAACAGCAGTTACTTTGCGAGTTTCCCTGCTATCACTGGCACAGTAGCCGAGTCTAATGCAAACAATGGCAATCCTAGTTTTGTCAGCGTTTCTGACAAAACTAGGATTGATATTGATTTGCATTGGACTCGTGCGAGTAATCACTGGGAAACTCGCAGAGTACCGAGTCCTGCGAGTCCCTTACTACTCGCCGAGTAACGAGTCCTAGCGAGTAGATTCGCCCATCCCTACAGCAGAGTCCTTGTCAGCATCACTCCAGGACTCAGCCTCCAGCTCCACTGCGCCTGTTAATTGTCCCAGCACAACGGTAGCCCGCTGCATCTGTGTCATCGTTTACATGTCCAGCATTGCACACATCTTTTGCTTAAAGGTTGCTAACGTACCGGGTATGCCTGCGTATGTTGGTAACCATTTGGCAAGGTTATTGGCATTATTTGGGCTGCTGCTCCATGTACTGCGTTCTGGGCATCTCCCCCGTCAGGGACCCGCACATCATCCGAATCACTCATGATGGGGCCCCCCTAGTTAATTGCTGCCAACCTGTGAGATGAAACAGACTTCTCTGGTTGTCGGCGGCTCTGCAGAGGGAGCGGGGCACCTCGAATATTTCCGGAGCAGGGAGCTGCGCTTCGTGAATCTCCAGCAGAGTGAAGGGTCAGGGCTTATCTTCCCGCTCTTTCTCCTGCTGTAGTGATGCAGCTGTAAAATCCTGGGGCGATGCAATGGCGGCCACACAAACAGTCAATAAAATAAAGTCTTAAGGCACACTTTACCAGGCTGGTTCAGATCCTATTTGTGAAGCCAGAAAATGATGCGACCAGGGCTAAGGGGGGCACTCGGCCACCGGGTCTGCTGAATAGGGAGTCACGGGCAGACGGGATCCCGGTGCCGTGCCCTGGTGATCATTTGAAGGGGACGTTGATGATGGGAGAAGGGGTTATTTACAGGGGATTGTGACGCCACCTGTAGTTCCCGGTAATATGGTACCGGCGCTGCAAGCCGGCCGCTGAAGTCATGGTGGGTGCAGCAGACTGTGGAACAGCCCCCCACAGGTGGAGATTTACCTCAGGGCAGCGATGAAGGAAGATGGTGAGGGAGGGCAGTAATCAAGTCCTTTCTGGCACAGTGGTGAATTGCGACAGTTAGACAGGCACACAGACACACTGGGGTTGTTGTTTCAGTACCCTAGTTTATGTGTACATTTATAACGCCAGCACAGAGTGGCATGCAACCAGTAGGCACCGCAACTTGCACGTTTTAACGGTGGATACCGATCGCTCGATGCCGCAATATACACGCCGCCAACAACGTGTTCCACTGAAGGTATTTTGTTCCCCGAAGTGCCGAGGGAGCCGCGGGTTACATCCTGTGGAGTACCTTCCTGGTTTACACGCCGTACTCAAAGGAATATGGGCGTACATATTTCGTGCTCAAGTACACAGGCAGTGACAGAGTTGTGTATTAGTGACTCTCGTACGGTGATTGACAACACCACAGCATCATGATTGGCCAGCCTGCGCATGAAGGCTGGCTAATACATGATGCCACTGCAATTGTGGACTGTGAATGGATAGCTCTTTAATTATTGCCCCTGTGAAGGACAGCCAATGGTTACACAGAGCCCCACCAATGATCGCTGAAGAGCGTGGTATTCTGACCCGTGGCACGCCTCAGGGATTTCGCTAGGCCACGCAAATACTGACCTGTGCCCCGATTACACACCGCCACCATAGGGAATTGTTCCTTCATGTTTTGAGCACGGCCTCGGAACAGGTTCGAAGGAACTGCTAGACATCGGGAAGGAACTCCCTGAATTACACGCCACCATTCTCTAGTGATTTCATGGCAAAGGCACAATTGTGTCCGATGCCTGGCGGTTTCCTCCCTTCCTGTGGCGGCGTGTAAGGTACATTACGGTGGTAACGCCACAGGTACAGTCCAGAGTAATAACCAGGTCCCCGGTGCAATTTGGGACTTTCACCTTAGAAAGTTATGAGGCCTCCCTTGTGTCTGTGCTCTACAGTGTGGGATGAGTCCTGCCTGAGCCTGAACCCACCACTTCTTCTTCTTGGTCTTAGTCCTAAGCTGACAATGAGGTTCTTCTGCGGGGTCCCTGTTTCTCTAATGGCCCCTGGTCCTATGCTTGGTCAGTTTAGTGTCTCTTGCCTTATTTCCTCAGGGCTGAACTCCTGAGTACGCTGGGCTTTCGCTGTAGTTCTGCAAGCTGGCAGCGTCGGCCTCCAGTGTCCGTGTGTACTAAAGGTGTATATAAACGAATCCCTTTTTCAGTTCCCTGTCTCTTCCACTTGCCTCTGGCCCCTTCCCTGGGGTGTGCACAGCAGTCAGTCGTCCCTGGTCCTGGGCCTGAATCTCACTCCCAGCGACCAGTAGCTCTGCCTCCTCTCTCTTTCCTCTCCTCTCAGGAACTTCACTCCAACTGAAACTAGCTCCTGGGACTAACTGACTCCTCCACTCAGCCTGGATGTTCTTAAAGGGGAACTGACTTAATGCAGCCAGTAGAGCTCCCCCTTCCGGTCTGGGGTGGAAGGTGGTGTGTGCTGAGCTGACCAAGGTGTTAGTCCTTCCCTGCACCAGTGGAACCTGTGGCAATTCCCCGCAGGGGTGCCACATTTCCATGCAAGGAAATTTTGCCAGAAGTATAGTAGATGCATCAAGCTTCTTCTGACCTGTCACAGACTCAGCACCACTGACAACAATACGCCTATGCACACATCCCTGTCCTTTAACAATGGTCTTTTTTTGCATTTTGGCTTTTCATTACATATTTGCACATATCGACGCCAAAAGCCAAGCTAACTGTGAGTCCCCAAAATATCAGGGAATAAAGGAACACTGCCAAATGCTAGTTTGGCCCCCAAAAGTATAGAGGAGGACCCTCACAAAAGTATATATGGGGTGACCTCACAAAAGTATAGAGGAGGGCCCTCACAAAAGTATAGAGGTGGGCCCTCCCAAATGTATAAAAGAGTGCCCTCCCAAGTGTATAGAGGACCCTAACAAATGTAGAGATGGCCCTCCCAAATGCCATGCATACAATCTGTACCAGCTTGCTGACATTTAAAGTTGCCACCAGCTTACTGACAACATTATATATACAAGCAGGCCCATAGATGAGGGCCCTCACAAATGAATAAAGGAGAACCCTTCCAAATGTATAGAGGAGGTCCTCCCAAATATATAAAGGAGGGCCCTCCCAAAGGTACAGAGGAGGGCCCTCTCAAACATATGTTACAGGGCCACCACAGGGCTCTCACCAAACTCAGGTTTCTTCTTGACACCTGCAGGCCCTGTGAAAACTTGAATTGAGGGCCACAGAATTACATGGAGGTGGTGTAGGAGGAGGAGGGGAGACAGAAATTGTCATATGAGGAGATGGAAACCATGATGGACGTTGGGCCCACTATTCTTGGCAAGGGTAGGATGTATGATGTCCCAGGCTGTCACTCTGTCTCATCCTTCACCAAGTTCATTCAGTGTGCCGTTAGAGAAATATTTTGCCAATTTGGCAATGTGTGAGTTTATTATTTGTGCCTGTAGGTGTATGGCTTGGTATTTACACTTCCTTTCCAAGCTCTCTGGCATGGTCAATAGACGATTTGCTGGAACAATGAAGGGGATGAGGTTGCTGTTTGCTTTGTTTGTGCAACCGCAGCTCGTGGGAGGTATGGGCTCTGGTTCCTGGACAGTAGATTGTAAAGGACATAGCACAGGCGATATGGCAGTGGTTTGACCTGCAGCACAGATTTGGTACTCCCAGTGGGGTGCTTGACTGCCATCTGATTCCGTATACTTATGGTGCTCAGGTTGCCTTTGCCCTGACCTCTGCTCAGCTTGGAATGGCTACAGATTACAATGTTTTCTCTGAAGGACTTTCAGAAAAACAATTCCAAGCAGCAGCTGAACACCTGCATGCCCTCACCTCACATAGGCCACAGTGGGGGTGCTTTTGGGAACAGTTTGACCCAGTTCTTACTCTGGTCAACCCACTACCCCTGGTGCCTGTGCTGATGTTACATTTAGGATGAGCGAGTATAATCACAAGTATTTGGTACTCAGCGAGTAATCCGGTATTTGAAACATATGATTATTTCACTACTCCCCTCGCAATATTCGGATATCCTGCCCAGCATTAACCAATCACAGTAATGCCACAGCCTTCTTGGTTGTGGCATTACTCCTAGCATAGTTTTTTACAGTGCACAATGTGCAGGCATAGCCGTAGTGTCTCCATAAATTAGCCCAAGGGGCTGTACCATGGTTGATGAAGGAAGCAGGCCTCAAGGGCCAAATAATTATGAAGCTAGGACTACTAGCACAGTAGTTGCAGTGCCAGGCATATCTATAGTGTCTCCAGAAAGTAGCCCAAGGGGCTGTATTATGTTGATGAAGTGCCTCCGATGGGAAATATTAATTAACGGAACATTGTTTTTAGCTTATTGCTCATCAGGTACATGTGGCAGACGCAGGAGTTGAAAACATGTGTAAGAAGAAGAAAAGGCGTTTGTATGGGAAGGGATGGACGTGATCACTAGTTCCCTAAAATATCATATTGAGTGACTTTAGGTTGGGATGCTGTCACCAGGAGGGCTTAAATACTCTTGCAAAATCCAGTCCTTGTTAAATTTTATCAGAGTCAGCCTGGTCAGAATTGTAACATTCGGTCTCGTCATTAAGGTGAAAATTAGCTATCACTAATGGAACCTTTACATGCCGCTAACGAAGGTTTAGAAACAACGGGTGTCTCACGCGCACGAGCAGCACCAATGGTTGCAAACGGTACCGGATACCGCTTTACACGCCGCTACAAGGTGCTCTACAGAAGGTTTAATCTATCCTGGAGGCACCGTCGGGTGCCACAAGTTACCCTCTGTAGAGCACCGTCCCTCATTTACATGCCACTACAGAAGGTAATATGGGAGGACCTGGAGCAGCAGGGACAACACATAGGCGTGCCAGAGTTGTGGATTACGAGACGCTCGTACGATGATTGGACAATGCAATAGTATCATGATTGGCCAGCCAGGCAGGAAGGCTGGCTAATACATGATGCTATTGCAATTGTGTGAGTGGTCAGCTCCTTAAATATGCCGCCCTATGCAGCGACAACCAATCGTAACGCAGGAACTTCCACCAATGATCGCTGAAGGGGGGCGTTTTCCCGGAGGCTGTGTCACGCCCCAGGGAGTTAACTAGGTGGCGAAAAAACCTTACCGTACCGTATTTAGACGCCGCTACCATCGGGTTGAAATCGACCTGTTTTAGAGCACTGCTCTGAAACAGATGCCGAAAGTGACGGGTGGCAACAAGCTACTTTACACGCCGCTACCTCGGGTTGATTTGACGGTGCAAGATACATTTGTCTCCGTAACCCGGTTGTTTCAACCTTATGTAGCGGCGTGTAAAGGTACCATAAGGGGTTAATACAAACCTTGAACTGCAGAATTCCCTCTTTTCCTTGCTGTTGTCCATGACTTCAAGTACGGGTTTGATGTTTCTGTGCACTGCACCCTATTCGCTGATCGCTTGCTGTGGTGAGCTATTCTGAACTTTCTCCCTATTGGTAACTCTGTCTGCCTTGATCCAAGCTTGTTTCTCATATTCATATGGCAAATACTCTGACAACCATGTCCTTACTTTTGTCCAACAATTTTTTTTAGCCTGTAGATTTTTTGCCATGACACTTTGAAATCCCCACCTGCTTCATATCAACAAGAAGATATTAATTTTATCATGCAACCTGGTAATTACTTCCAAGAAACTCTATACCCTATGATGGAATTCAAAAGTAAAAAAAAAACAGACAATCCCCGAGGTACCACTCATTGTTCTTCAGAATTTTTGTTTGAAGGGATATTAATTTGAGTTTTCTCTATGATCTGTATTTTATCGATTAGGTTTTGTGTTTTTTTTCTCGTTTTTGTTTATTCAAGCAGGAATTCAACTGGATCAGTTTCCCTCTTAAAACTGCCTTGAGGCCATCCAAGAAGGTGGTAGTAGAAACATCATTTGTGTCATTTTCTGAGAAATAATTTCTAATGGAATTCTCAATTTCTAATTGAAATTGGGGATGATTGTAGGGGAAACTATTATTTCTCCATAGTTTTTCGGAAGGATTAGATGGGGAAGGACAGAATTAAAAAAATAAGGGCGAATGATCGGACAATGTCCTTGGGCCTATGGAGATCTTTTTGAATTTATGAAGTGATAAATATATTTGAAAGTACCAAGTCGATTCTAGCAAAGGAGTTAAATCTGCCAGAATAGTGGGTAAATTCAATGGAATTAGCATGATGGCATCTAAAGACATCATAAAGTTCAGCTCGAACTAGCCAAGGATTCAGGGGCTGGGTTAAGTGATGGGATTTAGTTGATGAGTCTAGTATGGAGTCAGGAACTACATTGTAATCACCTGTTACAATTAATTCATCTTTTTTATGTTCATTTCCAAGACTATGGTCCTATTTAAAAAAGTGATGTGGCTTTTATTTGGAAGGTATAGGCTGACTATTGTAAATATGGCGTTGTTGAGTTTACATACTAAAATTAAGTACCTGCCTTCAGGGTTGTCAATTTTCAGCAGTTCTTCAAAGGTAACAGAGTTTTTAATTAGAATAGCTACTCCAGCCTTTTTCTTGGTATTTGAGGAGAAATAGTGTTTTTGGAAATTTTTGTTATCGAATTTGGGGGTTTGTTTGAAGAGATTCTACTTTCTTGGAGGCAGACGATGACTGAGTTTGTATCTTTGATCAGTTTCCATATGTAATATCTACGTTGGGGAGAGTTGAGGCCATTAATGTTCAGGGTAGACATTTAAGTGACATGGTATGTCCAAATCTGAGTACGTATGTGTCTCAGAACTCTAGGGACTTCAGAAGTCATCATCTTTAGAATTTCAGGGAAAGGGTATTAAGTTAGGTCCCAATGGGTTAGGGTATAGAAGAAAAAATTAAATTTTGAGAGGAAAGAAAAAAGACTGAAACTTTTACTTCTCAATTTAACACTAAAGAAAGTTTTATGGTTATATTGAATCTTATATATAAAAGCCGAAGGCACTTCCGTCATTTTGTACGGAACTATTATAGAAGCCAATGTTACTTCCGTCACTTTGTCCAGAGCTATATATAGAAGCCAATGGCACTTCCGTCACTTTGTCCGGAGCTACGTGACGTCAATGGAGCCCTACACCCGTTCAGGGTGAGCCAAGATGGCGGCTGTAAGCGGGAGCGGGACTCATACAGCCCGCTATGCTTACGGCCGCCCCTACAGTGCCCGAAAACACACACACACCATTCGAACAACATCACACATACACAATCACACACCCGGACACACATACAAACAAACACACACGCTCTCTCTACATTTTCGCAGCACTGCATCCACTCCACAATCATTACCCATGCACACACACAGGAGGGTGAGGAGAGCATACGCAAGTACCGAAAACCGACACTGCGCCGCACACAGCCCGATGTGCCTCCTACCCCCAACATCCGAGAGCCGGACCGGCCCACACTCCGGTGTGCATCACCGGCACCACGGTCAGCACCCCCGCAGACCGGCCTCATCCATCTCCGCCCACCCGCAATTCTCCAACCACCCGCAATTCTCAGGCCCTGCCCACAGCCCGGTGTGCGTCCTCCACCAACATCGCGTTACATTCAGCGCCGGGAGCTGGCCCACCCCACAGTCTGGTGTGCGGCCACATCTGTCTCCTCACCCCTCCATCCTCTCCTCACCTCAGCCTCACCTCCTCACCCAGCCTCACCTCTCCTCACCCCTCCAGCCTACCTCTCCTCACCCCTCCGCCTCCCTCTCCTCACCTCCAGCCTCCTCTCCTCACCCCTCCAGCCTCCTCTCCTCACCCCTCAGCCTAGTCCTCACCACAGTCCTCTCCTCACCCCTCCCTCCGCATCCTCACTCCTCCTCACCCCTTCAGCCTCAGCTCTCCTCACCCCTCCACCTCACCTCTCCTCACCCCTCCAGCCTCTCTCCTCACCCCTCAGTCCTTCTCACCCCTCCACCTCACCTCTCCTCACCCTCCAGCCTCTGCTCCTCACCCCTCCATCCTACCGCTCCTACCCCCACTCCCCTCCATCCTCCCCTCTCCTCAACCCTCCAGCCTCACCTCTCCTCACCCCTCAGCCTCACCTCTCCTCACCCCTCCAGCCTCGACTCTCCTCACCCCTCCAGCCTCACCTCTCCTCACCTACGCCTCCTCTCCTCACCACTCTAGCCTCACCTCTCCTCACCCCTCCAGCCTCACCTCTCCTCACCCCTCCAGCCTCCACTTTCCTCACCCCTCCAGCCTCCGCTCTCCTCACCCCTCCAGCCCCACCTCTATTCACCCTACAGCCTTGCCATCCTCGCTTCCTCACCCCTCCTGCCTCCGCTCTCCTCACCCCTCCTGCCTACGCTCTCCTCACCCTCTCCTAGCTCTCTCACCTCCTCTCGCTCTCCTCACCCCTCCTACCTATGCTCTCCTCATCCCTCCAGCCTCCGCTCTCCTCACCCCTCCAGCCTCACCTCCCTCACCCCTCCAGCCTCACCTCTCTTCACCCCTACAGACTCACCTCTCCTCACCCCTCCTGCCTACGCTCTCCTCACCCCTCCTGCCTACGCTCTCCTCACCCCTCCTGCCTATGCTCTCCTCACCCCTCCTGCCTACGCTCTCCTCACCCCTCCAGCCTCACCTCTCCTCACCCCTCCACCTCCGCCCACATCAATCTCCTCACCCCTCCAGCCTCCGCTCTCCTCACCCCTCCTGCCTCCGCTTTCCTCACCCCTCCTGCCTCCACTCTCCTCACCCCTCCTGCCTCCGCTCTCCTCACCCCTCGCCTCCCTCTCCTCACCCCTCACTCCCTCTGCCTCACCCTCAGCCTCCGCCTCACCTCATCCTCACCCCTCCAGCCTACACTCTCCTCACCCCTCCTACTCGCTCTCCTCACCCTCCAGCCTCCTCTTCCTCACCCCTCCAGCCTCCTGCCCTCACCCCTCCAGAGCCGTCCGTATACTCTCTACCCACACAGCCGCCTGTACTCCATCCAGACCTCGCCTCTATACTCTGCTACCACAAGCCGCTGTATACTCTGCTATCCACAGAGCCGCCTGTATACTCTGCTACCCACAGAGCCGCCTGTATACTCTGCTACCCACAAAGCCCTGTATACACACAATTCATTTCACCGCACTCCCGATGCAATTGCATCGGGCCTTTTTACTTCCTCCGTCCAGTCGCGAGCTCCGGGTCCAGCGTCGTCTCTCCCTTCGTCTTCGCCGCTACTGCCATCCCCAAGATGGTGGCCAAAAGCTTCCCCGAGTTCCCGCCGACTTCCCTAATCTTTACCACACACACACTGGGATTTCTACCACAACCAAGATGGCACTCGGGTTGCCGAAGTTACGGTGAAAAAAAACCTAATTTCTGCACTCGCTGCCTAAGGGCTGACCTACGGCACACTTGCCCTAAGTTGCATGCAATGTATATGTAATTTGTGGTTCACTTGCGGCAGGTGCAGCAAACGGGGTTTCGGCAGTTTTTGCCGCAAAAAACGCAATTACCAGCGGTTTTTTAGCGGCTGCATTTGCTGCAACTGCCAAAGCCGCGTTTGCCGCATCTACAGCAAGTTAATCGCAAGTTCCATATACATCGAATGGGACTTGCTGCAAGTGTGCTGCAGGTATGCCCTTAGGTAGCAAGTGCAGAAATTGTATTTTTTTCATCCCCACCTTCTGCAAATAGCAGAAAAACGCTAATGTGAAAGGGGTCTAAGTGTTAATAAATAGTAATAAGGTAGATTACGGACCCATCAGATCTAAGGCCACCGTGACGGGGTTGATGGGCAAACACAGATTGGCGATTACGTAGACTATGAACATTGATTTCTTAAATAAAGTTACTTGATGGGTACACAAGTATTGGCCAGTATGTGTACCAAACGCCTTCGCATATAACAATTAAATTTCCGAAAATTACATAGACCATACAAACATAGGTAGTTGATGGATAGATATCAAGTCTTAATTGCATTATTGGTAACTATTAGTAAATAAACTATATATTGATTCTAGACTACCCGATTATTTAGAATCGGGCCGCCATCTAGTCTTTAATAACAACAAAAAGTGAAGAAGACAACGGTCTTCTTAACGGAATTATTACTCAAGTAATATGTAAACTGTCCCAAATCGGAGGGTCCGTAAGAAAACAATTAACCTCCTGAGGGGACTACTGTTTTGACCTAAAATGACTTACAACTATTTTACTATTTATGGATCAAGAAATGATGATGTTGAGTTGTCAGAGAGTTCACATTCCCTCCTCAGAGTTGTCTATTGATATTGTTTTACTTTGATGAGTACACAGAACTTTGGCAGGGTATATTTTTCTTACGTAGAGATTCAGTGATTTTTGCAAGATTCTTTCTCTGGATTAAAGTTTTTTTTGAGAGATCCGTTAGAAATTTATCGTTTCAAATGGTTTGGTTAAAAATTTGTGGGTCTTTAGGTAATTGAGAAAGCGTTCTTTTGTGTGGTAGAAATGGAATCTGACTATGATGTCCCTTGGGACTTCTGGTTTTAGGAAAGTGGGTTTGATTAATCTGTGGGCTCTGACAATAGTCATTTCAAGTTCGGATAAATCTGGTAGAGCCGCCATGAGGATTTTCTTAATGTGGGCTTCCATTTGTTCAGTTTTAATGTTTTCAGACACCCCTCTGAATTTCAGGTTTAGCCTCCTGTCCCTGTCTTCCAAGTCTGTAATTTTAGCTCTCATGCAAGCGACATTATCTTTGATGCATTTTTGTTCTCTAGAACAGTGTTTCCCAACTCCAGTCCTCAAGGCACACCAACAGGTCATGTTTTCAGGATTTCCTTAGGATTGCACAGGTGTTAGTTTCATCACTTGCAGAGGGGATAATTCCATCATCTGTCTAATGATAAGGAAATCCTGAAAACATGACCTGTTGGTGTGCCTTGAGGACTGGAGTTGGGAAACACTGCTCTAGAAGACTGTTGGACAGAGGCAGTGAGGGACTTTATATCAAGTTCATTTTTATCAGTCCTTAAAGCTATTGATGATATTGCACTTTCCAATGCATCAAATCGTCTGTCTAGGTCAGATCTAAATTTACCGAATATTTCAATGAAGAAGTCTTTGTTTGGGCATTTGTCCCTGTCTGCATCGTGTCTTAATTCAGGGTTAGAGTTTGATGTTAAACGTCTTCTCAATGGGCTAGCTGATCAGCCTCCTCAAAATCTGGGTGAATTGAAGAACTGGAAGAGCCAGGTTGGGAGTTAGTGTTCAGCTCTAGTTCTTTCCTTTTCTCCCACCCTGGGTAGTATCATACATTAGAGATTCCTCCAGAGGATTTTCATAGTCGTCGGACCATTGATCGGATTTCCCAGATGTGTAAGGGTACACATTGTTCTATCTTGTTGCTGTGTACAAATGGAACAATGTCTGCATGATTTCACTGCAACCAGTAAGTTGCCAGTGAAATTCCTAGAAAAGTTGCCGCGTGTAAAGGTACCTAGGGTATGTCGATCGGTCCCTTCTGGAGGATTTGTCAATATTTTTCCCTGAGTCAGGAATTGAAACATTCATTTTTTCTATAGAATTTTTTGTCTTGAGTTTGGCATTGTATTTTTCTTTTATGTGTGGGTTATACAGTGGATAAATCTGAGAAAAGTGTATTGTTTTTCTTTTGGTAATTACGTCTACAATCTCTGAGGGTAGTATTTGATCAAATTGTAAACAAGAGATAAAACAGAAAAATAGCTATCTTCAAGTTATGCACATAAAAGATCTATCAATTATCTTAAATAGAGTAGAGCTAGACTATGGACAAAAGGTTAAGCAATATAGTCACCAACAGCTACCGTATATACTCGTGTATAAGCCGACCCGTGTATAAGCCGACCCCCCTACTTTTGCCCCCAAAACCTGGGAAAACCTATTGACTCGTGTATAAGCCGAGGGTGGACTCCAGCACAGGTATACAGCCCCCAGCAGTGTGGTATACAGGCCCCCCAATGGTAGTATACAGCAGCCTCCCAGTGGTAGTATACAGCAGCAGCCCCAGTGGTATATACAGCAGCAGCTCCAGTAGTTAGTATACAGCATCCCCAGAGGTATATACAGCCCCAGTGGTAGTATACAGCATCCCCAGAGGTATATACAGCCCCAGTGGTAGTATACAGCATCCCCAGAGGTAGTATATAGCAGCCCCAGAGGTAGTATACAGCAGCCCCAAAGGTATATACAGCAGCCCCAGTGGTAGTATACAGCAGCCCCAGTGGTAGTATACAGCAGCCCCAGTGGTAGTATACAGCAGCCCCAGAGGTAGTATACAGCAGCCTCAGAGGTATATACAGCCCCATTGGTAGTATACAGCAGACCCAGAGGTATATATAGCCCCAGTGGTAGCATCCAGCAGCCCCAGAGGTATATACAGCCCCAGTGGTAGTATCCAGCAGCCCCAGAGGTATATACAGCCCCAGTGGTAGTATACAGCAGCCCCACAGGTATATACAGCCCCAGTGGTAGCATCCAGCAGCCCCAGAGGTATATACAGCCCCAGTGGTAGTATACAGCAGCCCCACAGGTATATACAGCCCCAGTGGTAGTATATACAGCCCCAGTGGTAGTATACAGCAGCCCCACAGGTATATACAGCCCCAGTGGTAGCATCCAGCATCCCCAGAGGTATATACAGCCCCAGTGGTAGTATACAGCAGCCCCACAGGTATATACAGCCCCAGTGGTAGTATATACAGCCCCAGTGGTAGTATATACAGCCCCAGTGGTAGTAGATTGCAACCCCAGCGGTAGTATACAGGGCCCCAGCAGTATATACAGCCCCAGTGGTATATACAGCCCCAGTGGTAGTATATACAGCCCCAGTGGTAGTATATACAGCCCCAGTGGTAGTAGATTTCAGCCCCAGCGGTAGTATACAGGGCCCCAGCAGTATATACAGCCCCAGTGGTATATACAGCCCCAGTGGTAGTATATACAGCCCCAGTGGTAGTATATACAGCCCCAGTGGTAGTAGATTGCAGCCCCAGCGGTAGTATACAGGGCCCCAGTAATCCAGGGCCCCCCCAGCATCTCTCCGGTCACCTGAAAAGCAAACTATACTTATCAGTGTCCGCTGTCCGCGCCCGCTCGCCTCTGCCGTCTGCGATCCTCCATCTTCATGCGGCGTCTTCCGGTTTCTGTGCTCGTCGCAGGGAATGACGTCATTCCCTGCGACGAGCACAGGAAACCGGAAGACGCCGCATGAAGATGGAGGATCGCAGACGGCAGAGGCGAGCGGGCGCGGACAGCGGACACTGATAAGTATAGTTTGCTTTTCAGGTGACCGGAGAGACGCTGGGGGGGCCCTGGATTACTGGGGATGCGGGGGCTGCTGTATACTGATGTATACATCGGTATGTACCGATGTATACATCGGTATACAGCACTGACTCGCGTATAAGCCGAGGGGGGTACTTTTCAGCCCAATTTTTGGGCTGAAAAACTCGGCTTATACGCGAGTATATACGGTAATTATACATAGATCAGTTGTAATTACATTTGAGGTAGCTCTATGAAGAATCACATCTACAATATATCTCAAGGAGACATTTGGAAAGAAGAAGGTGGAGGCTAGAAACAGTTAGAGATAAAGGGTAGTAGGTATAGATCAGAGGATAGCGTCTCTTGAAGAATATGAGTTGTAGAGCAGAGGAGATAGAAATAAGAGGGAAGTGGGGCAGAGAGGGGGATGGATAGGGAAGAAACGAAAAGTAGGGAAGGCTGTGATAAGTAGAAAGTCGGGTTAGGAAAAGAGGGATTGAAAGAGGTTTGAAGAGGTAGAGATAAGGAGAGACAGGAAGAAAGAATTTGTAATAAAATAAATCACAGTTAGAGAACAGGCATTAAGGGTATAGAGTTACGTCGATGTGATCTGTAAAATTCCAGTATGTCTTCTTTCTTCAAGGAGGCTAGGCATCTAATCCAGTGTCTTTAGTCGAACTTGATCAGGAATATGGGGTGCAGTCTGTATCCAGAAGGGATATACAGAAGTGGCAGACTCAAGTCTGAAATACCAGGAGGACCTCTACAAAAATAATGGAGGACGTATGGGTTGAAGGGTTAAACAGCACTGTCAGATTCCTTTGGCGATTTGTTTACAAAGATCATAAAGATATTAGGTCCACAAAGCCGGTCAATCCTGTTATGAGTAGGGTCTGGCTAAGTATCACAAGTTAAAGAGTTAATCTTTTGTGGAATGAAGCTCTTAGTGCATGGATTGAAGAGCAGGAGAAGCTATGTCCCACTTAGAGAGACTACAGCTAGACTTTATGATTATGCAGAATGACAAAGAGTTATAGTATACTAAATTAAGGACCGATGCTATCATATCAGAAGGGTGGTGATGTGATGTTGAGCATCTGTTGTGTGACACTATGAGCAGCACACCACAAGATGGAGATGTGGTGAACAGCCATCCCGCCCATCTCTTCAGCTGTTCACAAAAGCCCGGCCCTTTATAAGATAAATAACATTTCTCAGCAGCTATGATACTGGAGCTTTACATCCGGGGTTCATATCACCAAATGTAAGAATTTGGATGATACACATCTCCCCTCTTATACTTAATGTGTGTTAAACTTATATTTAAAAATATGTGTAAATGTATCACACCTATGTATTTATGTAGAGAGGATATTTACATAGTGAGCCCCAAGAGGGACAGCATTACTGATGTTTGTAAAGTACCGTATATACTCGTGTATAAGCCGACCCGTGTATAAGCCGACCCCCTACTTTTGCCCCCAAAACCTGGGAAAACCTATTGACCCGTGTATAAGCCGAGGGTGGACCCCAGCACAGGTATACAGCCCCCAGCAGTGTGGTATACAGCAGCCCCAGAGGTATATACAGCAGCCCCAGTGGTAGTATACAGCAGCAGCCCCAGTGGTATATACAGCAGCAGCCCCAGTGGTTAGTATACAGCAGCCCCAGAGGTGTATACAGCAGCCCCAGTGGTAGTATACAGCAGCCCAGAGGTATATACAGCCCAGTGGTAGTATACAGCGCCCCAGTGGTAGTATACAGCAGCCCCAGTGGTAGTATACAGCAGCCCCAGTGGTAGTATACAGCATCGCCAGTGGTAGTATACAGCAGACCTAGTGGTACTATACAGCGCCAGTGGTACTATACAGCAGCCCCAGTGGTAGTATACAGCACGCCCAGAGGTATTATAAGCCCCAGTGGTAGTATACAGCAGCCCCAGTGGTAGTATATCAGCGCCCAATGGTATATACAGCAGCCAGTGGTAGTATAACGCAGCAGACCCAAGGGTGTAACATCAGCAGCCCAGGGCTGTATAACCAGCAGCCCCAGGCTGTATTACACCAGCAGCCAGGGCTGTATACACTAGCAGCCCCAGGGCTGTATACACCAGCAGCCCCAGGGCTGTATACAGCAGCATGCCCAGGGCTGTATAACCAGCAGCCCAAGGGCTGTATACAGCGCCCCAGGGCTGTATACCCCAGCAGCCCAGGGCTGTATACCCAGCAGCCCAAGGGCTGTATACAGCAGCAGCCCGTGGTATACAGGCCCCCCCATCAAGCTGCGCGGCAGCCTGTAAAGGAAAATCATACTTATCGCTGTCCCGCGCTGTCCCGCGCTTGCCGACACACGATCCGCTTCAATCCGCGTCTCCGCTTCCTGTGTCGCGCGCAATGACGTCATTGCCGCGACAAGAAGACGCGATTGAAGCCGGGATCTTGATGCAGCGGCGGGGACAGCGCGGGACAGCGATAAGTATGAATTTTCTTTACAGGCTGCGCGCAAGGGGGGGCCCTGGAACTTGATGGGGGGGCCTGTATACCTCCGGGGCTGCTGCTGTATATATACGGATTACCGTATATTACTCGCGTATAGCCGAGGGGACTTTTCAGCCCAATTTTGGGCTGAAAACGGCTTATATGCAGTATATACGGTACTATGGAATTAATAGTGCTATATAAATTAAAGTAGTATTATTATTATTACCTAAGTTATATAGGTATGTGTTATCTATATAGTTGAAATCTATGCAGTGTGTATCTATTTTTTTTATTTTTTCATATCTATATATACCTATGTATGTTTCTATGCATCTAAATGTGTCTATGGCCCATGTCACACACACACAGATTATTTGTGCTCCATTTTGTGGCTGTATATAATTGGATTAATGTGTCCATAATTTCACTGCAACCAGAGATCTGTGAACAATATCTGCACAAATATCTGTGTGTGTGACGTGGGCCTATGACATATCTATGAAACAGACTATTTGTGTATGATATATGTATGTGCTTAGCAAATCTATAGATATAACTTGTATAAAGCTATGTATAGAAGTGTATTATCTATATCTATTTAGAATGCAACTATCATTTATAAATCTATATATCTATCCATTCCAGGACCAACGTAAATGGTTTAAAGTAAAACATTTTTGTAAACTACATTTCTAGTGAAGACTTTTGGGCTTTTAGGTACTAATTTTCCTTGAAGTGGTGTATCCACGACTTTGACCTTAACGTTGCTGCGTAATTTGACTCTGGAGAATGCAATATACAATTGTCCATGGGCAAATGCAGGTTCTGGTAAAAAAAATGGCAACTCGATTGAGGGTCTGTCCTTGAGATTTGTTAATGGTCATTGCAAAAGCAGGTTTCACAGGAAACTGTCGACGTTTTAATTTAAAAGGTAACCTAGTCTCTGAAGGACACAAATCGATGCTTGGAATAAAGACAATGTCTCCTTTCAGCTGAGCCAGTAATCACTTCAGCCTGTATGATGTTGCGGAGTAAGGCAGTGACAATGAGCGAGTGCCATTGCAGAGACCTTTCTTGGTGTTTAGGTTTTGTAATAGCATTACAATGGTGCCAATTTTAAGTTGTAGGCGATGTGATAGCATTCCTGATGGTGTCAGTGAGTTTAAAAATTCCACTGGGTAGTTTTCACATTCCTCTGCTTCATCAGCATCCACAGAATCATCGCTTGTATATACAGTATAATCGCCACTCATTCGATCCATTACTCTAGAGTTCAGAAAATCTACGTCATCATTTTTTGGACATAGTATAGCATGTGATGCAGCAGTGTTTACATTTTCTTTGTCATTAACATCAATGCAAAGATCTTGGTTACTATAGAGCCAGTGCAAAGCATGTCTGGAGGAATTTCAATGACATCTTCTCCAAGGTTGTGTTCATTAGACAGCTCACCATTTGCAAGTTTAAGCAACCAACTGCTGTATTCAGGATCAATAGAGCGCATGTTGTTGAATAGTGGTAGTCCAGTAAATTATTGTTTGAGTCCATCATGCCATCCTTGGTCTCCATAAGGAAAATATAGGATACAGCAGGGCATCCAAATTGCTATGAAGAATGCTAATTTGTTGTGTTTTTGGAGCTAACGGGTTCTGTGGATCCGGTTTTAAATTAAGATGTCTCTATTGAAGGATGGCTCATCATTGTTATTTTGAAAGATGTCTGCGACTTCACTGACAGTGGGATTATTGTAGCATCGAGGGTCTTGAGTACGATCTTGTTTAATAGCCATAGTGATGTTTGGCATGACAGTTCCGTTTTGTAGAGCATTCATTTTTTCTTGTTCTTCAACATCACGTAACATTTGATAAGCTGCCACAAAAGGGTTGATAGTTTGTATATGAAGAAAAATAATGTTCATCAATGTAGGTTGACATTTTTGATTTTCTTTAAATTGTAAGCGTTTGCGCCAGCGGTATCGAGAATGTAAAGTTGGGCAAAGGTTGGTAGTTGGTCGTCTGAGGGATGTAGTGTTCCTGTTCTATGATAGGTCTGTCCATGTATGCAGAAACAGTAAGGGCCATATCCAGGAGGTGGTGAAATATTGGCATCCATGGAGGCAAAAGCAAAGGAACTGTTAATGCTTCGAATATTTTCCATTAAATATTTGCTAAATTCACTTTCACCTTTGAGCAAACGTGTAAAGACATCTGGATATTGTAGTATGGGTACATGGACTTTACCTTAATGACAGCAGAGGGTAAAATTGTTATCAATAGGTGTTTCAGCGAAAAATGCAAAGTTTGGCAATGTTGACATACATGGTTGATGTCACCACAGCTGTGTTCTATAATAGTACTTTCATCATGAGTGAAATCTTTAGCATGTAATGGAAGTGCATGTCCTAATGGGCCAGTGGGGCTGTTGTGGAGACCGATGTATATTAGTCGTGTGGGTTGTGGTAGCACTTGATTGTGGCTTAGAGTATGAGCTTAAGTGTGAAGAAAGTGTGCGTCTGTATTGATAGTGGTATCGATAGGGAGGAAATAGTTTTCTGGATGCATGTAGGTGAACGGCGTAGACGATGAAGTGCGGCAGTAAGAGGTTGCACATGCAGAAGTGGAAGCATCCAGTTGTGAGTGTACCATCAATGTAGACGTAGAAGGTCTATGTTGTCGGTGGTGACGGCGTGCAGAGGCTGCTTGTGCTAATCGAATGGATTTAGACTTAGGCGACTCGTGGGTGAGGCGTTGTTGAAAATAAGCCTTCATGTTGTCAAGGTGATGCTTATTTTCCTCAGGGGTCTTGTTAGCACAGCGTTTTCTTTGACTTAGTGCCAAAGCAGCTTTCATCTCTGTGTCATTGGCATACTTTTTGGTACGACCCATGTTGGGACTGGTAAGCAAGTGTTGGAGCAGATAGTTGAGAGTGACACTGTCGGGGGGGGGATGAGGCGTTGGAGAAGAGGAGCTGGAGTACTCAAAAGATAAAGGATGTTGATGTACGTATGTACTTATGTACTGGTATCGTAAATGAGATGGGTATTTCCCAAAGGGGTGCTCCTGGATAGTGCTTACATACGTATGCTTATGTACGTAGGAATCAGAGGGCTTATTCCTAAAGGAGTACTTCTCGACTGTGCAGAATAATTTATGCATATGTGCGTAGTTACTTATGTATTGTGCGTAATAACTTATGGTTATGTCCTTATTGAGAGCTTTATGAGCGTATAGATTTAAATCCAAAGGGCTCCGCCTGGAGTGTGCTTAATAACTTATACTTATGTGCTTAGTGAAATATTGACTATTATATCCTTATAGACGTATTCTTATGTCCTTATTTATGTCTGAAGGGTTAAATCCAAAGGGCTCCTCCAGGAGTGTGCTTATGTCCTTAAATAAATCTTTACTCTATGATGTCCTTATAGACATATGGCTATGTCCTTATATATGTCTACAGGGTTAATTCCAAAGGTCTCCTTCAGGAATGTGCTTAATAATGTATACTTATGTCCTCACGTAAAGTTGTACTCAATTATGTCCTTATAGACTTATCCTAGCGATGGGCGAGTCCTAAATTACTCGGAATCGCTTGACTCTAGCGAGTCCGAGCCCGGGACTCGCTACTCGTTGCGAGTCTACCGAGTCCAATGTTAATGAATGGGGAAGTGAGTAATAGCGAGTAATGTGCGATTTACAAATCGCAGATGTGTCTCGGAAGCTTCAGGCTCTATCTGCTACAATAGCTAAATCATGTTTAATAGGCTCCCGCTGTCACAGCACAGTTAACTCTCTGCTTACCGGCGCTGCAACAAGAAGAAGAAGGAAGACAGAAGAGAGAAGAAAGAAGAGAGAAGACCTGGGTCTTTGGAGGGATATGTGTGGTAATAAAGTTGGAGTCCCTAATGGTGTCTGTGTTTTTATTTTTAATAAATAATTTTTCTCTGTGTGGTGTTTTTTTTAACCCTTTATTGGAGATTCTTAGTGGCTGGGTCAAACCTGGCCTGACATTAAGAATCTTGGGCTTAATACCAGCTTGTATAACAAATAGGCACATGGTCCAGGGGTTAATAAAGATGCAGTCCCTTTTATTTACATTGTTTTATGGATTTGTCAGAAAAAATTTGACGTGGGCTTCGCCGTATTTCTGGAACCAGCCAGATCCAGCAGGCAGCGACGGGCTGCCCCCAACCCCCAGGTGCCTATTTGTACCTGGCCGGACACAAGAATATAGGGGAGCCCTTTTTTTTATTATTTCATGAATTTCATGAAATAATAAAAAAAAACGCGTGGGGCTCCGCGCAATTTCTATGTCTAGCCAGGTACAGCTAAGCAGCTGAGGGCTGGAATCCGCAGCGCAGGGAGGCCCAAGCTTTCTGGGCACCCCCCGCTGCAAATTGCAGTCCGCAGCCGCCCCAGAAGATGGCGCGTTCATTGAAGCGCCATCCTCTGGCACTGAACCCCGCTCTTCCAGCGGCCCTGGTGGCGGTGGCACGCTGGATAATAAAGGGGTTAATACCAGCTTTGTTATACAAGCTGGTATTAAGCCCGAGATTCTTAATGTCAGGCCACGTTTGACCCGGCCACTAAGAATCTCCAATAAAGAGTTAAAAAAAACACAACACAGAGAAAATTTTTTATTAGAAATAAAAGAAAAAAGCCATTAGGGACTCCATTTTTAATTAAAAAAATCCTCTTCCGTCCGACGTAGTCCAAAACGCGATGTCCTCTCTGCTACATCCCTGTGCATAGATATAGATGTCTATGCACAGGGAATGAGCAGACTGAGAACAATCTCAGCTCTGCTACATCATCTCTGTGCACAGACATTCATGTCTGTACACAGGGAGAGCAGGCGGGCTCTAGGACCCTGGAGCTGCGGCAGCCTGCAGGACCCGAGCCCGGCACAGAGCAGATAGCCGGACTCATTACTGTGCGAGTTTCCCTGCGATTACTTGCACAGTAACGAGTCCAATGCAAGTCAATGGCAATCCTAGTTTTGTCAGAGTCTCTGACAAAACTAGGATTGCCATTGATTTGCATTGGACTCGTTACTGTGCGAGTAATCGCTGGGAAACTCGCAGAGTACCGAGTCCCTTTCTACTCGCAGAGTAACGAGTCCTAGCGAGTAGACTCGCCCATCCCTAACTTATCCTTATGTCCTTATTTATGTCCAAAGGGGTAATGACAAAGGGCTCATCCAGGAGAATGCTTTATAATGTATACTTATGTCCTTAGTTAAATATGTGCTCTATTGTGTCGTTATAGACATATTCCTAAGTCTTTATTTATGTCTGAAGGGTTAATTCCAAAGGTTTCCTCCAGGAGTGTGCTTAATAACGTATAGTTATGTCCTTATAAAATATTGACGCATTTATGTCTTTATAGAGTAATCCTTATGTAGGTGGGAAGGGTTAATCCCAAAGGGCTCCTCCAGAAGTGTGCTCAATATTGGCTAATGTTGTCCTTATTTAAATATGGCCTCAATAATATCTTTATATAGACTTATAGGTCCTTATAGATATACTGCAGTAGTGAGGGTAGAGTGCTTTTTTCCTTATTTAAATATGTGCTCAATAATATCTTTAAATAGATGTATGGGTCCTTAAAGATATACTGCAGTAGTGAGGGCAGAGCGCTTTAGTCCTTAGTTAAATATTTACTCATTTATGTCCTTATAGAGTAACCTTATATCCTTATTGTAGGTGGGAAGGGTTAATCCCAAAGGGCTCCTCCAGAAGTGTGGTCAATAATGGCTTCTTTTTCCATATTTAAATATGGGCTCAATAATGTCTTTATATAATAGGCTTATAGATATATACTGCAGTAGTGAGGGCAGAGCGCTTTTGTCCTTATTTAAATATTTACTCATGTATGTCCATATAGAGTAATCCTTACATTCTTATGTAGGTCCTTATAGATATACAGCAGTAGTGAGGGCAGAGCAGGTTTTGTCCTTATTTAAATATGTGCTCAACAATGTCTTTATGTAGACTTATAGGTACTTATACATATATATACTGTAGCAGTGAGGGCAGACCACAGGAGAAGTGAGGAGGCTCAGTTAAATGTCGGCCGTGATGAAACCCGGGGAGAAGTAATGGTGGAGAGCAGGCGGAGTGAGGAGGTACAGGCAAGTGGGGGCGGCGCTGCAGTGAGGCGTGAAGTAAACGTTGAAATCCTCGAATCAAAATGGCGTCCAGAAAGTCTCGCGATACTTCCCAGCCGCCATGTTGGATTGCGCCACATCCAAGATGGCGTCCGGAATGTCTCTTGAGACTTCCAGAATGCTATCTTGGATGTGGCATGATCCAACATGGTGGCCGGGAAGCATCGCGAGACTTCCCGGCCCCATCTTGGATCTCCACAAGAAGTATCAATCGTCGAGGATGGATGTCGCAGGGCCGAACGGGGCGGATCCAACATGGTGTCGGCGTCACGGAGGAGAAGATGGGATGTCGACGAAGGAGAAGATCGGATGGCGGCGGCGTGCAGGAGATGATCGAATGTCGTCGGCGTGTTAGCGGACGGGTGTCGGTGAGTATAGATGTCGGTGTGAGAGTGCATGGGGGTATGAGTGTGGGGAGAATGAGTGTGAGACTGTACAGAGAGAGGGGGGTGTATATGAAGTGGCCGGGGGATCGCGTGTGTGTGGAGGTGCAGAAAGAGAGGGCGGGGTGTGGTGAGGAGTGTGATGGTGTGTCAGTGGAGACTGTGGGGCAGAGCAGAGGCTTCCGATGGCGGTAGTGGGGCTTTGAAAGCCCCGCTACCCCCAAATGTCGGCCATCTTGGATCACCCACGACGGGTGTATAGCCAGCTTCTGTCCCGGATATGACGTCATAAACGTTCCATAGTGACGGAAGCTGGCTTAGGGTTTTTATTATAATAGATGAGGATGGTAGAATAAATCCCACAGTTTCACTCCTCTTTCTAGGGTAATCAGTTGTTGTAGGATTTTTCAGTAAGTTGTCTGAGATCTGTTTGATATGATGTTCAATATCAGATGATCAGTAAGATATTGTGGCTGAAGAGGTAATAATCAAGTATCTGAAATGTCTGTTGCAGCAGTTTCAACAGTAGAAACTCAGCAGTCTGGAAAAGGTACAAATAGAATAATCTCACCAGAGCTTAGGTCTCTAATGATAGAAGGAATCCCCACAGACAACTCACCAGGGCTGCAGCCATTCTACCTGTTGGGGCCAGCGGGTGTCAGCCTTGTTTAGCAGGTGGGGGATAGGGTCCTCTATGCCGCCATCTCAGCTGCTGCAGCGGTATGGTGACTGGCGGTAAGTAAAGAGTCGCCTCACTTCACTTCAGCACGGAGGCAGCGGCCAAAGCGCAGGAACTCACAGAAGCTACAGGCGAGGTTGCACCAGATCCACCCACCGAGATCACCGGCGGTGCAGTGCAAGCTCCACAGGAGCGCGCCTCTGGCTGTTGCGACGCACAGCAGCACAGGATCCTGCGTCTCAGGCACCCGCTCTTCAGCTGCTGGCGGTATGGTGGATGGAGGTGAGCGGGTGGGCAGCTTACCTCAGACTAGGAGCAGTGCGGCAATGCAGCATGTCGCGTGGCTCACAGGGTTTTCAGCTGGTCAACAATGGGTTATGAGGCTAGATCCATGGATATGAGGAGGATTTTTGCAGGAGTGGTGAAGTAAATCAAGCCTTGACGGTTGAAGCAGGGCTGTGCCATGTGGGGACAAACTTCCAATGGCCAAAAGTACCAAAGTTCTTGTTTTATCCGGGTTTTGCTGCTTTCATGTTGATCTAAGAAGGGAGATGATAAATCTTAATCAGTTTCCATGAGGGGATGTCCACTTAGGGACAGGATCCCTGTTGGATTGTAGTTGCAGGCAGAGGAGCTCTTCAAACAATGTCCATCTTCTTCAGGCTCCAGGCGATGCCCCCGACACCACTCATTGTTAAGTCACAAGTCAAATCAATATTAAATGTATTTTTCCTGCTGTGCTGTTTGTGTAACCTGCAGAAATGATGTTACACAACCTAAAATAGAAGAAACAAAGTGAGTTGTTAATTTCCATATTTTATGGAATTTATTATAAGAAAAAAACATCTATGAAGCAGTGAACAGCTTCTATGTGCATATAATTATTAATACTATGTTCAAAGATGAGAAATCAAGGGGTGGTATTTGGAGAAGTAAAGTAACACTGTAGGAAACATCTTTAGTGTCAAATTATATTCAAGCTGATTAAACTACAAAAGCTTTTCTTCAATAAGATGTGTATCCAATAGCTTTTCTATTGCTAAAATAAAAATTTCTCATTAGCAAGTTTTGCTGTAGAAAAGTAATAAAACTTGTATTACTTGAATCAATAACTTTGAGCACTAAAATGCTGCATTTTAAAAATGCATTTCAAGGGATATGCTTGGAAAAGCCATTAGTTCCTTAACAAGCTTATTCATTTGTCCTCCTTTTGTTCACTCCGTTGACAGGATCTTTGATGTATTTGACTAAGGATTTATCTTTTTTTTTTCTTTGTGCTAACAGAATTTGTATCAGTATTACGTAATGTTCCTAGTTAAAGTCTCTTGTCAGTTACAGAAAAACGTATATCCGAAGCTATAGTTCCCATATTTAGACATACAGTCATATGAAAAAGTTTGGGCACCCCTCTTAGGGTCCTTTCACATCAGTGTTTTTCGCTGATCGCGGCAGGTGCGGAGAAAAAACCGCAACTGCCGCGATTACCGCATAACGGTACAATGTCTATGGGGCTTGCGGTAAGTGTGCGGCAGTTGCGGCAAGTGCGGTTTCGGCCCTTGCAGCAGGTGCGGCCACGAAAAAAACGTGGTATGCCGCATTTTTTTTCGCGGCCGCACCTGCCGCAAGTGCAGATACCGCACTTGCCGCACCTGCCGCAAGCCCCATAGACATTGTATGGGGCTTGCCGCAAGTGAACCGCAAGTGTGGCCGTTATGCGGTAATCGTGGCAGTTGCGTTTTTTTCACCGCAACTCCGCGATCAGTGCAAAACGCTGATGTGGAAGCAGCCTTAATCTTACTCTTTTTTTTTTGTTTAAAATTGTTTTTTCTGCAACAGCTATTTCAGTGTGATATCTGTAATAAATGATGGACACAGTAATATTTCAGGTTTGAAATGAGGTTTATTGTACTAACCAAAAATGTGAAATATGCATTATTTCAAAATTTGACAGTTGCAAAAGTATGGGCACCCTTCTGATTCATGTTTTGAATACTCCTAACTACTTTTTACTGACTTACTGAAGCACTACATTGGTTTGGTAACCTCATTGAGCTTTTGACTTCATAGCCCGGTATATCCAATCATGAGAAAAGCTATTTCAGGTGTCCACTTGCAAGTTGTTCTCCTAGTTGCATCTTCTCTGAGGAGTGGCATTATGGGCTCCTCAAAACAGCTCTCAAATCATCTGAAAAAAAAGATTGTTCAACATAGTTGTTCAGGGAAGGATACAAAAAGTTGTCTCAGAGATTTAACCTGTCAGTTTCCACTGTGAGGAACATAGTAAGGAAATGGAAGACCACAGGGACAGTTCTTGTAAAGGCCAGAAATGGCAGGCCAACAAAAATATCAGAAAGGCAGAGAAGAAGAATGGTGAGAACAGTCAAGAACAATTCACAGACCACCTCCAAAGGCCTGCAGCATCACCTTGCTGCAAATGGTGTCACTGTGCATCGGTCAACAATACAGCGCATACTGCACAACGAGAAGCTGTATGGGAGAGTGATGCGAAAGAAGCCGTTTCTGCATGCACGCCACAAACAGAGTCGCCTGAGGTATGCAAAAGCACATTTGGACAAGCCAGTTTCATTTTGGAAAAAGGTCCTGTGGACTGATGAAACAAAGATTGAGTTGTTTGGTCATACAACAAGGCGTTATGCATGGCGCCACAAAAACACAGCATTCCAAGAAAAACTCTTGCTACCCACTGTCAAATTTGGGGGAGGGTCCATCATGCTTTGGGGCTGTGTGGCCAATGACGGCAGCGGGAATCTTGTTAAAGTTGAGGGTTGGGGGCGTGTCTGGGATGCAGAGCTGAGCGGTCGCACGAGGAGAGAGCTCCCGCCAGCACCCAGCTTGTAACGGCGCCAGCAGCACTAATCTGCCGTCAATACACCGCAGATCCTGGGCACATGCTAGATCCCCAGCCCCAGAGAGAGGACGCCTTGCACGGGGACGTTCTAGGGGGGGACCATCTAAGACCCTGCAGGACCCTTATGCAGCTGCATCTGCTCGTGAGACTCTCCAGCACCCCCATACTCTGAGCTACCCCCCTGAGACCAGCTCCACTGTGCCATCTGCTGCAAGTAAAGTTATATCAAAAAGCCCTGCTCAAGTGACCCCAAGGGATGAACTCCTTGCCCTTATACCCTCCAAAGAGGACTTCAAGTCTTTAATAAGTGAAGTGAAGGAGACATGCAGAGCAGAAATTGCCACTGTTAGAAGAGACATACACCATCTCTCTGGAAGGATGGATGCTTTGGAGGAGGAGCATGATGTCACCAGGACCCTACATGACCTAGTCATTTCCCAACAACAAGCTATAGAGGCCTTTCAGAATCATCTACAAGACCTTGATAACTGGGGACGCCGATGCAACATTAGAGTTCGAGGGGTTCCAGAATCGGATGATCAGGAGTCCCCTAGATCCATTCTACAGTCTATATTTAACACTGTCCTTGGGGATCACCCTTCGTCAATGATTAAACTGGACAGAGCACGCCGGGCCCTAAAGCCTAGGGGACTGTCCGGCCAACCAAGGGACATCATTTGTTGCCTCCACGATTTTGAAACAAAAGAAAAGATCATGGCGGCTGCTAGAAATATCGGCCCCACGCAATTTGCAGGAGGAAAAGTTCATTTATTCCCTTATTTATCCCTGATTACATTGCAAAAACGGAGGCACCTGAAGCCTCTCACCAGATCCTCACAGATCAGCAAATCACGTATAGATGGGGCTATCCCTTTGCCCTTATTGCACGCCGTGGAGGTCGTACAGCCATCTTGCATACCCCGGTAGACTCTCTGGCTTTTTGTAGAGAACTAGACATTTCACCTGTGGAACTTCCCCATTGGAATATCATATTGCCTGGTCTGCCTCCAGCCCCGGTGTGGTTTAAAAATATCCCTCAAAGGGCCACATGAAAGAGAGGAGGAGGCCGGGGACTTCCATCCTCGCGACGCCCTCGTTGACCCGGGTGGATACCCTGGATAGTTATCTCTTGGAGACAAGAAGGGGTTATGTATACTACCCCACCCCTCGTACATATTGCTTTTTCCTATAATTTTGCAACTGCCGCTGGTGCCGAATTTACGCTTCACTTGTATTTTCCTTTTTATGTACATATAAGCATGTCATTTAGTTTCACTTAGCTGTTGCGTTAACTGCTGGAAATTTCCCTGCGGAAGGGATTGGGGATGTAGTCCCCTTCCCTCCCTCTCCTTACCTGATAAAGGCGGGGCCACTCCCCTCCCATAGGGGGCGTCTTTTCCTCGCTTGGGAGGTAATTTTTTTCTGCTCGATTCGAGTCGGAGTGGCCGCTGGCCTCTGCTGACCGAGCGTTCTCCCTCTTTGTTATCTCTGGACCTCGACTTGGGCTAATCTTTTTGTTTTTTTTCTTTCTACCCCACGCTCATTGGAGATGGGGGTTAGCCCTCTGTCGACTTCCAGCCGGGTGAAAACTCGGGAATGCTATGTCCATAAGGACTGGTTTTATTTACCTTTTCTCCTTTGTTGTTTTCTATATATACTGTCTTGTTTTCAAGTGTTCCCCCTTTCCCCCCCCCCCACCCGCTTCCACTTTTATGACATCTTCTCCCTTTTCTTTCCCTGACTACCCTCTAGGACCGGGAGGGCACGTGTCATCAAGCTTCCATAGTTCTCGAACCATTACCCATGGTGCGTTTGATATCACTTAATGTGCGGGGTCTCAACTCTCCCCGCAAACGTAAACTCACTTTACAAGAATTAAGATCCCTCAAGGCGGATATAGCCTTCCTACAGGAGACCCACTACGATGCCAAGGGCTCATTTAGCTTTGCAAAGAATGCCTACCCATCCAGTTACTCTGCTCATTCTAACAATAAGAAGGGAGGTGTTGCCATCCTGGTATCGGTCAGCTTCTCCTGTCCATGTCCATCAAACGCATAGAGACCTGGGGGGGCGATTTGTGATTTTGGAGGCTCAGCTGGGTGAGCAGAAGTTGATTCTGGCAAATATCTATGCCCCAAATTCGGGTCAGGCTCTCTTCTATAGGAGGGACCTCTCTCTTCTTCGTGGTCTTCCTCCAGCAGCTGTAATACTGGGCGGGGACTTTAATGCTCCCTTCTCAAGCACACAAGACCGTCACTCGGTCAAAGGAGCTCCCCTTCTGAGGGCCTGCAGAGGCTCTCTTTAGAGCTCAGGAGGGTGATCAGAGAGGAGATCCTGTTTGACACATGGAGGATTGATCACCCTGGGGAGAGAACCTTCTCTTACTATTCAGCCCCCCATCAGACGCATACGCGAATCGATTACTTTTTTGTGAGCAGCGCTTTGTTCGTATGATGGATGGATCTGAAATTGGGACCATTACTTGGTCTGACCATTTGCCTATAGTTCTGGATCTTAAGGACGCTTGGACCCTGAAATCCTTTGGACATTGGCATCTGAATGAATTTCTGGTCAAGGACCCTCTCATTAAGGCCTTATTACATAAACACCTAGAAGAATATTTTCAACTCAATCAGACGTCGGTCTCTTCGACGTCCACTTTGTGGGAAGCCCTTGAGGGGTCATTGTATCAGAGAGGGAGCCAGAATTAAAAGAGATGACGCAGCTCAGCGTCTTACGTTGACTTCTCAGCTGACGTCCTTGGAGGCTAGGTTGGCGGCCAGCCCTTCCCTTCCCTTACTGCGGAAAGTACTATTCCTCAGAGAAAGGCTGAAGGATCTATCCATCAAAAATGTGGAAAAGCTGCTCCTTAATTCTAAGCAAAGATCTTATGAAAGGGGAAATAAAGCTCACTCATTATTAGCACATCGGCTTAAAGAACGCACCTCTAGGGCCTGTCCACAAGCTTTGAGAGATGGTGATGGTAACGATCCATTATAATCCCTCTAAAATTTCAGACATTTTTCTCACCTACTATACACATCTTTATAACCTGCCTTCCCCTGGAGTGGGGGAAATTCATCTCAGAGGAGGAGAGACGTGGGGGCTTATCTGGCTAACCTTAATCTGCCCAAACTCCCAGCGGAGGCTCTAGCCGGGTCTGGATCAACCAGTTACGTGCAAGGAGGTGGAAGAGATCTTACATGCTTTACCGCAAGGCAAATCACTGGGCCCAGATGGCCTCACTTATCTGTACTATAAAGCCTTTGCCAAAACTCTTCTCCCTCACATGACCTCCTTGTTCAATTCCTTCATGTTGGCGCTGAGATCCCCAGTTCTATGTCACATTCTCACCTTATACTTATTCCTAAACCACCCAGGGATCCTATGGATTGCGCCAATTACAGGCCTATTGCGCTGTTGAATTCCGATATTAAGATCTATGCTAAGATTTTAGCAGTCAGGCTGGGTCCTTGGCTTCCCCAGGTTGTCCACAAAGAATAAGTTGGGTTCATACCCTGTCGGCAAGGTGGAGACAACACGAGACGTGTTATTGACTTGATAGACGTGGTTAATCGGAGGAACCAACAGATGCTAGCATTAAGTTTAGATGTCGAGAAGGCGTTTGACCGTTTGGACTGGTCCTTCTTGTTTGCCTGCCTCCAGTCTTTCGGCTTTTCAGGGAGATTCCTCAGCGCAATAAGAGCTCTCTATAGATCCCCCACGGCGTCCATCAAGCTTCCCTTTATTACATCTTCTTCCTTCCCTATCTCTAACTGGACGAGGCAGGGCTGCCCGCTGTCTCCCCTCCTCTTCGCTTTGTGCATTGAGCCACTAGCCGCTGACATCCGCAATAACAAAGATATCTCAGAAGTGACACTTAGCACTAAGGAATTCAATGTGTCTCTTTTTGCTGATGATGTCCTTCTCACCCTGACGAGCCTCCATGTTTCCCTCCTAATTTGATGTCCTCTTTAAAGCTATACGGCTCTTTTTCGGGCAATAAGGTGAACCGGAGTAAGACAGAAGCTCTACCTATCAATAAACCACCTGACGTCCTGGACTAACTGATGCTAAATTGTAAATTTAAATGGAAGCTAGATACCATAAAGTACCTAGGGGTTAATATTTCGGCCTCCTTTGGTTCCCTTTACAAATTTAACTTCCCACCACTCTTCAAAGAGTTGAGGGCCCTACTTTTCAAATGGGCATCGTTATCTTTGTCTTGGCTGGGTAGGGTGGCCGCTTTAAAGATTATTATTATTATTATTTATTTATATAGCGCCATTATATTCCATGGTGCTTTACATGCTAAAAAGGGCAGACTAGGACAAGTAACATAGTAACAATACAAGTAACAAAAAATGTTGACAATTCGGTTGTACAGAAACAAGAGGGGAGAAATCCTGTCCACAAAGGCTCACAGTCTACGAGGGGTGGGTGAGGATACAGTTGGAGGGGGAAGTTCCAGTCGTGAGGCTGTGTGGTGGACCGGGTCTTATTGCAGGTGGTAGGCTTGGCGGAACAGGTGGGTCTTCAGGCTTCTTTTGAAGGTTCCCAGGGTAGGAGAATGTCTGATGTGTTGTGGCAGTGAGTTCCAGAGTCTGGGTGAAGCACGGGAGAAATCCTGTATGCGGTTTTGCGAAGAGGAGATGAGGGGGAGTAGAGGAGAAGCTCTTGGGAGGATCGCAGGTTGCGTGAGGGTAGGTATCGGAGACCATGTCAGAGATGTATGGAGGGGACAGGTTATGAATGGCTTTGTATGTCATGGTTAATGTTTTAAACCGGGATCTCTGGGAAGTAGGGAGCCAGTGAAGGGCTTGGCAGAGGGGGGAGACAGGGGAGTAGCGGGGAGACAGATGGATTAGGCGGGCAGCGGAGTTCAAGATAGTTTGGAGAGGTGCAAGGGAGGTATTGGGGAGGCCGGTGAGCAGGAGGTTGCAGTAATCGAGGCAGGAGATGATGAGAGCGTGAATAAGGGTTTTAGCAGTGTCGTGGTCAAGGAAAGCGCGAATCCTATAGATGTTTTTGAGCTGGAGTCGGCAGGAGGTGGCGAGGGCCTGGATGTGGGGCTTGAAGGAGAGGGAAGAGTCAAGGATAACCCCGAGGCACTTGGCATGGGGGACTGGAGAGAGAGAGCAGTCGTTGACGACGATGGATAGGTCAGGTAGTGAGGGGAGCGTCTTGGGGGGAAGACTATGAACTCAGTTTTGTCCATGTTCAGCTTAAGGAAGCGAGCAGAGAAGAAGGATGAGATGGCGGACAGGCAGTGTGGAATTTTGGATAGAAGGGAGGCGATGTCAGGACCAGACAGGTAGATTTGGGTGTCGTCGGCGTAGAGGTGATATTGGAGGCCATGGGACTCAATGAGTTGCCCTAGGCCGAGAGTGTAGATTGAGAACAGTAATGGTCCAAGAACCGAGCCCTGGGGGACCCCGACAGATAGGGGGTAGGGCGAGGAGGATGTGTGGGAGTGGGTGACGCTGAAGGTGCGGTCCGTTAAGTATGAGCAGATCCAAGAGGGCAAGGTCCGTGATGCCAAGAGATTCCAGGATCTGTAGTAGAAGGGAGTGGTCAACAGTGTCGAAGGCGGCTGACAGGTCGAGGAGGAGGAGAACAGAGTAGTGGCGCTTGCTTTTGGCAGTCAGTAGGTCATTTGTGACCTTGGTCAGGGCTGTTTCAGTGGAGTGGAGGGGTCGGAAGCCAGATTGCAGGCGGTCAAAGAGGGAGCAGGAGGAGAGGTGAGAGGACAGCTCAGAGTGGACATGTTGTTCAAGTAGTTTAGAGGCGAAAGGGAGGAGAGATATAGGGCGGTAGTTGGAGACAGTTGTGGGATCGAGGGAGGGTTTTTTGAGGATGGGTGTGATCAAGGCGTGTTTGAAGGCTGAGGGGAAGGTGCCGGTGGTGAGTGATAGGTTGAAAAGATGAGTCAGGGCTGGGATGATAACGGAGGTGAGGTTGGGAATGAGGTGGGATGGGAGTGGGTCTTGGGCGCTGGTGGTGAGGTGTGATTTTGACAGGAGGGAGGAGAGCTGGTCTTCAGTTATAGGGGGGAAGCAGTTGATGGAAGTAGAGGGCAGTATAGGTGAGAGGGGAGGCTGTGGGGACAGTGGATCAAAGCTGTCTCTGATTCTGTCAATCTTTTCTTTGAAGAAGGAGGCAAAGTCTTCTGCAGAGATAAGGGGAGAGGAGGGGGAGCAGGCGGGCGAAGTAAGGAATTGAAGGTTTTGAAAAGTTGCTTGGGATTGTGGGACAGGGAGGTTATTAGGGATAAGAAGAAGTTTGTTTGGCGGTGGCAAGTGCAGTCTTGAAGGCAATGAGGGACTGTTTGAAAAGCGCAAAATGCTCAGTGGAACGTGATTTTTTCCATCGCCTCTCGGCGACCCTGGATGCGCGTCTCAGGTCTTTAGTGAGGGTGGTGTGCCAGGGTTGCCTATTAGTGCGTGGAGCGTGGTGTGTGAGGGGCTTCTAGGTCTAGCGCCTTGGTTAATGTGGTGTTGTAGAGGGTAGTGGCAGTGTCTGTGTCACATATAGATGTTATGTTGGCGAGAGGGAGGAGGGATTCTGAGAGTGAGTGTAGATCAATGTGTTTTAGGTTTCTGCGGGGATGATCAAGTTTGCGTAGAGGAGGTGATGTAGTAGGGGAGGTGAGGGAGGAGAAGGTCAGCAGATTGTGGTCAGACAGGGTGAGGGTTGAGTTTGTGAGATGACGCTAATTCCCAAGCTTCTGTATTACTTTGAGACCTTGCTAGTAGTGGTCCCTCTGGGAGACCTTAAATCTCTCCAGACGGCCATCATGAAATTTGTGTGGAACAATAAAAGAAATAGGATAGCTAAAGATGTTATGACAACACACAGGCAGTGGCGTAACTACCGCGGTCGCAGCGGTCGCGGCTGAGACCGGGCCCGCCCCCTGGAGGGGGCCTGTGCCCCGTGCTTCCAGCCCCCGCCCGCCACAACCGCGATAGCGCTGGACGAGGAGTGGAGGGAGGACGGGAAGTGAGAGAAGCCTCACTTCCCGCAGCTGTGCCCGCCCCTCCTCTCCTCTGTGCAGAAGCCGCCAGACAGACAGGTACTCATGCTAGCATCATCCCCCCCCACCTAAGGGGTCCCCGGATGTATAGGGCGCCAGACCCTGCGACCACTGCGCCTGCTTTAAATGGATGTGCGTCTCTCAGGACGCACATCCATGTCACTGCACGGCGGGTCTGCAGGCGGCCGATTCGGTCGCCAAAAGACTGGCAGGTGCAGCAGTTTTAAAATCCCCTTGGCCGCTGCTGCTGCACTGTGATGATGGGGTCATGTGACCTCCTCACAGACAGGACGCAGGCAGCTGCCGGCAGGAGTGGTGACGGTGAGTTCCTGAAGGAACTTTCCTCTTTGCTCCCCTGGGCTCTGGGTCGGATTACATCGCTGCAGTTAACTCCTGAATGGCTGCACTGTACCTGCTGATCTGGTGGAGGGCTCTGTTACCTGGGGCAAGGTAATCCATGGCAGGGCAGTGCTGGGCACAGTGCCCCATTCCTTATGGCTATTCCCCAGCTTGTGTCTGCAGGGCACTGGCCAGAGCTGGGGATGCATGGCCACTGTGCATTGTGATCTACAGCTGTGAGTGTGAGTGTGAGTGTGTATGTGTGTGTGTGTGTGTGTGTTATGTGTGTGTGTGAGTGTATGTGTGAGTGTGAGTGTGAGTGTGTATGTGTGTGTGTGTGTATGTGTGTGTGTGTGTGTGAGAGTGAGTGTATGTGTGAGTGTGTATGTGTGAGTGTGTATGTGTGAGTGTGTATGTGTGAGTGTGTGTGTGTGAGAGTGTGTGTGTGTGTATGTGTGAGTGTGTGTGTGTGAGTGTATGTGAGTGTTTGTATGTGTGAGTGTGTGTGTCAGTGTGTGTCTGTGTGTGTGTGTGTGTATGTGTGTGTATGTGTGAGTGTGTGTGTCTGTGTGTGTGTATGTGTGAGTGTGTGTATGTGTGTGAGTTGGTATGTGTGAGTGTGTGTCTGTGTGTGTGTGTCTGTGTGTGTGTGTATGTGTGAGTGTGTGTGTATGTGTGAGTGTGGGAGCGTGTGACACAAACGTCTCTGAAAAAAAAACACTTTAAGGCCCCTTTCACATCTCCGTTTTGCTGATGTCTGCAGCCAATCCGACAGGTGGCGCCGCATCTGCCGGATCTGCCACCTAACTGCCGCACTTGCATTTCGGATCTGGCAAGCCCTATGTATTCTCTATGAGGCTTGCGGTCTGGTTGGCAAGTGCGGTTTCGCCGGATCTGGCACTTGCGGCCACGAAAAAAAACGCTGCAAGCAGCGTTTTTTTTTGTGGCCGCAAGTGCCGGATCTGCCGCATCCAGCAGAACCACACTTGCCGCACTGGACCACAAGCCTCATAGAGAATACATAGGGCTTGCCAGATCCGAAATGCAAGTGCGGCGCCACCTGCCGGAACAGCCGCAAACAGCAAAACGGAGATGTGAAAGGGACCTTAAAGTGTTTTTTTTTTCAGAGAAGTTTTGATAGGGCTATGAGGCTGGATTATATTTGTAGGACTATGAGGCTGCACTATATTATCTGGAGGGCTATCACGCTGAATTATATTATCTGGAGAGCTATGACGCTGCACTATATTATCTGGAGAGCTGTCACACTGCATTATATTATTTGGAGGGCTATCACGCTGCATTTTATTATCTGGAGAGCTATGACACTGCATTATATTATTTGTAGGGCTATGAGGCTGCATTATATAATTTGTAGGGCTATGAGGCTGCATTATATTATCTGGAGAGCTATAACGCTGCATTATATTATCTGTAGGGTTATGAGGCTGCTTTATATTATCTGAAGGCCTATGACGCAGGAATGTATTATCTGGAGAGCTATGTCGCTGTATTATATTATCTGTAGGGCTATGAGGCTGCATTATATTATATGAAGGGCTGTGACGCTGCATTATATTATCTAAAGGGCTATAACGCTGCATTATATTATATGGAGGGCAATGAGGCTGCATTATATTATATGGAGGGCTAGGAGACTGCATTATATTATTTGGAGGGCAATGAGGCTGCTTTATATTATATGGAGGGCTATGAGGCAGCATTATATTATATATGGATGGCTATGAGGCTGCATTATTCTATGTGGAAGGATATGAGGCTGCATTTTACTATATGGAGGGCTATGAGACTGCGTTATACTATAATGGAAGACCACATATACCAGGATAATGGCATATTCCGGGAGGAGGACCATATATAGCAGGATGAGGGACATTAATACCTAATGAAGGGGAGAGGGGTCAATTCGTGAGTCTTTATAGGATTTAGAACATTATATAGGGCCCATACATCTGACTAATGTGGGCGCACGAAAAAAGGGGGGGGGGCCCAGGTCCAAATTTCGCGCTGGGGCCCTTCAGACTCTAGTTACGCCACTGCACACAGGTCACGGGGTGGTCTTTCGGTCCCGGATATCGTGAGGTACTACTGGGCCTCACACCTCCCTAGAATACCATCCTGGTCATCTTCATTGGCATATAACAAGTGGACTGAGATCGAGAAATTATGGCTGGCACCTGTCCACCCCAATTTTTTGCTATGGCCACCAGCCCAGGTAGTTCCGCAAACCCTACTATTAGGCCCTATGCAGGCAACTTGGGATGTTTGGAAGTACTGTCAAAGGAGATTTGCCCTGGCCTCCCCAGCATCGCCAATGGTCTCATTTATATACCATCCCCTCCTTCCCAGTGGGCTGGAGCCAGCCATGGTTCATCCTTGACTATCCGCGGGCCTCTTTAGGTTCGTGGACATTGTTGATAAAAGGACTATGCGAATCCAACCCTTTGACTGCTTGAAAACTATCCCTCCCATTTCTGATAAGATATTCTATCAGTACCTTCAAATTCGGGATTACGCAACATCACTATATGGCACTTCAGGGGTATCGGTCCCATCAGAAATTGAGAAAATATGTAGGAGGGGAACAAGTACTAAAGGTTTGATCTCAGAGATTTACCAACTCCTCGCTTCTTCTGAAAATGGAGGTCTTGAGAGCTTCTCATATATGAAGAAATGGGAGGTCTTACTGGGTAGACAGATCACCCCCCAGACTTGGCAATATATTTGGGACAGAGCGGCCAAGACTTCCATTTGCACGTTATATAAGGAAAATCAATATAAACTCATAATGTTCTGGTACCATACCCCTGAATTCCTCCACAAACTAAACCCTCTTCTTCCTGATACATGCTGGAGGTGTAGCTCAGAGGTGTGCGATCTGCTTCATATCTTCTGGTCCTGCCCGAGGCTCGAGGGCTACTGGAAATCTATCAGAGATCTTATCATGAAGGTTCTCTATGTTGAAATGGAACTGGACCCATTGGTGTACCTTCTTAATGCACATACTGGACGAGTGGACAAACTAGCCTGTAAACTTCTTCTATATATTCTCACTGCGGCTAGATGCTTAATTGCTCTTTTCTGGAGGAGACTGGAACTGCCTTCCCTTAAAGATCTGTACACCAGGTTAGCTGATGTTAGACGGATGGAGTACCTGACAGCCCTACTGGCGGCCAGAGTAGACCAATTCAACCAGGTCTGGGCTCCATGCGATTACTTTACTGCCCAGGAGGGTATATAACGAGGCGGGGCTTCCCTTGGTCCTGGAGGGTTCTGCTTCCTTACCCTCTTTTACCTTACCCCCTACTTCTTCCTTCCTTCTTCATTTCTCTTTCCCCTTCTCTCTTCTACCCCCCTACCTGACTTCTTCTTGGTTACTCTTCTTATGGTTTTGTCCATCTGTTTGTTAATTGGTAGCTACTCAGGGAGGGTGCTTTGCACCTTTAACCCTCCGTGCCTGGATGTTCCTCCAAAGGAGTTTATAATGGACTAAGATTGTTCCTCGAATGGATGTTTATTAACACCTACGAGGACATGAGAGGAAGACTCTAACTTGGGCATGGAGCCCTTTCGGGGCTTTCCAGCCAATAATGCAATAACCCAGGCTTTCTAATTTCTACCTTCAAGCGCAATGTATTGTCTTGATTTGTTCTAATGATTCGTTTTCTCTTCTGTATTTTGAAAACGTTAATAACCATTACAGCTGTTAAAAAAAAAAAGTTGAGGGTCGCATGGATTCCACTCAGTGTCAGCAGATTCTTGAGAATAATGTTCAAGAATCAGTGTCAAAGTTGAAGCTACGCCGGGGATGGATCTTTCAGCAAGACAATGATCCAAAACACCACTCCAAATCTACTCAGGCATTCATGCAGAGGAACAATTACAATGTTCTGGAATGGCCATCCCAGTCCCCAGACCTGAATATCATTGAACATCTGTGGGATGTTTTGAAGCGGGCTGTCCATGCTCGGCGACCATCAAACTTAACTGAACTGGAATTGTTTTGTAAAGAGGAATGGTCAAAAAGACCTTCATCCTGGATCCAGGAACTCATTAACAGCTACAGGAAGCGACTAGAGCTATTATTTTTGCAAAAGGTAGATCTACTAAATATTAATGTCACTTTTCTGTTGAGGTGCCCATACTTTTGCACCTGTCAATTTTTGAAATAATGCATATTTCGCATTTTCAGTTAGTACAATAAACCTCATTTGAATCCTGAAATATTACTGTGTCCATCAGTTATTACATATATCACACTGAAATAGCTGTTGCAAAAAAACAATTTTTTTTAAAAAAAAAGAGTAAGATTAAGAGGGCTGCCCAAACTTTTTCATATGACTGCATATATATATATATATATATATATATATATATATATATTACTAGAAAAAAGTACTCTGCAGCACACAGCTACTACCAATGATGTACATGTGCTAACAAGCTATATATACCTGAGAAAAAAGTTTAAAAACTTACGCTTTTTCAAAAAACTCAAAAATCTTATCTTTTTATTTCTGAAGTTCTTGGTACACACATTGGCCAATGTCTGTTTGCTCACCGACTGCGACAAAGTGACTTCAGGTCCGATGAGTCCTACGCTGATATCCCTATCCTCCTTGTCCGCTCCCCCACTTCTCAGTGGGCAGACACCACCTCGACCCTAGATCACCTGTGGTCAATGAGGGTGCAGATTGCAGTAAGGAGCCAGCAACTCTTTTATATATATATATATATATACAGTTGTGGCCAAAAGTATTTACACACCCCTGCAATTCTGCCAGATAATACTCAGTTTCTTCCAGAAAATGATTGCAATCACAAATTCTTTGGTATTATTATCTTCATTTAATTTGTCTTCAATGAAAAAACACAAAAAGAATTGTCCTAAAGCCAAATTGGATATAATTCCACACCAAACCTAAAAAAGGGGGTGGACAAAAGAAAAATCATGTGATGCTTCTCTAATTTGTGTAATTAACAGCACCTGTAACTTACCTGTGGCACCTAACAGGTGTTGGCAATAACTAAATCACACTTGCAGCCAGATGACATGGATTAAAGTTGAGTCAACCTCTGTACTGTGTCCTTGTGTGTACCACATTGAGCATGGAGAAAAGAAAGAAGACCAAAGAACTGTCTGAGGACTTGAGAAACCAAATTGTGAGGAAGCATGAGCAATCTCAAGGCTACAAGTCCATCTCCAAAGACCTGAATGTTCCTGTGTCTACCGTGTGCAGTGTCATCAAGAAGTTTAAAGCCCATGGCACTGTGGCTAACCTCCCTAGATGTGGACTGAAAAGAAAAATTGACGAGAGATTTCAACGCAAGATTGTGCGGATGGTGAATAAAGAACCTCGACTAACATCCAAACAAGTTCAGGCTGCCCTGCAGTCCGAGGGTACAGCAGTGTCAACCCATACTATCCATCGGCGTCTGAATGAAAGGGGACTGTATGGTAGGATACCCAGGAAGACCCCACTTCTTACCCCGAGACATAAAAAAGCCAGGCTTGAGTTTGCGAAAACTTACCTAACAAAGCCTAAAACGTTTTGGAACGTAATGCAATAATAAATGTGGTATATAGAAATGAGCGCTAGGGATAATGGAACAAGCCGAACGCTTTTGTAGACATTACCTATAGGTTTATTACGATAAACACAGTACAGGTCCTTCTCCCACAACGCGTTTCGACGCTACATGCGTCTTCCTCAAGTGGATTCACTTGAGGAAGACGCATGTAGCGTCGAAACGCGTTGTGGGAGAAGGACCTGTACTGTGTTTATCGTAATAAACCTATAGGTAATGTCTACAAAAGCGTTCGGCTTGTTCCATTATCCCTAGCGCTCATTTCTATATACCACATTTATTATTGCATTATGTTCCTTTCTCCCTTTGGGGAGAGTGGTACGAGCAGCTCTGGAAGAGGACCTTGCTGAAGAAAACAGAACCTGGCCCCTGCACGTGCACGGGACGGTGCACGTGTGAGAGACGGAGCACAGACCTGGGTGAAAAGGGGAGACAGGCAATAGATGAAGACAGGGATCCTGCATAAAAAAATCTCACCTACTTGCGGCTAATCTAGTTGTGCAGAGGGCACAACCAACTTAGGTGAGTGATACGTACAGTGTAACGGGAATTTATACCCCTAAATTTGCAGTGTGGCGCAACCATCTATTTTGATTTTTTTGCTTGTTTTAAAAATTTTTGGAAATATGTTCTCTGGTCAGATAAGACAACAGTAGATCTTTTTGGGCAAAGGCATCAACATAGAGTTTACAGGAGAAAAAAAGAGGCATTCAAAGAAAACAACACGATCCCTACAGTCAAACATGGCGGAGGTTCCCTGATGTTTTGGGGTTGCTTTGCTGCCTCTGGCACTGGACTGCTTGACCGTGTGCATGGTATTATGAAGTCTGAAGACTACCAACAAATTTTGCAGCATAATGTAGGGCCCAGTGTGAGAAAGCTGTGTCTCCCTCAGAGGTCAAGGGTGTTCCTGCAGGACAATGACCCAAAACACACTTCAAAAAGCACTAGAAAATGGTTTGAGAGAAAGCACTGGAGACTTCTAAGGTGGCCAGCAATGAGTCCAGACCTAAATCCCATAGAACACCTGTGGAGAGATCTAAAAATGGCAGTTTGGAGAAGGCACCCTTAAAATATCAGGGACCTGGAGCAGTTTTCCAAAGTAGAATGGTCTAACATTCCAGCAGAGCATTGTAAGAAACTCATTGTTGGTTACCGGAAGTGGTTGATCGCAGTTATTTTGGCTAAAGGTTGTGCAACCAAGTATTAGGCTGAGGGTGCCAATACTTTTGTCTGGCCCATTTTTGGAGTTTTGTGTGAAATGATCAATGTTTTGCTTTTTGCTTCATTCTCTTTTGTGTTTTTTCATTGAAGACAAATTAAATGGAGATAATAATACCAAAGAATTTGTGATTACAATCAATTTTAGGAAGAAACTGAGTATTATCTGACAGAATTGCAGGGGTTGCAATACTTTTGGTCACAACTGTATATATATATATATATATAAAATATATCTATTATATAATTGCCGTAGCTGACTTCCGTCGCGACCGGCGCTACTTCCTGTGGCTTTGTTCGCGTAGCTTTGCAGCTTCTCCAGGACTCTGTCCGTGGCCGCATAGCGGCCACGCGACGCGCGAAGCAATGCCCGCAAAGCGGGCATTGCGAGTCGTTGCAGACTCGCGAAGCAATGCCCGCGCAGCGGGCATTGCGAGTCGCCGACTCACGAAGCAATGCCCGCAAAGCGGGCATTGCGAGTCGTTGCCCCCGCGAACAAAGCCACAGCATGGGGCTGTAGTGTACACTGCTATGGTATACTACAGCCCCATGCCGCTGGCGCTATCACCTAAATCCTGCCGCTCCTAAGCTTCGCCGCATACTAAACCCCCGCCGCCTAAGCCCCTACCCCATAAGCCCGCCTCCTAAGCCCCTACTCCCTAAGCCCCGCCCTACCCCGCCGCCCCTAAGCCCCTACCCCCTAAGCCCGCTGCCGCCCCTAAGCCCCTACCCCGCCGCATCTAAGCCCCTACCCCCTAAGCCCGCCTCCTAACCCCGCCGCATACTAAACCCCCGTCGCCGCTGCCGCTGCCCGCCCCTGCCCCGCCGCCCCTAAGCCCCTACCCCCTAAGCCCGCTGCCGCCCCTAAGCCCCTACCTCACCGCCCCTAAGCCCCTACCCTCTAAGCCCACCTCCTAACCCCGCTGCATACTAAACCCCGCCGCCGCTGCCGCTATCCCCTAAACCCTGCCGCCTCTAAGCCCGCTGCCGCCCCTAAGCCCCTACCCCCTAAGCCCTACCCCGCCGCCCCTAAGCCCCTACCCCCTAAGCCCCCCTCCTAACCCCGCTGCATACTAAACCCCCACCGCCGCTGCCGCTATCCCCTAAACCCCGCTGCCCCTAAGCCCGCTGCTGCCCCTAAGCCCCTACCCCCTAAGCCCGCTTCCTAACCCCGCCGCATACTAAACCCCCGCCGCCGCTATCCCTTAAACCCCGCCGCCCCTAAGCCCCTACCCCCGCCGACCCTAAGCCCCTACCCCCTAAGCCCGCTGCCGCCCCTAAGCCCCTACACCGCCGCCCCTAAGCCCCTACCCCCTAAGCCCGCTGCCGCCCCTAAGCCCCTACCCCGCCGCCCCTAAGCCCCTACCCCCTAAGCCCGCCTCCTAACCCCGCTGCATACTAAACCCTCACCGCTGCCGCTATCCCCTAAACCCCGCCGCCCCTAAGCCCCTAACCCGCCGCCCCCAAGCCTGCTGCCGCCCCTAAGCCCCTACCCCCTAAGCCCGCTTCCTAACCCCGCCGCATACTAAACCTCCACCGCCGCTATCCCTTAAACCCCGCCGTCCCTAAGCCCCTACCCCACCGACCCTAAGCCCCTACCCCCTAAGCCCGCTGCCGCCCCTAAGCCCCTACACTGCCGCCCCTAAGCCCCTACCCCCTAAGCCCGCTGCCGCCCCTAAGCCCCTACCCCCGCCGCCCCTAAGCCCCTACCCCCTAAGCCCGCCTCCTAACCCCGCTGCATACTAAACCCCCGCCGCCGCTGCCGCTATCCCCTAAACCCCCGCCGCCCCTAAGCCCCTAACCCGCCGCCCCTAAGCCCGCTGCCGCCCCTAAGCCCCTACCCCCTAAGCCCGCTTCCTAACCCCGCCGCATACTAAACCCCCGCCGCCGCTATCCCTTAAACCCCGCTGCCCCTAAGCCCCTACCCCGCCGACTCTAAGCCCCTACCCCCAAAGCCCGCTGCCCCCCCTAAGCCCGCTGCCGCCCCTAAGCCCCTACACCACCGACCCTAAGCCCCTACCCCCTAAGCACGCTGCCGCACCTAAGCCCCTACCCCGCCGCCCCTAAGCCCCTACCCCCTAAGCCCGCCTCCTAAGCCTAAGCCCTATCCTCTAAGGCTCGCAGCCCCCTAAGCCCCCGCCGATACCCCCTAAGCCCTATTCTCTAAGCCCTGCAGCCCCTACCCCCTAAGCCCCTACCCCCCGCCGATACCCCCTAAGCCCCGCCGCCTCCTAAGCCCCCGCCGCTACCCCCCGCTGACTAAGCCCCGCAGCCCCTAAGCCCCTACCCCCTAAGCCCCTATCCCCTAAGCCCCTACCCCCCGCCGATACCCCCTAAGCCCCGCCGCCTCCTAAGCCCCCGGCGCTACCCCCCGCCGACTAAGCCCCGCAGCCCCTAAGCCCCTACCCCCTAAGCCCCTACCCCCCGCCGATACCCCCTAAGCCCCGCCGCCTCCTAAGCCCCCACCGCTCCCCCTCGCCGATACACCCTAAGCCCCGCCACCTTCTATGCCCCCGTCGCTGTCCCCCGCAGCTGTCGCTACCCCCTAAGGCGCTACACCCTAAGCCCCCGCCGTTCCCTAACCCACCGCTGCCGTCGATCACTTACATCTCTTCTTCTTCATCTCATCGTCCGTCCGTCCGATCCACAAGTCCTCCGTCCTCTTCGTCCGTCCCCGGGGGTCTTCTCTCTTCTTTCCGCCATCTTCCGCTCCGACTTCCTCTTCTCTTCTCATTGCCATAGAATGGACGAAAAATCCGCCATTCTATGTCTATGAGAAGTGAGGCGCTCTTCTGATTGGTCCCGGTCTACTGCCGCCAGCCAATCAGAATTGCGCCTCACTTCCCATAGACATACATTAGCGGCGTGTCGCGAAATTTATGGCCGGCTCCCTGGTTCTCTTTTGCGGCCATAAAATCGCGGACACACCGCTATGTATGTCTACGGGAAGTGAGGCGCCATTCCGATTGGTCGCTGTGTCCTTCCGCTGACCAATCAGAATCGCGCCTCACTTTTAGCGGTAAATTTGAAACTCCTAAAGCGTCCATTCTATGTCTATGGGAAGTGAGGCGTGATTCTGATTGGTCGCTGTGTGCTTCCGCTGACCAATCAGAATCGCGCCTCACTTCCCATAGAGATAGAATGGGCGCTTTTGGAGTTTCAATTTTACCGCTAAAAGTGAGGCGCGATTCCTTATTGGTCAGCGGAAGCACACAGCGACCAATCGCAATCGCGCCTCACTTCTCATAGACATACATAGCGGTGTGTCCGCGATTTTATGCCCGCAAAAGAGAACCAGGGACCCGGCCATAAATTTCGCGACACGCCGCTAATGTATGTCTATGGGAAGTGAGGCGCGATTCTGATTGGTCGCTGTGTGCTTCCGCTGACCAATCAGAATCGCGCCTCACTTCCCATAGACAAACATTAGCGGTGTATCGCGAAATATATTGCCGGCCTTCTGGTTCTATTTTCGGCCACGGGGCTCGGCTATTTCCGGTGCGAAAAATTTTTTTTCTCTATTTATTTATCTTTATTTTTATCTATTTTTCTATCTTTTTTCTTAACTATCTATCTATCTAATAATATTGATACAAAAATAGATAAAAATAAAGATACATAAATAGAGAAAACAATTTTTTCGGACCGAAAAATTTTTTAGCCAAGCCCCGTGCCCGAAAATAGAACCAGAAGGCCGGCAATATATTTCGCGATACACCGCTAATGTTTGTCTATGGGAAGTGAGGCGCGATTCTGATTGGTCAGCGGAAGCACACAGCGACCAATCAGAATCGCGCCTCACTTCCCATAGACATACATTAGCGGCATGTCGCGAAATTTATGGCCGGGTCCCTGGTTCTCTTTTGCGGGCATAAAATCGCGGACACACCGCTATGTATGTCTATGAGAAGTGAGGCGCGATTGCGATTGGTCGCTGTGTGCTTCCGCTGACCAATAAGGAATCGCGCCTCACTTTTAGCGGTAAAATTGAAACTCCAAAAGCGCCCATTCTATCTCTATGGGAAGTGAGGCGTGATTCTGATTGGTCAGCGGAAGCACACAGCGACCAATCAGAATCACGCCTCACTTCCCATAGACATAGAATGGACGCTTTAGGAGTTTCAAATTTACCACTAAAAGTGAGGCGCGATTCTGATTGGTCAGCGGAAGGACACAGCGACCAATCGGAATGGCGCCTCACTTCCCATAGACATACATAGCGGTGTGTCCGCGATTTTATGGACGCAAAAGAGAACCAGGGAGCCGGCCATAAATTTCGCGACACGCCGCTAATGTATGTCTATGGGAAGTGAGGCGCGATTCTGATTGGCTGGCGGCAGTAGACCGGGACCAATCAGAAGAGTGCCTCACTTCTCATAGACATAGAATGGCGGATTTTTCGTCCATTCTATGGCAATGAGAAGAGAAGAGGAGGTCGGAGCGGATTCCGATTGGTCGCTGTGTGCTTCCGCTGACCAATCAGAATCGCGCCTCACTTTTAGCGGTAAAATTGAAACTCCAAAAGCGCCCATTCTATCTCTATGGGAAGTGAGGCGCGATTCTGATTGGTCAGCGGAAGCACACAGCGACCAATCAGAATCGCGCCTCACTTCCCATAGACATACATTAGCGGCGTGTCGCAAAATTTATGGCCGGGTCCCTGGTACTCTTTTGCGGGCATAAAATCGCGGACACACCGCTATGTATGTCTATGAGAAGTGAGGCGCGATTCCGATTGGTCGCTGTGTGCTTCCGCTGACCAATCAGAATCGCGCCTCACTTTTAGCGGTAAAATTGAAACTCCAAAAGCACCCATTCTATCTCTATGGGAAGTGCACCGCGATTCTGATTGGTCGCCGTTAGCACACAGCCACCAATCAGAATCGCGCCTCATTTCTCAATGCATCTCTATGGGAATGCGCCGTCCAATCACAATCGACCCGCGATTTTTGAACATCCATAGCAGCCAATCGGAATCATGGCGCCATCTTTCTGAGGTTGGCGCCCACCAATCAGATAAGGCCGCTATTTATAGCGGGAAATTTGAATCTTCAACCTCTTTGAATCCTGTTTGCGAGACAAAGAAAAACTACCGCTGGACCATCTGTTGGACTATCGTTCGCCCAAGAAATCCATCCTTCGTGAGGGTATTTGAGGGAGAACGAGAAGCTACCGCTGGACCATCTGTTGGACTATATTTCAGCCAAGATATCCATCCTTCCTGAGGGCCGTCGGGAAGCAAGCGCCGGATCGACTTCTGCGATTGATCAGCTAAGATATCCTTTTTGAAATCTACCTTTTCACATCAGAGTCTATATGCCTGATGCTACGTTTTATTTTCACCTCTTTTTCTATCTTTTATCTTTACCACTTTTACTCTTTTGCGCCATGCAGCGCCAATTGGTGCTTCATGGAGCCTGCGCCACACTTCGGACACTTCGCCGCTAAAAACGCCGACTTCTGCGCTACAAGCGCAAACTTCGGCGCTTCTAGCGGCCTCCGAGGTCTATGAGACCGCTGTGCCCGAATAATCATTCAGGCGCCGCCCATACCACTTGCCGCTCTTCCTGGTGAACGCCGACCAATCGCATTCTCTGTGCATCTTCTCATAGAGATGCATTGAGAATTGAGGCGCGATTGTGATTGGTCGCTGTGGATTTTCGAAAATTCCGCCGCGATTGTGATTGGAGGGCGCATTCCCATAGAGATGCATTGAGAAATGAGGCGCTATTCTGATTGGTCGCCGTAAGCACACCGCGACCAATCAGAATCGCGCCTCACTTCCCATAGACATACATTAGCGGTGTGTCCGCGATTTTCTAACCGGGAAATAGAACCAGAAGGGCGCCCATATCTTTTGCGACACACCGCTATGTATGTCTATGGGAAGTGAGGCGCTCTTCTGATTGGTCGCTGTGTGCTTACGGCGACCAATCAGAATACCGCCTCACTTCCCATAGACATACATTAGCGGTGTCTCGCGAAAAATATGCCCGGCCTTATGGTTCGATTTTCGGGGAAGGGGCTCGGCTACTGCCGGTAAAAAAAAAAAAAAAAAACATTTATGTATATTTATTTCTATCTATTTTTCTGTCTATATTCTTAGATAGATACATTGAAAGATAGATAGATAAGAAAATAGATAGAAAAATAGATACAAAAAAAGATAGAAAAATAGAGAAAATATTTTTTTCGGACCGGAAATAGCCGAACCCCGTGGCCGAAAATCGAACCAGAAGGGCGGCCGTATTTTTTGAGAGACACCGCTAATGTTTGTCTATGGGAAGTGAGGCGCGATTCTGATTGGTCAGCGGAAGCATACAGCGACCAATCAGAATCGCGCCTCACTTCCCATAGACATACATTAGCGGCGTGTCGCCAATTTTATGGCCGGGTCCCTGGCTCTCTTTTGCGGCCATAAAATCGCGGACACACCGCTATGTATGTCTATGGGAAGTGAGGCGCGATTCCGATTGGTCGCTGTGTGCTTCCGCTGACCAATCAGAATTGCGGCCCACTTCTCATAGAGATAGAATGGACGATTTGTGTCCATTCATCTCTAACGGCGTAACGGCGACCAATCAGAATGGCGCCTCACTTCCCATAGACATACATAGCGGTGTGTCGCCGATTTTATGGCTGGGCCCCTGGTTCTATTTTTGGCCAGGGGACTCGGCTCTCATCCGTCGTTCCACGGAGCCGGAAACTCGCAATGAGCGCTTCGCGGACATTGCTCGCGCCTTACCAACGACTCGCAAACATTGCGAGTCGTTGGTGATACGCTAGCTATCGCCGCGAAGCGCTCATTGCGAGTTTCCGGCTCCGTGGAATGACGGATGAGAGGCGAGTCCCCTGGCCGAAAATAGAACCAGGGACCCGGCCATAAAATCGGCGACAAACCGCTATGTATGTCTATGGGAAGTGAGGCGCCATTCTGATTGGCCGCTGTGAATTTTCAAAAATGGCGCCGCGAGTGTGATTGGAGGGCGAATTCCCATACAGATGCATTGAGAAATGAGGCGTGATTGTCATTGGTTCTTGGACATGGCGCTTTGCTTCCGATTGGTCGGCGATCAGCGGGGAAAGCTCAACTTTCCTTGCCGAGCGCCTGGTTCGATTTTCGGCCACGCCGTTCGGGAGGGTGGAAGTCTGTAGCTCCGCCCCGCTCTCTTGTGATTGGACAGCGGCAGCTTCACACAGTAGCGCCGACCAATCGTATTCATGGCGCCATGTTTATGAAGTTTCCGCTCTCCAATCAAATAGCGGCTGGCGTCTGCCGGTTTTTTATGAATGAACATTTCGCGTCCGCCATGTTAGAGCGCGAGATTTGAATTTGTGAACTATGTAAAAGTTAAAAAGCTGTTTTCACAGTACAATCTCACATCAGAGTATATATTCCTAATGCCTATGCTTATATTAACCCCTTCTTTATACTAATTTCATATCAGCTACGTTTCACCATATTGACCTCTTTTTTTCTAACTTTATTAACGCCTTCTATTCTATTTCTGCTCCACTTGCTATCTCACTATGTGCTGTACTAAGGCCATTTCTACATTAACCTCTTCTATGCCTTTTGCATTTTAATTTCCCCACACACTCTTTTATATGGTTCTAACTGTTACTTTAACCCCTTGCATTCTGTTTTTTATTCACTAACTGTGTCACTATGTGCTGTACTCATTACATTTGAAAATTAACCTCTTCTATACCATTTCTTAGTTATTTTATCTTCCACACTGTTTTATAGGAGTGCAAGTAGTACATTAACCCCTTCTATTGTCTTGGCTATTCACTGCCTATCTCACTATGTGGTCTACTACTGGCATTTTAATACTAAAATCTTTAATACTATTTTTTTTTTTATTGATCGTCCTGTATTATTTACGCATGCCAATGCTACATTAACCCCTTACAGACTGTTTTTTATTTTATTTCTACGTGCAGTGTGTCGTTACACTCTTATGAGTACATTAACCCATTATATGCTATTTTGCTTATATTTCTAATTGCAGTGTGTCGTTACACTCTTATGAGTACATTAACCCATTATATCCTATTTTGCTTACATTTCATACTAATTAGTATGTAGGACTACTAACTCTCTTAGATTTAACAGTTTGGATGTAATGCTACCTTACCACTGTCTTATTGTTGTGCCAGTGCTACATTAACCCCTTACAGACTGTTCTTTATTTTATTTCTACTTGAAGTGTGTTGTTACACTCTTATGAGTACATTAACCCTTTATATGCTATTTTGCTTTTATTTCATACTAATTAGTCTGTAGGACTACTACCTGTCTTATATTTAACAGTTTGGATGTAATGCTACCTGTCCCTTTCACATCAGCGGTAATTTTAAATCGTGCCAGATGTGGTGAAAAAATCGCATCTCCTCTGTTTGCTGCATTGCTGCTGCATAACTCCTGCACTTGCGGTCCCATTACGGTAATCGCCATAGTCAGTATATAGGGACTTGCGCCAGATGCCGCAAGTGCGCTTTGGCTCTTGCGCCGGGTGCTGCCGCAAAATAAATCACGGTCGACCACCGTTTTTTATTGCCCCACCACCTGCCGCAAGTGCTAAACACCAATTGCCGCACCTGCCGCAAGTAACTCAATACTGACTATAGCAATTAACGTAACCGCCCACCAGTGCAGCGCTTATGCTGCGGCTATGCACCAAACCCCGCAGATACAGTTTTTTTCACCGCATCTGATGCTATTTCTAATTACCGCTAATGTGAAAGGGTCTGTCGTCACAGTAGGACATTAACTACTTTTACATACCAAATATATTGCTTGTATGCCATTTTACACTCTATGACCGACTGGACCCCTTTTACACGTGCGTTGTACATGCCGATTTACATTATTCCATAACATGTGGAAATATTTCCATTATTAACGCAAGTTCCCCATACCCGTCAACATGGGTGCGGTTGCGTAAGGTAACGCTACTTCGCAGGATTAATGTTGATTTCTACATTGACCTGCCTCTTTCACCATGTACTCCAGAGGTTGCCTTATTTCTATTTTCACCATGCTTGGTCACATTGTGCCATTTCACGCTCGCTGATAATGCCGCTGTTTCCACCAACTCCAGCAAGAAAAAAAAAAAAAACACTACTTCCCCTATAATCCCAAAACCCTACGTTTAAGGTACCAAATAACGCTAACTCTGCCATTTTGCAACACCTTCTGCAACTCCACCCCTGCTGCCAGTTATGCGGAACTTCATGTCATATCGGTACTTTAACCGCTTTTCTGACAATGTTGGAAATCTGCTTTTACAACACGACTCTCTAAGGGCCCTTACATCCATTTCTTTTGCCTTTAAGTCTCTTTTTAAGGACTTTAAACACACTGATTTCCATTCACTACTCCATACAATAAACATCAAGAAATATTTGTTTTGTACTTTAAAGAACTCAATCATTTCATTTTCACAGGTTATTCAAATACACACTTTCCTTTTATTGTTTTTGCCTATTTAGACATAGTTATTATTGATTGTTTCCTTAACTAACACACTCTAGCTCATTTTGGATTTGATTTACTGACTATTCTTATTACGATGAGCTCTCCAACAACAAATATCGCTCTTGCCAAGGAGGCTGCATCTACGCCTAAGAAGAAGCATGCAGAGGAGACTTCGGAAGAGACACGTCTTCGGTTAGATCTTCGTAACGCTGCTAAGGCGAAACGTATTGCAGAGGAGACTTCAGAAGAGAGGCGTCTTCGCTTAGATAGTGATAAGGCTGCTAAGGCGAAACGCACTGCTGAGGAGAACTCGGAAGAGAGACGTCTTCACTTAGATCGTCTTAAGGCTGCTCACGCCAAACGCATGGCAGAGGAGACTTCGGAAGAGAGACGTCTTCGTTTACTACGTCTTAAGGCTGCTAGAGTGAAACGCATTGCCAAACTGCCTTCTCCAATGAGATGTTTTCGGTTGGATGCTGCGAAGGCTGCTTCGAAGAAATTTATTGCTGGACTGTCTTCTGAAGAAAGAAGTCAACGAGTGTCAAAAAGAGCCATGGATGCACGTGCCAGACGAGAAAAACAACAAATTACTGTCACTGAAGAATCGTCTGACAAAGATACTACTCCTGCCTCTTCGTGTACTGACATTCTACAAAGTGAAAAGCCTTTAACACCTCCCATGACCTCCATGGAAAACAAAGAAGCAAAGGTTCAAAAGGAGTCTGTGCGTATGCGCAAGAAGTGTGCCGAGGAGACTTCTGAAGAAAGACGACTTTGCTTGGATAAGGAAAAGGCTGCTTTGAAAACACGGGTTTCAAAGGACTCTTTTTAAGGAAGGACGGAACAATTAGGCAAGAAATCCATGCCTGCACGTCAAAGACGCAAACACCAAGAGTTCATGCCTACAGGAGATCCGTCTGACCCTCATACTGCTGCCACCTCTTCCTGTGACCCTCATACTGCTGCCACCTCTTTGTCTGACCGTCATACTGCTGCCACCTCTTCCTCTGATGCTCATACTGCTGACACCTTTTCGTCTGATCCTCATACTGCTGCCACTTCTTCGTCTGATCCTCATACTGCTGCCACCTCTTTGTCTGATCCTCATACTGCTGCCACCTCTTCTTCTACTGTGTTAACTACTACTGAACAGCCTTTACCACATCGCAAGGCCACATCTAAAAGAAAACACTCTGCTGAGGAGACGCCATACACCAAACAGTGTAACATTTTGAGGCTTAAAAGGAAAAGAGAGATGCGTAAAGATACGCTGTCTCCTACGTCTAAACAACTCCGCTTGACCCATTTGGCTGATAGACGTCGTGACGTACGCACACGTTCTTCCACTTCAACATTGCAAGAGCCACAACGCAATTTATATTCAACTTCTTCTTTTCTTGAATGTTTTGATTCTACGTCCCTTCCACGTCTCATCTATGTAGGATTACACAATCGAAATCTACCTTCCTTATCTTCACCTTTCCTTCATCCAATGGGATTTATTGATCAGGATCATGCTATTGCAGAACGTACCTGTGGTTTCATGAATGTAATATGTGAACATTGTGAGGCTCGACATTTTACTGATGAACGCCCATCAGATAAACACTTTACTCTTTGTTGCCACAAGGGAAAAGTTAAGGTACCATTACCTCAATACCCGGAGGTCTTCCAACGCCTGCTGAAAGGAGAGAGTGAGTACAGTAAAAATTTGATGCAGAATATCAGGAGCATTAATAGTTCTTTTGCTTTTGCCTCCATGGGTGCCCATGTTTCTCCACCACCTGGACACGGCCCTTACTGTTTCCGAATTCATGGGCAAATTTATCATCGCACGGGAACACTCCATCCTGCTGAAGATCAACCTCCAGCATATGCACAACTGTACATTTTAGATACTGCAAGCGCTGTAGAACAACGGATACAGTCTCCAGAAAATGTGAAATGTCATCCAACTTTAATGAGTATCATTGCTCTTCAATTGGATAATATTAATCCCTTTGTTTCGGCCTACAAAATGCTACGTGACGTTGAATTAGAAGAACAACAGAAGGCAGTAGAACATGGCACCGTCATGCCAAATATTATCATGGCCATTAAACAAGACAGCAAGACCCTAGACGCTATAACAATCCTACTGTCCATGAAGTTGCAGTGGTCTTTGAAAATGCTGATGGAGAGCCACCATTCAATAGAGACATTTTAATTCATTTGAAACCTGATCAAAATAACCCCTTGGCCCCAAAAACACAGCAAGTCAGTATTCTACCCAGCAATTTAGATGCATTACTCTATCCCTTATTTTTCCCTCATGGAGAACAAGGTTGGCATGAGGGACTCAAGCATCAAGGCCAAAGTCAACGCAGGGTTACACAGCTCCAGTATTACTGCTATTTGTTGTCTGTACGGAATCGGTTCAATCCTGTCCTGAATGGTGGCAAACTAACGCAGCAGTACTTAGTGGATGCGTATGTGAAAATCGAGGCTAATCGCTTAAATTTTATCCGTCAACACCAAAAGGATTTAAAAGTGGAGGATTATTGCGTACTACAGGAACATCTCCTGAAACAATCTGTTGAGAAAGGTATTCCCATTGGCAAGACGGTCATTTTACCATCTTCCTTTGAGGGCAGTCCCAGAAACATGCAGCAACGCTATCAGGATGCCATGGCTATTGTGACTAAATTTGGACGACCGGATCTTTTTGTAACCATGACCTGTAATCCAAAATGGAGGGAGATTACAAACAATTTAGAGCCATGGCAGCGTCGCCCGTGTCTTCAGAATTAAACTGGAAGCGCTATTAAAAGACATTAACACTGGATTATTTGGCAAAGTTTGTGCAATGGTTCATGTTATTGAATTCCAAAAGCGTGGCCTACCACACGCTCACATTTTGATCATTCTGGATAGCAAATCCAAACTAAGAACTGAGGTTGAAGTGGATAATATAGTTTGGGCTGAAATCCCTGATCCAGAAGATTACCCTGTGCTCCATGAAATTGTGATGCAACACATGATTCATGGACCCTGTGGACAACACAACCCCAATTCTCCATGTATGGATCTTGGAAAGTGTAAGAAAGGTTTTCCTAAAGATTTCCAAACAAGAACAGTCTTAGCTAAGGATGCATACCCTACTTATCAAAGAAAGGAAGGAACATCCTTTCAACACTATTCAAAGATGATTGATAATTCTTGGGTTATTCCCTATAACCCTTATCTACTATTAAAATACAAGTGTCATATTAATGTTGAGGTATGTGCTTCCATTCAAAGTGTCAAATACCTCTTCAAATATGTCTACAAAGGACATGATAAAGCCAATCTTGAAATTTGCCAAACCAATATCCACCATGATGAAACACATCAATTCATGGATTCAAGATACGTGAGTGCACCGGAGGCAGCTTGGCGAATATTTGCTTACCTGATGCATAGACAATCGCACTCCATTATTCGCCTGGCTGTACATCTCCCACATTCTCAACCACTTTATTTTCATGAGGATGACTCTGTTGAAAACATCAGTTACACAATGCACAGAAAATCCACTCTTATGGCCTACTTTGAGCTGAATGAGAATGACCCACATGCTCAGGATTACTTCTACCGCCAAATTCCAGAGCACTATGTTTGGAAAGAAGGTGCATGGGAAATTAGAAAGCGAGGAGGTTCTTCAGTGATTGGAAGAATGTATACTGTCAGTATGAAAGATCAAGAACAGTACTATTTGAGGTTGTTGTTACTGCATGTCAAAGGAGCAACAAGTTTTGACAACATTAAGACTGTTAATTAAGTCACATACTCAACTTTTAAAGAGGCAGCATTAGCTCTTGGATTGCTCTTCGATGACACTGTTTGGAAAAATACTTTATTGGATGCCTGTGTTCTCAACATGCCTGCACAGCTTCGTGATATGTTTGCATATATATGTATTTTTGGTCCTCCAGCTCATCCATTGGAGTTGTGGCAAGAATTTAAACAAGACTTTATCCAAGACTACTGCCATGCATATCACTCCAACAGTGAGGAGTGTGAGAATTGTGAAGGATATGCAATGACAGATGTCCAAAATGTTCTAAAATTTCATGCCAAAACTTTTACTGATTTTAATCTACCACGACCAAAAAGAAAGCCACACATCGCTCCACTATACAACAAGGATGATGAGCTAAGAAGAGCTCAGCAAATGAAAGCTACTTTAAATGACCAACAACGTTTGGCCTATGATGCGATCAATCAAGCTTTACACGATAGAAGTGGACAACCTAAGTGCTTTTTCATTGACGGTCCAGGTGGCAGTGGGAAAACATATCTGTATGATTTATTAATTCATGAACTAAGAGGAGAAGGCGAAATTGTATCACCTGCAGCCAGTACAGGGATTGCAGCTAACTTACTGCAAGGAGGAAGAACCATCCATTCGCTTTATGGCATACCAATTCCAATCAATGAAACATCCGTTTCCAGAATTAAAAATGATACAGATGCTGCACAACATTTGAAAAGTACCAAACTTTTCATTATTGACGAGTCCACTCTGTTATCTAAATATGCATTGCATGTGATAGATCAACTTTTACGGGATGTCATGACAACAGATATTTCCAAGAAAAATACAACACCTTTTGGAGGAAAAGTCATTGTTCTGGGAGGAGACTTTCGACAGTGTCTGCCTATCATCCCTCATGGTACAAGAACTGACATTATAGACAGTTGTATTAAATACTCACGACAATGGCAGCTTTTCACTCAATTGCCACTCTTCAACAACATGCGTTCCATTGATCCTGATTATAGCAGTTGGTTACTTCGACTGGGAAATGGTGAATTGTCCAATGATTTCAACCTTGGAGATGATATCATTGAAATCCCACAAGACATGATCTGCACTGGCTCACTCATACTTGCTATATTTGGTGAAAACATTCTCATTGATGTACATAACAATGAAAGCATTCAGATTGCTGCATCACATGCCATTCTTTGCCCTAAAAATGACCATGTGGATATGGTGAACTCTAAGGTCATGGATTGCATTGCTGGTGAATACACTGAATACATTAGTGATGATTCCATTGATCCTGATGAGACTGAAGATCCAGATCAATATCCTGTGGAATTTTTAAATTCACTCACACCAACGGGAATGCCTTCTCATCGCCTCAAATTAAAAATCGGCACCATTGTCATGCTTTTGCGCAACTTTAACAGCAGAAAAGGTCTTTGCAATGGGACTCGCTTGATTGTCATCGCTTTGTTTGACAATCTGATTCAAGCAAAAGTCATTACTGGGTCTGCAGAAGGAAATGTGGTGTTTATTCCAAGGATTGATTTATCTCCATCAGAGACTGGATTACCTTTCAAGTTAAGACGTCGACAATTTCCCGTGAAGCCTGCTTTTGCTATGACCATCAACAAATCCCAAGGCCAAACATTGGAGAAAGTAGGGATTTTTTTGCCAGAACCCGTTTTTGGACATGGACAGTTATATGTGGCTTTTTCACGAGTGAAAAGACGATGTAATGTTAAGGTGAAAGTGCTGGATACACCCATTCAAGGAAAGTTGGTGCCTAATTCTGAAAAAGTCTTTACTAAAAATATTGTCTATAAGAATATTTTATCTTAAATTCTTTAGATATATATTACATTTCCATACATGATGGATATAACAATGAAAGCATTCAGATTGCTGCATCACATGCCATTCTTTGCCCTAAAAATGTCCATGTGGAAATGGTGAACTCTCAGGTTATGGATTGCATTGCTGGTGAATACACTGAGTACATTAGTGATGATTCCATTGAGACTGAAGATTCAGACCAATATCCAGTGGAATTTTTAAATTCACTCACACCAATGGGAATGCCTTATCATCGCCTCAAATTAAAAATCAGTACCATTGTCATGCTTTTGCCCAACTTTTACAGCATAGAAGGTCTTTGCAATGGCAATTGCTTCATTGTCATCACTTTGTTTGACAATCTGATTCAAGCAAAAGTCATTACTGGGTCTGCAGAAGGAAATGTGGTGTTTATTCCAAGGATTTATTTATCTCCATCAGAGACTGCCTTACCTTTTAAGTTAAGACATCGACAATTTACCGTGAAGTCTACTTTTGCCATGACCATCAACAAATCCCAAGGCCAAACACTGGAGAAAGTAGGGATTTTTTTTGCCAGAAGCCGTTTTTGGACATGGACAGTTATATGTGGCTTTTTCACGAGTGAAAAGACGATGTAATGTTAAGGTGAAAGTGCTGGATACACCCATTCAAGGAAAGTTGGTGCCTCAATCAGAAAAAGTCTTTACAAAAAATATTGTCTATAAGAATATTTTATTTTAAATTCTTTAGATATATATTACATTTACATACATGATGGATATAACAATGAAAGCATTCAGATTGCTGCATCACATGCCATTCTTTGCCGTAAAAATGTCCATGTGGAAATGGTGAACTCTAAGGTTATGGATTGCATTGCTGGTGAATACACTGAGTACATTAGTGATGATTCCATTCAGACTGAAGATTCAGACCAATATCCAGTGGAATTTTTAAATTCACTCACACCAATGGGAATGCCTTATCATCGCCTCAAATTACAAATCGTTACCATTGTCATGCTTTTGCGCACCTTTAACAGCATAAAAGGTCTTTCCAATGGGAATCGCTTCATTGTCATCACTTTGTTTGACAATTTCATTACTGGGTCTGCAGAAGGAAATGTGGTGTTTATTCCAAGGATTTATTTATCTCCATCAGAGACTGGATTACCTTTCAAGTTAAGACGTCGACAATTTCCCGTGAAGCCTGCTTTTGCTATGACCATCAACAAATCCCAAGGCCAAACATTGGAGAAAGTAGGGATTTTTTTTGCCAGAACCCGTTTTTGGACATGGACAGTTATATGTGGCTTTTTCACGAGTGAAAAGACAATGTAATGTTAAGGTGAAAGTGCTGGATACACCCATTCAAGGAAAGTTGGTGCCCAGTAGTGAAATACTCTTTACTCAAAATAATCTCTCTAATATTTTATTTTAAATTCTTTAGATGCATATTAGATTTAGATACATAGTTACTTTCTAATTAAACACAAATATTACAATAAATTAGTTTAGCCATAGGTATAAGAATAGAAAAAAAAAAAATACCAAAAAAATTATTTTAGTTATAGAAAAAGATATTATAATTAGTTATTAGATATAAAATAGTTATTTAAGAAATATAGTCGTTACTGTTCATTTTCACTAAAAATATAGTGTATAAAAATATTTTACTTAAAATTCTTTAGATACATGTTACATTTAGATACATAGTTATTTTTAAATTAGACACAAATATTACTATATTAATTTGTTTAGCAATAGATGTATATCAATATAAATAAATCAAAATACCTAAAAACTTAGTTTAGTTATAGATAAAGACATTATAATTACTTATTAGATATAAAAGTTATTTCAGATATATAGTCGTTATTTTCACTTTTCACTAAAAATATAGTGTATAAAAATATTTTACTTTCAATTCTTTAGATACATATTACATTTAGATACATAGTTACTTTCTAATTAAACACAAATATTACAATAAATTAATTTAGCTATAGATGTATAGGAATACAAATATACAAAAATACCAAAAATATTAGTTTTGTTATAAAGACATTATAATTAGTTTTAGATATAAAATAGTTATTAAAAATATATAGTAATTACTTTTTTAGCTTAGAAAATTTCTTTTTAATTTTCATTGTATATGTATGTAAACACACATTTTTTTGTAGATTGTAGATGTGTATCATCTAAATGCTTGCATTTAGTGATAAGAACCTGAAGCTTCAGCAGGATAGCTCCTGCGAGATTTCATTTTCTTTTTACACAGGGTGATGTTTTTGTGAACAGCTAAGGCTGCCTTCAGACTTGCAGATGCATCTGCAGCATTTTAAAGATGCATCTGCAAGCATCTGCATGCAAACGGCAGCTCCTATCTTTATTATGGGACGTACGGTCTCTGCAGATGCTTGCAGACAGCCGTGCGCACCCATTTACTCCTATATGTGATCTCTGCACAGGCGCATGCCTGCATACAAATCACACAATCCCGCCTCCACCAGGGATGCAACATGTCGTGTCCCTGGTGTGGAGGAGAGTCTGTGATCTGTACGAAGGCATCCGCCTGCGCATAGATCACATATAGGAGTGAATGGCTGCGCACGGCTGTCTCAAGAATCTGCAGACACCGTGTGTTCCATTATAAAGATAGGGACTGCCGTCTGCATGCACATACTTGCAGATGCATCTGCAAAACGCTGCAGATGCATCTGCAAGTTTGAAGGCAGCCTAAGAGATGGGTGGGATGGCTGTTCACACATCTCTATCTTGAAGTGTGTTCTGTACACATAAATACATATTTAGACACATAGGTACATATTTAGACACATAGGGAAAGAATAGACATTTTGATTTTACATCTGAATTATTCTGCTATTTGTTGAATTTTTAGTTGGAAAAAAACAATTTTGCCACTTGCTGCCAAATTTGTGACCTACAGTACTCTTAATGTAAGTTGCATGAAATGTTTATGGAATTTGTCGTTTACTTGCGGTAGTTGCGGCACATGTGCTTTCGACAGTTTCAATCGCCAAAATCAGTTAGCTCTCATTTTTAGTGGTTGCATTTAGTCAACCTGTTAAAGCTCTGCTTGCCGTATTTACTGCAAGCTAAGTGCAAGTTCCATATTTATTACATGTTACTTGCTGAAAGTTAGCTGTAAGTAGTCCCTTTGGTGCCAAGTTCAGAAATTGTATTTGGTTATTCAATACCTTCTGCAAATAGCCAAAAAATATCTGCTTTAAAAGGAGTCTAACTATTAATTATTAGGATAGAGTAGAGTAGGTCCCACCAGCTGTAAGGCTACCTTCCCGTGGTTGGTGGGGAAACATGTACTGGCTCAATCATAGATTATTAATATTCATATATAAATTGAATATACGTAATCTGTACAAAACATCAGTGCCAATATCTGTACGAAAAGCCTTGCCTTAGAATCATGACATGTACTACACTGACATATACCATACAAACATTGGTAGTTGACAGATAGATATCACGTCTTATGTGCATTATTGTCAAATTTGAATGAATAATGTATATATGCATGCTACACTCCCGATTCTTTAACATTGGGCCGCCATCTATCATGGAATAATAGGATTATTAGTTAAAACTCTAATTTAATAAACTATACACCGATTCTAGAATCCCGATGCAATCACATCGGGCTCACAGCTAGTATATATTTATATATATACAGTATTTCCTGGTTGTCCTCTGGCACTCTGGCAGCACAGAATGGGTTAAGCCCTTAATCCCTAGTTGGAACAGAAGACATGTTAGTTAGCAATTCCAAATAATTAACCAATTGACACCTCTTGTGTTCCTATACCACCTATAAAGGGGGGGAAGACACCACATAACACATATTTTTCCTTCTTCTCATGGATCGGAAGACTTTCTCTTATGGGTCTGCTGGGTTCTGTATATATATTCTCATATATCACTCAGCTCCCAGCCATAAGATCCAAGATGCATCTAGACAGCAGGTCCTGTATATACATTTTCATACGTCACTAGGTTCCTGCACCAGGATGGGATGTCTAGATGGCGGGTTCTGTAAATATATTCTGTATGTCCCTCGGCCCGCTGTGTATGTGCATGCTGCCGTGGATGTCAAGACCTGTATATCCATCCCTATGTGATGCGTCATTAAGTTCCTAGCCCCATGCGTTATACACTTCCCCCTACATACCGGTTTGGTCATGGTCCCTGGAGGTGGAAGACCCAGTGGCAGTGTGGTCACCGTGCAGCTGCTGGACTCTGGGTGGGAAGATCATCCTGCAGAGAGATAAGAGGTGGCTGTGCCATCCATCCACCAAGTGAACCCTTCCCTGCAGTTTTTGGGTCAGGTGCTTTGTGCAGAGACTCCCCATGTTCTCCATTGCCCCCATGTCCCCAGCAGCGTAGAAACCGAGGTCAGTTGAAATCTTGTCTACATTGCGGTTCTATATGCACATTTACGTGTGTTACTCGGTTCCCGTATATATATATGTGTGTACATATATGCCCCTGTCACTAAAGGTGGATGTCCTGGACGTAAATCCCAAGCTGGTCTTGTGGTCCATACCCAGGAAATCATGCTGCCAAGCTACCTAAGGAATCCCAGAGCCTGCCAGGACTGGAAATGTTGTATGAATAATCAGTCCCTCTACTTACAGTTGAAGCGCAGGCATGGCGGCGTCCCGGCTGTGTGACTGAACCCAGAAGCAAGGTAAACTTCATTTTGTTCACGTGTTGCGGCTGAAGGGATCCTAGCAGGAAGTTTTAAATGGAAGCGCTCTATAAGTCCTGGCATTTGCCACGCAGCCGAGCTGTGATAGTCTGGGGTATGGGACTGACTAACTTTGCATGAGGTAATTAGACTGATGTCTTTTACTATTTCAGATGTTTTTCTTCCATTTGTTCTGTTACGTGTGCCATGGAGGAGAGATAGCAGCATCCCAGCGCTGAGGTTCACCACATGGAGGTCCTCTAGGCGCACTCTGCTTGCATTGCGGGACTGCCCTAGTTCACTAACGGAGACCGGTTTGTAGATTACACAACTAAATAAAACCGGCACAATAAATCTATCACTTTTGCCAAGCAGCAGAGCTGTCTGGGATCTACAGTGTTGGTGCACTTCTGACAGATTATCCCAATACACAATATGGCTATAATATGTTACATTCAGATGCACAGAAGCTTTGCTGCACTGACACTCAGCTTTTCTGATAAAAACCTGCAGGATATATTCCCTCCTGCACAGATGGATCCTGCTCTGCAATCACAGGCTGCAGCCCTTATAACTTGTTGTAGGGCAGCTGTCAGCCATGTTCCATGTGCTACAGGGAATAACTTTCTTTTCAGACATGGTGGTTTGTCTATGCAGCATTGCAGCAAGCCTAATAAAAAAAAAAAAAAAAAAGCTTATTCTGTACCATAAAGGAGAAGGCACTCTCCGTGCACTTGCTGCTGAATAAATGTCTGCCGTATGAGTGGTGTGGATCTGAGAAGATCCTGGATCCGGGAGCCAGACTCAGAACTGGGTATAGGTTTGATCCTTCACAAATCCAGATCTGGGAACACTCGCCCTAGGCGGATCTGGATGTACCTAGGCTATTTAAAAAAAATATTTTTTCTACAGAGACGTCAGATCACCTCAATAGACCATGCAGTCCGAAAAGCAGATTCTCTTCTAAAGATGAGCGATGTGGCAGCCACCCCAGCAGTTAAGATGTTCACAACATTAGTGCCAGTGGCCAGGTCCCTGAGGATATGGCTGGCTCTGCGGTCCTATCACCTTGACCAACAGCTTGCACGATAAGGCATAATGAATTGTTATGCAATGCCTCGCTTATTACACTGAGAGGGGGCTAGCTCTTTGATCACTAAAAACACCTCCACAAAGGCATTATTATTATTATTTATTTTTATAGCGCCATTGGTTCCACGGCGCTTTACATTAGAAGTGGGGGTAACAAGGACAAATACAGTACATATGAACAATGAAGGCTTGCTGATACACGATGGGAGAGGACCCTGTCCACGAGGGCTCACAGTCTACAGGGGTTGGAGAAGACACAATAGGAGGGGAAGTGCCAGGGGTGTGGTGGAGCGGCCCTGGAACTCATCATAGGTTGTAGGCTTGTTGGAATAGATGTGTTTTCAAGTTCTTTTTGAAATTTCCAGGGGAAGGTGAGTGTTTGATGTGTTCCAGAGTTCCAGAGTATGGTGGAGAACCGATCCCTGGGGGACGCCGACAGTAAGAGGGTAGGACTAGGAAGAGGTGGGAGTGGGTGACGCTGAAAGTGCGGTCCGTAAGGTATGAGGAGATCCAAGAGAGGGTGAGGTCAGTGATACCAAGGGATTCTAGGATTTGAAGTAGGAGAGAGTGGTCGACCGTGTCAAAGGCGGCAGAAAGGTCAAGGAGGAGGAGGACGAGTAGTGTCATTTACTCTTCGCGGTCAGTAGGTCGTTGGTGACTTTGGTTAGGGCTGTTTCAGTGGAGTGATGAGGTTGGAAACCGGATTGTAGGTGGTCGAAGAGGGAGCAGGAGGATAGGTGGGAGGACAGTTAAGAATGGACGTCTTGTTCAAGTAGTTTGGATGTGACAGGGAGGAGAGATATGGGGCGGTAGTTAGCGACAGATGATGGGTCGAGGGAAGGTTTCTTGAGGATGGGTGAGATCAAGGCATGTTTGAAGGATGAGGGAAAAACACCGGTAATGAGTGATAGGTTGAAGAGGTGGGTTAGGGCAGGGATGAGGACTGCGGTGAAGTTTGGGATGAGGTGGGAGGGGAGTGGGTTGAGGCGCAGGTGGTGAGGTGAGATCGTGACAGGAGGGAGGAAAGCTGATCTTCAGTCACGTTAGAGAAGCTTCCTTTGATCAAAGAGGGGTGAGTGGTGATGGGGTTGGGTCAGGGGGACATTGGGCCAAAGCTTTCTCTAATTTTGTCAATCTTTTGTTTGAGGAAGGTGGCGAAGTCATCGGCGGAGATGAGGGAGAAGGAGGAGGTGCCAGGGGACGAAGTAGGGAGTTGAAGGTTTTGAATAGTTGCTTGGGGTTTCGGGACAGTGTGTTGATTAAGGAAGAGAAATAGGTTTGCTTAGCGGTGGTGAGTGAGTCCTTGAAGTTGGAGAGAGATTGTTTGTACATGGTGAGGTGGGCCGCGGAGTGGGATTTCTTCCATCTCTGTTCAGCTACCCTGGACACTCGACGTAGTTCTTTTATGAGAGAAGTAAGCCAGGGTTGCCTGTGTGTGTGGGTTTTGGTGTGTGTCAGGGGGCGGCATGATCAAGAGCCGCAGTTAGTGTGGAGTTATAGAGGGTGGTAGCAGCGTTGACATCAGGTGAGGAGGCGAGGTCAGTGAGAGGGAGGAGGGAGTGAGAGAATGAGTTGAAGTCGATAAGTTTAAGGTTTCTGTGGGGGTGACTGAGTTTCTGGAGAGGGGGGAGCGAAGTAGGGGGAACGAGGGAGAAGAAAGTCATCAGATTGTGGTCAGATAGGAAGAGGGGTGAGTTTGAGAGGTTGGTGAGGGAACAGAGGGGGTGAAGATAAGGTCAAGCGTATGGCCGTCTTTATGAGTGGCTGAGGAGGACCATTGGGAGAGGCCGAAAGAGGTGGTCAGTGATAGGAGTCTGGGAGGCAGCCGTGTCGGGGGGTGTCGATGGGGATGTTGAAGTCGACCATGATGATGGTGGGGATGTCTGAGGAAGGGAAGTGGAGAAGCCAAGTGTTGAAGTGGTCGAGGAAGGAGGCGGTGGGTACCGGGGGGCGGAAGATGACCGCGGGCTGGAGGTTGCAAGGGGAGAAAATGCGGACTGAGTGCAGTTCGAGGGGAAGGAGATGGAGGGAGGCGGTGTAGTTGGGGTGAAGGAGCAGCTGTCGGACAGGAGTATACCTACACCACCCCCGCGGTGTGTTACTTGTGCGGGTGTGTGTGAGAAAGAGTGAGTCCGCCGTAGGAGAGTGCAGCAGGGGAGGCTGTGTCAGTGGGGGTAAGCCAAGTTTCGGTGATGCTGAGTAATTTGACTTTGTTGGTGATGAAGAGGTCGTGAGTGAAAGAGAGTTTGTTGCATACCGAGCGGGCGTTCCACAGTGCTCCAGGCAGGGGGCTGGGGTTGGGAGAATGGGTATAAGGTTGTGGGGGTTGCGAAAGTTTGTGATGGGGGATGGGTACGTGTTGGAGGTGGGCGGAGGGATGTGGTGGGGGGGTCCAGGATTGGGGGATATGTCGCCTGCGAGTAAGAGAAGCAGCAAGAGGGTTAGAAGGTGGGAGCAGGAGAGTTTGCGTGGTGGCCGTGCATGTGTGGAGAAGAGGGACTGGGTGTGGAGAAATAGTTTGGAGAAAGGGGTGAGATGGATGGGTAGGAAAGAGAGAGAGATCACTACGGCTTTGGTGGGTGGAGAGATGTTCAGGGTTAGAAGGAAGTGAAGTAGGATGGGGGTGAAGGTGAAATGGAGGGGAAACATTGTGGGTAGCAGTTAAGTGTGCAGATTTTAGCGGTAAGATATCGCAAGGGTGGGATGGGGCAGAGGAGGTGCGTGGACCAGGCGGGAGCAAGGTAGGCTAGGGGACAGGGTCGAGTTGGGGGGAGGTTGCTGGGGTCAGGGGAGAGTGACTGAGAGTGAGGAAGGGGAGGGGGGCAGGCAGAGCTCAGGGGCAGCCGAGGGCGGGGTGCAGTCAAGGGTGGCACACGGATCAGGGTATGATGTGGCCAGGAGAGGAGTGCAGTCAGGAGGTGGGGTGTAGCCTGGGATGGGATGCAGTCGTGGATTTGACTAGCCAGGGGTGAGGTGTAGCCTATGGATCAAATATTGGGCCAGTGATGATACATTTTTGCAGCCTTCAAGCTTGTAAGTTCCCAAATATAAGACATCCAGAAACTCTGGGATAAATAAGGACAGGAATACGACAGTTGGCATCCACTACAAGAATTTCTACAGCAAGGGGCACTAGAAGTGATGCTACCTCACCAAAAAAGCAGTGTTTCTCCCTCTATCTCCAGTCCCCAAGTCTGGACAGAGATGATGTCTAGTTATAGATCTCACTTACTTGAACACCTTCCTCTATAAGAAGAGGAAATTAATAATGAAGAATCTTTGATCGGTCCGGTCGATTCTGTACAGAGGCAGCTGGTGTACAACCAAGATCTGCAGGATGCTTATCTGCATCTCCCAATTCCTACATACCATCGCAGGTTCCTATGAGTCACAGTACAGCAAGGTGGTCCTCTTCACCATTTTCAGTTCACTTGTCTATCGTGTGGGATCTTGTGGGCCTGAGAGTCTTTGTCAAGACAATGGTTGTCCTGGTAGCTGCCCTCAGATATCAAGGCATTTACATCATGCTTACCTAGATGACTGGTTACCTCCTCCAAAGCTCAGTTACTGGATCATCTACAGGTGACCCTGAATCTGCTGATCTCCCATGGTTCCTGATCAACAGAGAGAAATCATGGCTATTGCCATCCAGAGAGGAGAAATTCTTACATGCATGAGCAACTCCCGAAACATGATGGTGACATTGGCCATTGAGAGAATCCGAAGTCTTCAAGATGGTGTATCTCATCTTATCAGAGTTCCTCGCGTATCAATCAGAATGGCAATAAGTGTCTTGGGGAAGCTTACTTCAACCATAGAAGCAGTTCCATGGGCCAAACATCTTGTTTGAATGCTGCAAGCAGACATCCTAACATCATGTCTAATCCATCGGCCACTAACATCTCTAATCTCTATACCTCGGGTCATCAAGCAGGACCTGCGTTAGTAACTGGTTCCAGCTCATCTGCGTTTGGGCAGGTCGTTTGCACATCACAGGGTCACTCTGACAACGGGCGCCTCAGAACACACATGGGGTGCTCATGTCGGAGAACTTTGGGTCCAGAGACCCTGGCGATGTTGGAAGTCTAGATGTCGTCCAGTCTCAGGGAACTGAGGGAGATAGGTCTCGCTCTTCATCACTTGCAAGCTGTAATAGTCCGAACCGACAACCTGGCGGCAGTGGTCTGCCTCAACAAACAAGGTGGGATGAGGAGTCATTCTCTTGCTTCAGAGTGCCACAAGATATTTGTTCGAGCGGAGTGCAGCCTTCACAGTATGACAGCAGTCCACATACCGGGGGTCTTCAACACCATGGCTAGTTGGATTAGCCACAATCAAGTCCTACCAGCAGACTGAAGCCTCAACATCAAAGTATTTATCAAATTACGGGAATTAAGGGAAACCCGACATGGATGCGATGGCTACCCGTCTTAACGTGAAGTGTCCCTTCTTCACCCCCCTTCAGAGTCACGATTAGCCTTGGGCCTGGATGATCTAGCTCTCTCATGGAAGAGATTGATGGTGTATGTTATTTCCCCAGTTCCGATGATCCTCCCCATACTCTGCAAGATTCAGGACAAACAAGGCAGTCATTTCATTCTGGCTTTGAGGAACTCAGCCAAGTTGCATCTGACATCATGGAGATGGTCAGGGAGACTTTAATCATGTACAAGTTTCAGTAGGACAAAGTACCTCATGGTCCGAGCTGCTGTTTTCGTATGATGGAAAAACCAGAGACACCGGTATGCCTGGATAGGTTTTTCCATCATACGAAAACAGCAGCTCGTACCACGAGGTACTTTGTCCTACTGAAACTTATCGTGACCACAGTGACTTGTGGAAGTACGGTCCTTGGAGCAGCTGTGTTGTACTGAGCGATCACGCCGGTTGTGTGCTACACAACCACATCAGGTGAGCAGTTCCTATATTTCACCTAAATAATCCTGTCTCCTAAGGATAAGACCCCATTTGCGCATTCTCACCCTTATCTTAGATTTAATCATCGACAGGCTCCTAGATGACATCATCAGTGTGTTTGCTGCCACTCGAAGACCAGCTATGTTGAGAGGTACTCCAGTTTATGCAACATCTACAACTCATGGTGCTCCTCACAAGGTCATGACACGAGTACTATGGCCTCCATTCTACAGTGCCTACAAGCTGGGTTTCATAAAGGTCTGACGCTAAACACCCTGAAGACTTAGTTTTCGGCAATCTAGGCCAACTTAGATGGTAAAATTTCTAGACATCCGCTGATAGCTCGATTCTTTAAGCAATGAAGAATTTGACACCTCCCTTTTGTTTCACTGGTTCCTTCCTGGAACCTCTCGCTCCCTCTTAAAGCTCTTCAATGAACTCCTCTCGAGCCAGCAGAATAGGCTTGCCAAAAGGAATTTCTGCATTGAACATCATCATCCACGTGGTTATTCTTCGAGTACTCGGCGACGATGCTAATGAATAAGGTCTAGCCTTATTGGAGGTATGAAAGATGGTCCTAATCTATCTCCAGAACACTCTCATGTTAGTGGAAGGACAAAAGCATGTTTCATCAGTTTACAGGGCCGAATTACGGCTGAAAAGCTAGCAAAAGCACTCTAGCTAGATGGATCCGATAATCTGTGAAGCCTACTTGACAAATCAACTGGAACCATCGCTGTTAGTTAGAGCTCATTCTACTTGTGCTCCATCCGCCTCATGGGATAAAAGGACATACGTTCCACTGGATCACATCTATAGAGTTGCAACATAGTCATCTTCCTCTACATTCATTAAGCATTACTGGCTAGACATCTCAGCCTGTGCGGGTCCAGCCTTCGGCAAAGTAGTACTTCAACAGGCGTCAAAACTGATTTCCGACCCTAAGTGGGGTATTGCTTGCTAAGTCCCGTTCTGTGCTGCCAGAGGATGACCAGGAAAGATAATAATTTACTTACCTAAAATTTTCATTTCCTGGAGTCCGTAGGCAGCACAGACTTCCCTCCCATTAACATCCATTATTGCTTGATTATACGTGTTGTGTGGCGTCTTCCCCCCTTTATAGGGGAGGTGCGGGGGGGGGGGAAAGAACACAAGAGGTGTCAATTGGTTAATTATTTAGTATTGCTAATTAACATGTCTTCTTTTTCGACTAGGGATTAAGGGTTTAACCCATTCTGTGCTGCTTATAGACTCCAGAAAATGAAAATTTCAGGTAAGTAACTATCTATCTATCTATATATCTATCTATCTATCTACTTATCAAAGAAAGCACAGCTTGATTTTGGGTGCAATTTAGTCACAGCTCCTCTCCCATCCACTGTTTCCAATATCAAGTAAAAATTGACTGCAGCACTCCTCTTTTGTCTTCAATATGCCTTTATTGGGCCATCAGGTGCTTAGCAATGTTTCAGGATCAATCTCCCTTCCTCTAGCAGCTAATCACAGCTGATACTAGGCTCTTTATACACTCCATTTTCATATCATTAGCATAGGATATACAGTGTACAATTACCCAATCACCATGTAACAGTCAACTTCCCATATCAAAATTTCATCCTTTGTGTTACATTTAGTGTATATATAACTCTCAGTGTCATTTTACTAACTTAATCATTCTCATACACCTCTATCTTCAATCTATTCCATAATCAGCCTTCTTACACTATTTACTAGCTTCATTATTCTGCAGCTGCTTGACAAAGTGGCTCTCTATTATTATACAACTAGCTGGGTGCCCGATGCAGATGCATCGGGATTCTAGCAGAGCGAGTCTCTGACTCGCAATGGCCGCTTCGCGGCCAATGCTTCGCGCTGCTAAGGCGACTCGCCATGCCCGCTGCGCGGGCATAGCGAGTCGCCTTAGAACTGCTCGCAATGGCCGCTGCGCGGCCAATGCTTCGGGCGTATCCACATGACGACATTGACTCGCAGCGTGAGCGGACTCAAAAGGGGCAAAAAACCCATTCGTGATTATATAATAGATGATAAGGGGCACTTACTGCATAGTTCCATCGCCATTAAACATGTGTTCCTTATCTAGACGCTGGCGCCTGCGCATTTGCGCATTATTTACTGTCGTTGCCATGACAGTCTCTGTATATCCGCCCTGCGCCATCTTGAGACTCCCGCGCATGAGCAGTCTTCATTTTAAAGGCTGCAGTCATCGCTGGTGCTTCTCACTGGCGCTCAGCCTCCATTATACCCTGGCTTATTATTATTGCATTTTGCGCTGCTCAGTGTCTCATATTTGTTTGGCTAATCTAAAATAGTGTTCATAATAAAGTATAACTGTGGATATGAGTTATAAAACCAGTTACAATAACTGATAATTCTACATATATAATCTAATAATTATTAATGGACTTTGTGTGCCCATAATAATTTCTCAATATCATTATTGCTATGTATCTTTTTATCTTTTTTGATTGTGGTACTTTTTTTATTACTTATCTTATCATTCTTATTTTAACCCTTCGCCCAGGGTTCATCTGTCATAGTGTCCTACGACACTCATAACAGGGTCACCTGTCAGCATGCAGCAGTGCAGTTTTTAGGCTGTTATCCCTGCACACTAATCTTGGGGTCAACAGGGTATCTTAGTTTAGTGCCTTAGTTTTAATAATGCTACTAGTGCATAAGTGTGCATTTGAATAATTTTTAAATTACGTGTATAATGTTTTTAAAAATACGTGTATAGGGTTTCGGCGATGAAATCTATTCATGGGCTCCTTCTCTGTCTCTGATGGTGCCATATTGTCGTTCAGCTGCAGCATGGTTCCATCTACCGTGATATATGGAAAAAAGAGAGTATATGAGAAACTTGATCATATAAATACAATAATAAAACCATTTAATTAATCACCAGTTTACGTGCCTTGGTTGTAACTAGTGCTCCTCATACAATACTACCAGTAAATCAAATTCACTTCTTCTAAGGGTTATCTGGGGTGGTTATCCTTTTGTGTTAACTCAATCCAGCATTATATTTAGTCTATAATCTACATTCATCCCCTTTGGTCTAAGCGTATCTAACTTGTAGATCCACTCTAGTTATTTAATTTTTAGCATCTTCGTTCTGTCACCTCCTCGTCTTTGTGGGGGAACCGTGTCTATCAGTCTAAATTTTAGATCTCTTTCTGAGTGATTTTTTTCAATAAAATGCTTAGGTACAGGTAGATCCTTTTTCTTTTTTCTGATCGTGTAGCGATGGTGGTGAGTATATAGACCTCCACTTTTAGTTGTGACCAAGGAAAGAATAATTTCCAGATTAATGTTCACTTAGATTGTCATTCCTGCTTTGTAATTTACCGCTGAAACTGTGAATGCGGGAAATATTATATCGGTAAAACGTCCCAGCAATTACATAGCAGAATGAACTCGCATAGGTTTAACATTAGAGAGGGACTAATGTCGCACGGTGCATCTAGACACTGCACTAATATACATAACAAGAATGTTAAAATCACTGTTCTCCCCATTTCGTTCCCCCTGAAACAAATAATAGAGATCAGATTCTATCAAGAAAAGAAATATATGGATAAAGGGCCGGACTGGGACCAAAAAGCAGCCCTGGAAAACAAACCCCACCTGCCCCGATCACCCATCAGCCCCGATCAGTAAAATTCGATTTTACGTTGTCATGGCCTCATCACTTTCTTGGTGTTATTTGAAGAGCCACATGTGAATGGTGCAGCACAGGGAATAATCAACCACAGCTCCATTCACATGTTACTCTTCAAAGCTACATTTCTCAGAATTGTGGGGATCCCAGCTGTCAGACCCAGAGCGAAGGGAAAGTCATCACCTATACAGAAGATAATACCCCCTCTCAGAGAACAGGACAGGAGAATTGCAGTGCAGTGTTTATATACAGAATAAGGCTAGGGTCAGACCTGCGTCTGCTCTCAGCATGCCAAATACATTAAAAACGTAGCCTCTGGCAGGCTGAGCGCATAGCGTTAACGGCATGTAACGCTATGCACCGTCTGCTCTGCATCTCTATGGTAACCTGAAGCTTCCCGCGCTGCGGGTTCCACACAGAAGATCCGGATATGCACTATTGCAAAGCGCACAGGAAAACACTGCAAACCTCTAATGGGCAGACGCTAATCTGACCCTAGCCTAATACAGACACTGAGGATTACACCCAGTATACAGGACAGGAGAAGTGGTGCTGTGCAGTGTATATATACAGAATAATACAGATACTGAGGATTACACCCATTATACAGGACAGGAGAAGTGGTACTGTGCAGTGTATATACAGAATAATACAGATATTGAGAATTACACCCAGTATATGACTTACCGTAGCCGGGGTGTTCACGTCGCAGGTGTTGACTCTCCTCTTGTCACGGAACCGCGCCTGCGGCTGTGAGGCCTGGTGGTCCAGATCAATAGGGGGGATGGCTGAACAGTAAGGGTACCTTTACACACGGCTACATTTGTAGCTTGTCACCAGGTAACTTACTGGTTGCAGTGAAATCATGGATACATGGTTCTATCTTGTTGCTGTGTACAAATGGAATCATGTATCCATGATTTCACTGCAACCAGTAAGTTACCTGGTGACAAGCTACAAATGTAGCCGTGTGTAAAGGTACCCTAAGGGGTAAATGCTTAAATGTTAAGTAAAACACTTACAGGTAGTATGGTTCCACTACATCTTAAACCCATTCTCCAAGTTTGTTTGGGGGTTGTCCTAATGTACTACGTGTGGATCTGCGTAGTGTGGGTGTTTCCAAAGCTGTTGGTGTAGTGTACGACGTGGTTGTTGGTGGTAGTGTAGGCAGTTGTCTACGAGTACTTTGTGTAAGACCATAGTAAGTGCGTAACCTATCTACTGGACTATCCTCTGTAGGTAGTTGAGTAGGAATGGCTTCTCTTACTGTGGGACTACCAGGTTGACCGATTACAGGAATCTCAGGTTCCAATATAACAGGCTGCATATTTTGCACTTGAACTTGTTGTTGTTGGACTTATTGGATTGGTTGTTGTTCTTCTACAGGTTGATAGAAGTGCATAACTGGTATGATGTATGCTCCATCTCATTGTGGCCAGTCAGCTGGTAAGTATCCAATGTCTGTAAGGACTAGATTTTTTTTGTTTCTTCATCTGTAGTCACAGTAGGGTAACTGGTTGCTTGTGGGATTAACCGTGCTGGACATTTCTTCAAATGATCCCTTGAAACAGTTGCAATAGTATTCCCATTATCTCTACTGATAACGCAAGTTTTTGAGTTGTCATAGTGTGACGGCATAACGGTGTAGGGTACAGATTTCCAACTGTTATCCAATTTGTTGGTTTTTCTTTTTCTTTTTAGCACTAAGTCTCCTGTAGCTAGAGGTTCAGCTGAGGCGTGCTTGTTGAAGTCTTTTTCTTGCTTGGTTCTGCTGATTTCTAGGTTTCTTTCAACACTTTCTTGTACTTTTCTGTACTGTTCTTGGCGTTGGCTGATCCAGTCGTCATCAGAAGAGTCTTTTGTGGGTTCGATGGTTCCCATCTGTAAATCAATAGGCAATTTACCTGGTCTTGCTCGCATCAAGTAAGCAGGTGTGTAGTTGGTTGAACTGACAGGTATGTGGTTGTAGATGTCCACGAGATCTGGAAGTTTCTCTGGCCATTGATTCCTCTCGTCAACTGGTAAGGTCTTGAGCATGTCAATAACTATGTGGTTCATCTTCTCACATAAACCGTTCGTCTGAGGATGATAAGGTGTTGTGCGGATCTTCTTACACCCATATAGCCCTAAGTATTCTTGGAACAGAGCTGATTTGATGGCTGGCCCTTGGTCAGTCAAGACTTGGTCTGGATACCCATGGGGGCGACAGAAGTAACTCTGGAACCCTTTGGCTGCTACCTCTGCAGTTAAGTCCTTAACTGGAACTACTACCAGGAATCTTGAATAGTGGTCAACAATGGTGAGAGCCAGAGGCGTAGCTAGGGGTTCAACACAAGGGGGGCGAAACATCATGAGTGGGCCCCCAGCCCAGGTGACCAGCAATAATCACACGTACAACCTAAAGCATGAACAGTGCTGCTGGGGGGCATGGCTGCGGTGGTGGTGCTGGAAGCGACGGGGACATATAAAAGGTTCGTCCAACCACACTACAGAGACATACTGGTAGGATGTTTACATTGTGAGCCCCAATGGGGACAGTGTTGATGATGTATGTAAAGTGCTGTGGAGTTCATAGTGTAATATAAATGCAAAAAGTATTATTCTTAATATTATGTCACAATACCAGGATCTGAGGATCTTCTATTTCGAGGTCAGGGGCTCTCTGACGCCATGTTGCTGCCTGTGTCGCTGTCTTCCTCTTTTGACACTGCAGTGCGGTGGACAAGACAGCATTAACTTGTTAATAACAAGAAGTATGGAGTGTGTATTGAGCCATAAACCCTCCCCATACCATGTCCGGCAGACATTGTAGGATTACTATATGGATTTTATTATTAGGGTACGGACACACTGGCGTGAAACGCGGATGAGTGCAATGTGTGATTTTATCGCATTGCACTCGGACCAATGTTAATCAATGTCTGAGAGCAGATTGGCGAGTGTCGGACGCTTTTTGCTCAGCCAGATTCAGGATGAGAAAAAAGTCGCAACATGCTGCGACAGTCTGTGATTCTCTTGTCCTCTTGCACCCCCGTCTTCCTCTCCTTTGTCCCTCCTGCTGCTCCTCTGTCCTCCTGCACCCCAGTCCTCCTCTCCTCTGTCCCTCCTGCTCCTCCTCTGTCACCCTCGTTCTGCCCCTCTTTCCTGTTCTCCTGTCCCCTTGTTTCTGTCCCCCTGCACCTCTGTTCTCTTTTCCTCGGTCCCCCTGTTTCTGTCCTTCTGCCCCTCTGCCCCCCTGTTTCTGTCCTTCTGCCTCTCTGTCTCTTCTCTTCGGTCCCAATGTGCCTCTGTCCTCTTCTCCTTAGTCCCCCTGCGCCTCTATCCTCTTCTCCTTGGTCCCCCTGCGCCTCCATCCTCTTCTCCTTGGTCCTCCTGCGCTCTGACCTCTTCCTGTGATGGAGCTATAGATATAACCCTGGACAGTGCAGCAATCAACAGGATAAGAGGCAGAGGTACTGGCACAGGCCGCCCAGCCTGTCCAGAGGTCACCACTTCCCTGCCTGGTGCTGTACTCTCCCCTCTTCAGAAGAGCGGGGGAAAGGTGCAAGCGGAGAATTTGGCAGGCCGGGGGGGGTGCACTTAGGAATTTCACTCTCCCCTATTCAGAAGGGTGGGGGGGGGGTGCTAGCAGAGAATTTGGGGTGCACTTGGGAATTTTTCTTTCTCCCTGCTTCAGAAGGGCAGGGGCAGATGGGTGCTAGGCTAGCAATGATTTCGGCGGGCGGCCGCGGGCCGGTGTTGCCACTTTGCATACTCACTCACCGCGGCCGCCAGAGGTGTAACTAGGTTTTCTGGCACCCGGGCAAAGATTTATTTTGGTGCCCCCCCCCTCCACCCCCACCACCAGCGATATCTGTGCGTGTGACATCTCACCACCGATAATTGAACGTCGTTCAAGTGATCTGGGTCAAGACGGATCATTGGTTGGATGATTTGGGACATTGAAGCGTGTAACGGGGCCTTTAGAACTATGATGGGGCGAGGCTGAGATTGGGTAAGGAAAACCAGGCAGACGAGCAGGATCCAGCCAGGAATGGTTTACCTGCAGGCTCACTATTCAGTGCCAACTTTCCCAAAGTACAGGCCTCTCTGTGACCAGCTGGCATTTAGTGTTCCAAAGGTCAGTGTCTCAAGGCTGAGCAAGTTGTAAGGTGGCTCCTGCTGGGAATATCAGGTGATCAGAGCACAAGCATAAATAGATCCATAGGACCCACCAGAGCGCATGGCAAAGTGCAGGCACACTGGCCTCCAAATGATCTGATGCCCACTACTGCTATAAGGAACTATAGAAACAAGACAAGTGCACAGACCCTGATTCAGCAACACATGTGCACAGACCCTGATTCAGCAACACGTGTGCACAGACCCTGATTCAGCAACACGTGCACAGACCCTGATTCAGCAACACGTGTGCACAGACCCTGATGATTCCACAAGTGCACAGACCCTGATTCAGCAACACGTGCACAGACCCTGATTCAGCAACACGTGTGCACAGACCCCGATTCAGCAACACGTGTGCACAGACCCTGATTCAGCAACACGTGCACAGACCCTGATTCAGCAACACGTGTGCACAGACCCTGATGATTCCACAAGTGCACAGACCCTGATTCAGCAACACGTGTGCACAGACCCTGATTCAGCAACACGTGTGCACAGACCCTGATTCAGCAACACGTGTGCACAGATCCTGATTCAGCAACACGTGCACAAACCCTGATTCAGCAACACGTGTGCACAGATCCCGATTCAGCAACACGTGTGCACAGACCCTGATTCAGCAACACGTGTGCACAGATCCCGATTCAGCAACACGTGCACAAACCCTGATTCAGCAACACGTGCACAAACCCTGATTCAGCAACACGTGTGCACAGACCCTGATGATTCCACAAGTGCACAGACCCTGATTCAGCAACACATGTGCACAAACCCTGATTCAGCAACACGTGTGCACAGACCCTGATGATTCCACAAGTGCACAGACCCTGATTCAGCAACACATGTGCACAGACCCTGATTCAGCAACACATGTGCACAGACCCTGATTCAGCAACACGTGTGCACAGACCCTGATTCAGCAACACGTGTGCACAGATCCCGATTCAGCAACACGTGTGCACAGACCCTGATTCAGCAACACGTGTGCACAGATCCCGATTCAGCAACACGTGCACAAACCCTGATTCAGCAACACGTGCACAAACCCTGATTCAGCAACACGTGTGCACAGACCCTGATGATTCCACAAGTGCACAGACCCTGATTCAGCAACACATGTGCACAGACCCTGATTCAGCAACACGTGTGCACAGACCCTGATGATTCCACAAGTGCACAGACCCTGATTCAGCAACACATGTGCACAGACCCTGATTCAGCAACACATGTGCACAGACCCTGATTCAGCAACACGTGTGCACAGACCCTGATGATTCCACAAGTGCACAGACCCTGATTCAGCAACACATGTGCACAAACCCTGATTCAGCAACACGTGTGCACAGACCCTGATGATTCCACAAGTGCACAGACCCTGATTCAGCAACACATGTGCACAGACCCTGATTCAGCAACACATGTGCACAGACCCTGATTCAGCAACACGTGTGCACAGACCCTGATTCAGCAACACGTGTGCACAGATCCCGATTCAGCAACACGTGTGCACAGACCCTGATTCAGCAACACGTGTGCACAGATCCCGATTCAGCAACACATGTGCACAGACCCTGATTCAGCAACACGTGTGCACAGACCCTGATTCAGCAACACGTGTGCACAGACCCTGATTCAGCAACACATGTGCACAGACCCTGATTCAGCAACACATGTGCACAGACCCTGATTCAGCAACACATGTGCACAGCATGTAGCCTGTAGCACAGTAATCAGTGATAGTGAGCCAGGGGCCACCCCAGCACTATGCCTGTGTGTGTAGCCTCCATATCATTCACACAGCTTACCATCCATCCTCGTGTTCTCCCTGACGCTGTCAGTTTCCGCTCTGTGTGTAGGGTGATTGATGAGGACTCTCTTCAGTGCGTTCTACACTGTGGACCTCAGGAAGAGGAAGTGAGGGGGCGGAGCGGAGACCCTCCTCTATACATTCCACAGTGTGGAACGCACACAGCACACAGGCAGTCAGGCAGAGTAAGTGATGGCCCGGAAAAGGGCGGACTGGATGCTGGCGGCAGCCGTGCGTCTTCTGTCAGGAGGTGGAGAGGAGGGGCGGGCAGAGCTGCAGGACAGGAAGTCCCGCCCTCCCTCCTCTCCGGCCGGCGCAGCGGCCAGCACGGGGCCCCCCAAGGGGTTCGGGGGCCCCCCAGGGGGCGGGCAATGGGCCCTTCATGCCTGGGGGGGCCTGGGGCGATCGCCCCCCCTGCCCCCCCGCCAGCTACGCTACTGGTGAGAGCGTAAGTGTACCCGGTTCGACTTGGGGTAAGCTTCACGTGGTCGAGAGCAACTATTTCAAGAGGTTTGGTGGTAACAATTGGCTGCAACGGAGCTTTCTGAGTTAGGTGGTCTTTCCTTCGAAGGTGACATGGTCCACAGTTTTTACACCACTTGTCAATTGAGCCTCGCATACCGACCCAGTAGAACCGATCCTTCAGGAGTCTCTCCAGCTTCTTCCATCCAAAGTGTCCGGCATCATCATGGTATGCTTCAAGGATCATTTGGACTTCAGTCTTGGGAACTACAATCTGCCAGATTAGTTTGTGGGTTCTTGGATTGAGGTATCTTCTGCATAGTTTACCTTGGTAGACAAACAACCTTCCTTTCTCTTTCCATAGGCGTTTAGCAGTTTGCGAGGCATCAGGGTCCATGTTGACGTGTTCTTGAGTGATCAGATCCCTTACCAGGCTGACATCTGGATCGTTGGCTTGAACCTCTTTCCAGTCATGGTGGAGTAAAGGGTTCACGGTCCTCTCTACACGTTTCTGGTCCCTCTGATGACACGTTGCTGTACCTGTACAGTGGAAAGCAGGTAGTTCAATCTCTTCCAGGTCATCTATGTCTTCTCCTTCTTCAGGAAGGTTAGGCATTCTGGACAGGGCATCAGCATTGCTGTTCTTGTGACCAGCCCGGTACTTTACAGTGAAATCATAGTTTGAGAGTCTTGCTACCCAACGCTGTTCTAGGGCTCCCAGCTTTGCAGTCTCTAAGTGTGTTAGAGGATTGTTATCTGTGAAAGCTGTGAACGGGGCGGATGCCAGGTAATGCTTGAAACGCTCTGTGATTGCCCAGACCAGGGCCAGGAACTCTAACTTGAAGGAGCTGTAGTTCTCCGGTTTCCTTTCCGTGTGACGGAGCTTTCTGCTGGCGTAGGCTATCACCTTTTCCTTGCCCTGTTGGCGTTGAGCTAGGACGGCTCCTAGGCCCTCATTGCTTGTATTAGTATTTCTATAATTCTATTTCAAATATACAATAGTTGCACTCCACATAGACTTATTTCACAATAGAGAAAACTGAAAAATGAAAAAGTAGTTTTCTGTATTGTGAAATAAGTCTGTCGAGTGCAACTATTGTATATTTGAAATAGAATTGTGTTTAGTTAGCACCTTCATAGACAGGACTGAGTGCAGCATTATAATGTGTATGTGTATGACATGGGTTCAACACCCGTTTGCTAGCACCTTTCCTCACTCTAGTTGTGAGAGATGAGCTATTGCCCTCTGGTATCAGTCTCTAGCACGCCTAAGGGGTTAACCTCTTTTCCCAAGGCACTAATTATATATTCAAAGCACCTGTCTTTAGTTATAAGACTGCAAATCCATTGTTCTCTGGTATCAGCCAATGAGGAAAAGCCCAGACAGACATCAGGCAGTTTCATTAGTGTTAGGACCCAGTTAACAGAGATCGCCGCAACGTGGCAACTGGGTGAATTATTGATTTGGCCATTTCCATTGTCACGCTCTACAGACGGATCTGATGTGAGGACCCACTGGACCGCAGGCAATGCGGATGCTGACACCAGAATGAGAGAGAGAACCAGACAAGGAAGGTACTTTTCAAAGATTTATTTGCACACAAGAACAGCAGTGGGCAAAACACCCCAAGGGAAGGCCACAGGGCCACCTCACCGGAAACACCTTCAAAGGAGTCCAGCAAGAGTGACCCCTATACAGGGATTTCTCCTGGACGAGGCTAAGGGGGGCCCAAGAGAGGCGGACACCCGTGTTGAACCGACCCAAGGGAAGGAACCGATAGCAGGGAGACACGGAGGTGCAGAATGGGGTCCTTTGGGAAACCAGGTAACACGGAGGGCAGCAGGGAACAGGCACGGAGGTATTCAACTGCAAGAGAACAAAAAACACGGGTAAGGAAAAGCATACAACAGGAGAACCATAACAAGACCTGGACCAGCAACTTCAAGAAGGTAGAAGTTGCCCAGGCAATGTCCAGAAGTGAATGAGGACCTTATATCCCTGCTACCTCTCAGTGATTGGCTGAGAGTCGGGGCAGGGCAGACTGGAACCCTGGCCCTTTAAGAGTGGCTGAGAGCACGCGCCCGCCCCCTACTGAGAGCACAGGGAGGAAGTGAGGCAGCAGGAGCCCCAGGAGGACGATGCAGCAGCATGGAAGCCAAACCCTGGCCGCTGGACAAGCGGCGATGCACCCTGGAGCCGTGGGGCCGCCGCCGGCCGGCTGGAACCCTGAATCCCCGGACCAGGGCCGGTGACTGAGCGATAGGTAAGCGGGCAGGGGGGACAGTAGAGCGTGCAGTGGAGGGGCCGTGCCGCAGGGATGCAACAGTACCCCCCCTCCACGCCCCCCCAGAAGCAGACCGGCATGAAACCTGCGCAGGAGGCGCGGAGCGTTGATGTTCTCTGCAGGCTCCCAGGACCGTTCCTCCAGACCGAACCCCTTCCAGTCCACCAAGTACCACGTAGAGCGGCCCCTCCTCTTCATATCCAGGATGGCGCTGACCTCCCACACGTCAGATGCAGAGGCTGGTGGAGGTTGCGCCATCGTATCCTGTGAGTAGCGGTTGAGGACTAAAGGTTTGAGGAGAGACCGGTGAAAAGAGTTGTGAATCCGTAGAGTAGGGGGTAGCCATAACTGGTAGCACACCTCATTCAACCTGCGAAGGACCTCAAAGGGACCGATGTATCGAGGGCCCAGCTTGTAAGAGGGAATTTTGAGGCGGACGTATTTGGAGGAGAGCCATACCTTGTCCCCTGGCTGGAACAGGGGGCATCCAGGCGCCGCTTGTCGGACTTTCATCCGTCTCGATGCCTTTTCCAGAGCTGCTCGTGTCTCATCCCAGATCTTGGAGAAGTCACTAGCCACCGCCTACGCCGCCGGAGTAGGAGTTGTGATGGCCACGGGAGTCGGGATCCTCGGATGGTGTCCATACACTATGAAGAAAGGTGTGGAACGAGAGGACTCACCGGTGTGATTGTTGTAGGAGAACTCTGCCCAGGGTAGTAAGGTTGCCCAATCATCGTGGTGTACGTTGTTGAAGTGTCGCAGGTAGCCGGACAACACCTGATTCACCCGTTCGACCTGCCCATTGGACTGCGGATGGTAGGCTGCGGAGAATTCCAAGGCGACATCGAGCTTCTTGCAGAGGGACCGCCAGAACCTGGACACGAACTGAACACCCCTGTCAGAAACAATGTTAGAGGGAAGACCATGTAAGCGGAGAAGGTGGAGGACGAACAGCTCAGCCAGTCTGGGCGCAGAAGGCAGACCGGGCAATGGAATGAAATGGGCCATTTTGGAGAACCTGTCTACCACAACGCACACAATGGTTTTGCCGGAGGAGGGCGGGAGGTCGGTGATAAAGTCCATGGCGATGTGTCTCCAGGGTTCACAGGGCACCGGTAAGGGTAGGAGAGGTCCGACAGGCAACCGTTTGGGCGTCTTGTTCCGGGCACAGGAAGAACAAGCTGAGACGAAGTCGGTGATGTCCTGGCGCATCCGTGGCCACCAATAATGCCGACATATCAGTTGCAGGGTCTTCGTTAGTCCAGCATGGCCAGCGAGTCTGGAGGAATCACCCCAGCGAAGAACACGCTCTCGGTCAGCCTCAGGAACCATCGTTTTACCTGGGGGCAGCTGAGACAAACAGAGCGGAGCCACCATGCAGAGATTAGATGGATCGATGATGGGGTGTGGCTCCTCCTCCTGATCCTTGATGAGGAAGGACCGGGACAAGGCGTCAGCCTTGATGTTTTTGGCTGCCGGGCGGAAGTGAAGACGGAAGTTGAAGCGGGCAAAGAACAGAGACCAGCGAGCCTGTCGTGGATTGAGTCTCTGGGCTGACTGTAGGTAGGCCAGATTTTTGTGATTGGTGTAGATCACTACAGGATGTACTGCGCCTTCTAGGAGGTACCGCCACTCCTCCAGAGCCATTTTGATGGCAAGCAGCTCCCGGTCGCCTATGGAGTAGTTCCGTTCACTGGAAGAGAAAGCCTTGGAGAAAAAACCACAAGTTACCATGCGCCCAGTGGTGGTCTTCTGGGTGAGGACAGCTCCCGCTCCGGATGAGGATGCGTCCACCTCCAGATAGAATTGTTTGTCCGCCATAGGCCTGTGGAGGGCAGGAGCTGTGGAGAAAGCACTTTTGAGTGACAGGAAGGCGGATTCAGCTTCTGGGGTCCATACCTTGGCTGGCGTCCCTTTCCGAGTCAACGCGGTGAGGGGTTTGACCAGATCAGAGAAATGCGGGATGAATTGCCGGTAGTAATTGGCGAAGCCCAGGAATCTCTGGATGGCCTTAAGTCCCACTGGTCGAGGCCACTTCAGGACGGCGGATACCTTCTCTGGATCCATCTCGAGACTGGCATCGGAGATCACGTATCCCAGGAAGGGCAAGGAAGTCCGCTCGAACAGGCACTTCTCGTACTTCGCGTACAACCGGTTCTCCCGTAACCGGAGTAGGACCCGCCGGACGTCTCGCCTGTGTGTAGAAAGATCAGGGGAGAACACCAGGATGTCGTCTAGGTAGACTACGACACAGACATAGAGGAGATCTCTGAAGACGTCATTCACAAATTCTTGAAATACCGCAGGAGCATTGCATAATCCGAACGGCATTACCTTATATTCGTAGTGCCCATCCCGGGTGTTGAAGGCTGTCTTCCATTTGTCGCCTGCTCGAATCCGGACAAGATTGTAGGCACCACGCAGATCCAACTTCGTGAAGACCCGGGATCCACGCAGCCGGTCGAAGAGCTCGGGAATGAGGGGGAACGGGTACTTGTTCTTCACGGTTATGGCATTGAGACCCCGATAATCAATGCATGGCCGTAAGGTCCCCTCCTTCTTCTTTACGAAGAAGAACCCCGCACCCACGGGCGAAGTGGATTTCGGGATGAAACCCCGCGCCAGGCTGTCTTTAACGTAATCGGCCATTGCCTGGGTCTCGCCGGGGTTCAACGGGTAGATGCGACCTTTCGGAAGCGAAGCCCCTGGTACCAGATCGATGGGGCAGTCGTACGGTCTGTGAGGAGGAAGGGTCTCAGCCTCCTTCTTATCGAAGACATCAGCATAGGACCAGTAGGCCGATGGTAGGCCTGGCAAGGCCGTCGGCGAGGGAGGCATCTGGACAGGATGGACGGGGAGCAGACACTGACTGTGACAAGCCTGACCCCACCACAGGACCTCTCCCGTACGCCAATCTAGGACAGGTTCGTGACTGCGGAGCCATGGCAAGCCGAGCATAAACGGGGGAGAAAGAGACGGCAATACGTAGAAGGAGAGCCGCTCAGTGTGGAGTGCTCCGACCTGTATCTCCACGTCACCTGTGACGCCCGCTACCGTGTCCTGTAGGGGTCTCCCATCGACGGAGGTGATGATGCGGGGATGCTGCAGGGGTAATATGGGAATGCCGTAACGTTGCGCCGTCTCCAGCTGTACGAAATTACCTGCAGACCCGGAATCCAGATAAGCCACCTCCGAATGGCGTTCGTCACCTACCTTCACCTGGATGGAAATAGTAAGTGGTAGAGAGGAGTCGCCCTCACCTAGGTTGACCTCTCTTACCTGGCCTAGGCGGAGGAGTTTTCCGGTCTCTTGGGACATTGCCTACGGAAGTGTCCGGATCCACCGCAGTAAAGGCAAAGGCCCCGGGTGAGCCTCTCCTCCCTTGCCTGACTGCTTAACCTGAGGCGGTCCACCTCCATGGGCTCGTGGGCTGAAGAGGAAGCCCGGGGTACCGGAAGAAGGGGCCGCTGGAACGTGGGAGCCAAGTGGGAAGGTCTTGTCTCCTGCATCCTCTCCTGAGTCCTCTCCTTGTTTCGCTCCTGCAGACGACGGTCTATCCGGATCGCCAGGGTGATAAACTCGTACCGCCAGTTTGTCCTTCACACGCCCGGATAACCCCCGACGGAAGACACCGATCAAGGGCTCATCGGACCAGCGAAGCTCAGAAGCCAAAGTGCGGAATTGTATCGCGTACTGACCGACAGATAGATTACCTTGCTGCAGACTGAAGAGGGCCTCGGAAGGTGGCCAGAAACGCCCTCAGGTCTGACACAATGGGATCTTCCCTCTCCAGTACCGGATTAAACCAAGCCAATGTCTCGCCCTCCAGATGGGACGCCAGGAATGCCACCTTGGGCTCGTCCGTAGGGTATTGGAGTGGTAACAGCCGGAAATGAAGTTGACACTGGTTGAGAAACCCCCGGCATAACTTAGGATCCCCTGAGTACCTGGTGGGCTGGCATAGCCGAGGAGAAGAAACAGCACCTGCTGTGGCACTGGAGGGTGACATGGAGCCAGAACCCTGGGAGGCTGTTGCCCTCTGTAAGCTGGTAAGTCGACCATCCACGGATGTCATATAGGACAGCATCCGGTTCTGTAGCTCCCTCTGGTGGTCCAGTTCTTGGTGCAGACCCAATATCTGGGAAGAAAAAGAAGGATCAGAGGTGTGGAGTGCCTCTAAGCGGCCCTCCAATGACTGTATGAAGGACACAAACGTTGTCATGGCTCTGACGGAGGCCGGCAAGCTCTCTTTGGGCATCAAACCTGGCATCAGCGGGGTCCATGGCCTGGGCAAAATCTGTCACGCTCTACAGACGGATCTGATGTGAGGACCCACTGGACCGCAGGCAATGCGGATGCTGATACCAGGATGAGAGAGAGAACCAGACAAGGAAGGTACTTTTCAAAGATTTATTTGCACACAAGAACAGCAGTGGGCAAAACACCCCAAGGGAAGGCCACAGGGCCACCTCACCGGAAACATCTCCAAAGGAGTCCAGCAAGAGTGACCCCTATACAGGGATTTCTCCTGGACGAGGCTAAGGGGGGCCCAAGAGAGGCGGACACCCGTGTTGAACCGACCCAAGGGAAGGAACCGATAGCAGGGAGGCACGGAGGTGCAGAATGGGGTCCTTTGGGAAACCAGGTAACACGGAGGGCAGCAGGGAACAGGCACGGAGGTATTCAACTGCAAGAGAACAAAAAACACGGGTAAGGAAAAGCATACAACAGGCGAACCATAACAAGACCTGGACCAGCAACTTCAAGAAGGTAGAAGTTGCCCAGGCAATGTCCAGAAGTGAATGAGGACCTTATATCCCTGCTACCTCTCGTGATTGGCTGAGAGGCGGGGCAGGGCAGACTGGAACCCTGGCCCTTTAAGAGTGGCTGAGAGCACGCGCCCGCCCCCTACTGAGAGCACAGGGAGGAAGTGAGGCAGCAGGAGCCCCAGGAGGATGATGCAGCAGCATGGAAGCCAAACCCTGGCCGCTGGACAAGCGGCGATGCACCCTGGAGCCCTGGGGGCGCCGCCGGCCGGCTGGAACCCTGAATCCCCGGACCAGGGCCGGTGACAGAGCGATAGGTAAGCGGGCAGGGAGGACAGTAGAGCGTGCAGTGGAGGCGCCGTGCCGCAGGGACGCAACATCCATAATACCAAGTATCTCTACTTTTTCATTTTTCTCTATTGTGAAATAAGTCTATGTCGAGTGCAACTAACAACTGGCCAGAACCGCTTGTAAAGGATACTCCAGAAAGATGATGGGAGTGTAGGTGTGCCACGGTCCGCGCTGCTCCAGGGCTTAAAAAACTCACCAAAGAGACAGTCAGATTTCCATCCTTTATTCTCCTCCTCCTACGCGTTTCGGCGCCTAGCCTGGCACCTTAATCAGGGATATTACATCAAACAGTAACAGTGGGGTTTTTATAGCCCCAAACTTACAAAAAACAGGGTGTTGTCTGTGTACCTGTGATGTCATTTGCATCATCAAAATGGGAGGATCTCATTTTCCCACTCTTTTTATAAAAAGCTTAACCAGTATCCAAAATCACTAAGTTGAATGTACATTCTATTCATAAAAAGATGACTTAAATGTCCCTGATAAAGAATTTTTAAAAATATTACATGAAATTGCAAAAATCAGCGATCAAAATATCTTCCTGATGCAAAAAATATGAAAAAAACTTTTCACATTACTTCATATGGGGTTAGAACCTGAGACTTCCACATCAGTGAGTATATATCCAGGTGATTAGTGATATACACCACCCGCTCTTTAGATGTCAAAGTTCTGGATATAAGGGATAAAATACTGGAAGAATAGATCATTGCAAATAAAAATCCCATAAATAGACTAGTAAAACCGTAAAAGAAAATAAAAAATAAAAAATAAAGAATAATAATAAAAATGGTCATAAATATTTAAGGAATTGGCATTAATACATAAAAGAATTTTTTAAAAAGAATTTTTATTAATATATTAAAGTATTAAAAATGGAGAACATATGTATTACTGTATCGCAAACTAAAAAAAGGATGGTGTATATAAAACAGTTAAATAATGCGTATAGAATCAAAATTCCTATGTAAAAACTTTTTTTGTAAAGAGAAAAAATATATGAGGAAGAGGATTATGGAGAAAAATAATTCCACTATTGCAACTGGGGAGTAGCTGATGAGAAATGAACAGGGGTTTATCAAGCAGGTGTCTCAGGTTCTATTCCCATTCACAACAATTGGTTTATGGTATTTCATAATGATATAAAAAATAATTAAAATTAATTAATTAAAAATAATTAAATACAATTAAAAACAACTATTAGAGAAATGTGTTAGAAATATGCCATAATCCTTCCAAAAATTATATTGGCTGAGAGGTGGCTCAACAGAAAAAACATTTGAATCATTATTTATCGACACCCCAGGTTCTATTCCCAACTGGGGCACATAATAGAAAAAGGGGGGAAGGCTATAACCAATAAATTCGGCTGTATCTACAAGAGGTTCAGCATCTTTCAGAAATATCCTTATGATGTAATAAAAAATGATGAATTTTAAACCTGCAATCTGCAGAGAAGACACAAGAAGGCGCTCTATGGCGGCCGTCACACATATCTATATCATGAGCGATATTGTAAGCGATCACGTGCATGCGCGATCGCTAACAATATCGCTCACATCGGTGGTGAGCTGTCACAAAGACAGACTCACCAGCGATGTGGGCCAGCGAGATCGCTGGTAACTATGGTACACATCGGGTTACTAGGCATTGCGCGGCGCTTAGTAACCCGACGTTTACCATAGATACCATCTCCCAGCATAGGCTCTGCCGCTGGGAGATCGTTCATCGTGGTGTCACACACCACGATGAAGCAGATTGTTACATCGTTCATCGCTAGATATGAGCTCCGGCTCCCATATCTGCGATGTAACGATCAAGCGATTTTACATTGTAAAATCGCTTGATCGCACGCAGCGATGCACAAACGATATCGCTTAAGCGATCCAAAAGCAGATCACTTAAGCGATATCGTGCATTAAATTGAACCGTGTGACGGCCGCCTATGGGTCATTACATTGCAGGATCCCAAAGGAAAATCCCATGGAAAACAAGTATAATGAAATAAGTGTATTACAAAGCTCTCACCACAAGAGGTGCGAAATAGCATTCCTTATAACAGAAATTAGGAGCAGCTGATCCATATTAATAAAGATAAAGTAAATAAAATAATAATATCCTTGAATATGTGATAAGTAAATAATTATGTGCAGTCAAGATGTATAAAAACAATTTATAGTGAATGAAATAAAAAATGGATAAAAATAGGTATGAATAAGTTAATATAGTATTATAAGAATAAAATGGTGAGAAATCTTCATAATAAATCTATAAAAAGAATTAATAAAGTGAATTATATATGATTATCTTCCTCTCTGCTAAAATGAATTGGGTATGAACCCAAAAGACTGTATTCTTCAACTAAAACACAAGATGGTGCTCAATTTAGTACCCAGTATAACTTCTGGAGTCAGTTTCTATGGACACAGGCATAGAGAACTGTGTGCTGCAAATTTCCGCCTCCAGGGGCAGCAAAAAGCAGTTCTTGTTGCTAAAATGTGAATCATTGTGAAATGTGAAAGGAAGAAGTTCAGATATCTAATGTGCATCTATATTAAATAAATAATGATAGAATAAATAAATAAATAACCAATGAATTAATAAAAGTGAATTAATAAAAGTGAATATATAATGGAGAAAAAACTCCTAAAATAGATCATTACATGCTGTGAAGACAAAGCTGTGGTTTTATGAAGAAAATATGGTTAAAATCATCCTGCTGAGATCTGTCAGTGTGTATGGCGTTCCCATATACATAGGAAAAGGGAGCAAAAATACATATTAACAGGGAAACTATATCAGCTCTGTAATTAAGTTCAACCCTTTTGGTTTTAAGGTATTAAGGCTGTATATCCAAAACTTCTCTTTCTTTTTGAGTACCTCAAACCTATTATTAGTCTCAGCTGGGACATGGTCTATTGGAGTGATCTTGACCAATGTTGGATCCCTATTATGATATTTATCAAAATGATAAGATACACCATGTAGTTTGAATCTGTGTTTTATATTCGATCTATGTTTATTCAATCTCTCATGGAGTGGTCTAATGGTTCGCCCTACATATTGTAGTGTGCAGGGGCATTCTAACAGATAGATGACATGGTCAGTAGTGCAATTCATATTATGTTTTATTAAGAATGTTTTATTCGTTGATGATGAACTAAAAGAGGACACTTTTTGAATGTTCTTGCAGCACAAGCATTTATTTTTTCCACACTTTAAGGTGGTCTTTCCTGTTTTGGCAGGTCGTGTCATAGGTTTATAATGTACAAGGCGGCTGGGAGCTATTATACTTTTTATGTTTGGGGCTCTTCTGAAGGCTATACGAGGTTTCTCGGGAATTATTGTTTTTAATATGGGGTAATTCTTCAGAATGTGCCAATGTGAATTAAGACAATTTTTTATAGCTTCATGATTCTTGTTGTACGTGGTGATGAAATTGAACATGTGTTTATTCTGTGTTGTTTCTTTCAGCTTGGGGGTTAGTAAAGTTTCCTGGCTCATCCTCCCACAGGATTTTTGGGCGGTTTTGACCAGTTTCCTCGGATACTTCCTATCCAGAAACCTCTTACTTAATATTTCAGATTGAATTAGATAATCATCCAGATTGGAGCAATTTTTCTTAATGCGCCTAAATTGCCCTGCTGGTATGTTTCTCAACCATTTGGCATAGTGTCCACTCTCGTAGTCAATATAGGAGTTCCTGTCTGTAGGTTTAAAAAACGTTTTTGTACAGATAATAGAATTCTCTACAAAAATTGTTAGATCCAAAAAATTGACACTTTTGTCATTTACAGTCGGTTCAAACCTAGTCCCCAATCATTCTGCAAAATAGACATGATAAATTTGTTCACATCACAGAAATCTGTGTCCCAAATGAAAAAGATGTCGTCTATAAACCTCTTGTAGATAATTATACCTTCCTTGAAAACATCATTCAACATATACATTTTTTCGAACAACCCCATGAACAGGTTCGCATATGAACATGCGACCTTTGACCCCATCGCTGTTCCGTGTCTTTGATGGTACATTTCACCATTGAAAGTAAAAAAATTATTGTGCAGAATGAATTTTACACCATCTAGGATAAATTCCATCATTGAGCTATCCATCTGTAAATCCTGCTTTAGAAAGAATTCCACACACAGCAATCCTGTTGCATGACTAATGTTGGTATACAATGATGCTACGTCAAGGGTGACAAATATATATGAATTTTTCCATTCAAGATTTTTAAGGAGTTTTATAATATCGGTGGAATCCTTAATAAAACTGTCTAGTTCCACCACATACTTCGGTAATGTTTTATCTATAAACATAGCAAGGTTACTGGTTAGTGATCCTACCCCCGAGATTATTGGTCTACTGGGAGGGTTTGTCAGGCTTTTATGAACCTTGGGTAGGTGATAGAGAAATGGTATTGTGGGTTGGGTTACTGTAAGGAATTTTTTTAGATTTTTGCTGATTATTCCTTGTTCTGAGGCCTCCTTTATCTTTTGGTTATAAATTGTAGTTAATTTTGGATAGGGGTTGTCTTTGATTTTATTTTGAATCTTTAAGTAATCTTTTAGCTTCTTCCAAATAATCAGTTCTATCCTGCATGACTATGCCCCCTCCCTTGTCTGCTGCTCTTATCACGATGTCTTTGTTATTTCAGAGGCTTTTTAAAGCTGCTCTTTCTTTTTTTAAGTTATTCCCATTTTTTAGAGTTTTATTTATTTTTGCCAGTGAGTCTTTATTCAAATCATTTAGTAATAGATCTTGAAATGTTTCTAAGATGTGACCTCTGCTTTCCAACGGATAAAAACTGGACTTGGTTTTGAACAAATCAGACTTATCATTACTATTAGATCCATAGGAGTCTGTTTCATCCTTATTAGTTTTTAATGCAAAATGCCTTTTTAAAGTAAGTCTACGTTTTGAACCGACTGTAAATGACAAAACTGTCAATTTTTTGGATCTAACAATTTTTGTTTCTTTATTAATATGGATCAGCTGCTCCTAATTTCTGTTATAAGGAATGCTATTTCGCACCTCTTGTGGTGAGAGCTTTGTAATACACTTATTTCATTATACTTGTTTTCCATGGGATTTTCCTTTGGGATCCTGCAATGTAATGACCCATAGAGCGCCTTCTTGTGTCTTCTCTGCAGATTGCAGGTTTAAAATTCATCATTTTTTATTAGATCATAAGGATATTTCTGAAAGATGCTGAACCTCTTGTAGATACAGCCAAATTTATTGGTTATAGCCTTCCCCTCCCTCCCTTTTTCTATTATGTGCCCCAGTTGGGAATAGAACCTGGGGTGTCAATATATAATGATTTAAATGTTTTTTCTGTTGAGCCACCTCTCAGCCAACATAATTTTTTGAAGGATTATGGCATATTTCTAACACATTTTTCTAATAGTTGTTTTTAATTGTATTTAATTATTTTTAATTAATTAATTTTAATTATTTTTTATATCATTATGAAATACCATAAACCAATTGTTGTGAATGGGAATAGAACCTGAACGCTTGATAAATCCCTGTTCTTTTCTCATCAGCTACTCCCCAGTTGCAATAGTGGATTATTTTTCTCCATAATCCTCTTCCTCATATATTTTTTCTCTTTACAAAAAAAGTTTTTACATAGGGATTTTGATTCTATACGGATTATTTAACTGTTTTATATACACCATCCTTTTTTTAATTTGCGATACAGTAATACATATGTTCTCCATTTTTAATACTTTAATATATTAATAAAAATTATTTTTAAAAAATTATTTTATGTATTAATGCCAATTCCTTAAATATTTATGACCATTTTTATTATTATTCTTTATTTTTTATTTTTTATTTTCTCTTACGGTTTTACTAGTCTATTTATGGGATTTTTATTTGCAATGATCTATTCTTCCAGTATTTTATCCCTTATATCCAGAACTCTGACATCCAAAGAGCGGGTGGTGTATATCACTAATCACCTGGATATATACTCACTGATGTGGAAGTCTCAGGTTCTAACCCCATATGAAGTAATGTAAAAACCCCACTGTTGCTGTTTGATGTAATATCTCTGATGAAGGTGCCAGGCTAGGCGCCGAAACGTGTAGGAGGAGGAGAATAATGGATGGAAACCTGACTGTCTCTTTGGTGAGTTTTTTAAGCCCTGGAGCAGCGCGGACCGTGGCACACCTACACTCCCATCATCTTTCTGTATTAAACCACTGTTCAGTGGTCGGTGGAGGTTCTGCAGCAGCTTGGAATAATATTTCCAAAATGCCTTCAAACCAGTTGTGGGGATCACAACTGCACCAGGTGAGTGGCTTCTCGGCATCACCCCATTACCATCAGTGTCACTAGTGATAGGGCACTATTGCGCCTCTTGTCCCCCACCCTTTTATATTTTTACTGTAAAGGATACTCGGGATGGATGTCACCTGGGATCCAGTGTCTATCAAGGCAGATATAGCGATGCCATCGATGACGATTGGTAGATATGGACAGTCTCCTACATACTTGTGTTCCTAGCTGGACGTTGGGCCTGGACAGTCTACTCCTGGGGTTGGCCCTTCTCGCCCAGGGGTTGCCCGTTTAAAGGATGGGACTGTTGAGTACGTCCTCCTAAGTCATTCTGCTGACTGGTGCGGCGTCTGTCAGGACTGCGGCAGTCTGCAGGTTTTCCTTGCGGCAGCTGTGTCTTTCTCCACATCCACGGGACGTCGTCAGGGCTGTCGGCGAGCTGAATCTTGTCCGATGACCTTGCATCTGTCTTGGGTCTTCTCCCAGCTTGTAGCTTGGCCACGTCTTTCATCAGCTGTTCAACATTAGCGCACAGTTGTTCAAACCGGTCAGGTGTTACAGTCTGTGCACTGGACTGAACCGCAGGGATTGGAGATGCTGCTGCCGGCACGGAAGGGGTGTCAGTATACTGCTGCTGCTGTGAAGCGGGATCGGGTACTTCGGCGAGCCTCTGCTCCCAAACTGTTAAGTCTCTCAGGGTATCAAACTCTGCGTCAGGATTTTGTATGGACCACCAGCTTGCTTGCTTCCTATCCTCAGATAGTCTAAGGCCCACAATAAATTGTCCAATTAACGCTTTGTTCTCATCTCTGACACCATCAGGATCGACTTGTTTTAACAGTCTTAGCGCTTCTTGCAATCGCAGTGAATAATCGAGGACACTTTCTTGTGCCCCTTGGTTACAACGATAGAATGACAGTCTTAATTCAGCTTCGGTATGGCATTCAAAAACCCGGGTTAATTTAGCGAATATCTGCTCCACAGATTCCTGAGTTTCTACAGGCCAGCTGCGGCTGGCATATCTTCCTCTGGAAGGTCTCCAAGGTGCTGGGTACACCGCTGTACTTAGGTAACCAGTTCGCACTCGGAATGTAAGGCAGAGATAACAGTATTATCGGAGCGGGTTCCTGTGGTATACCGCCGGCTTGTTGCTGTCCATCGGGAGGTATGTTTGGTGGTTGCAGGGGTACCGCGTTGTTGGGAGCCGGGTTACTCATGGTCGCTCCCCCTTAGTTAAGCGTAGCCTTTCCCTCGGTTTCAAACGGAAGTCTCGGCCTCGCGGTGAGGAGTGAGGCACCACGGGAGTTTCCGGTTCCTGCTGCGTACAGGGGAAGTCGTCAGAGCGTGGGGGCGGGGCCAATCTTCGCGCCCTCTGCACAGTCAAGCCCCTTCTTTTCCCGCCTTTCGCGCAGCAATGGCAGATCAAATTTACAGTTCGATATTTACAGTCATTAAATAGCACACAATACCCGTGGTAACGGGCCTGCTCGTATCCTGTTCGTGACGCCAAATTCTGACTCACCAAAGCCGGGGTGTTCACGTCGCAGGCGTTGACTCTCCTCTTGTCATGGAACCGTGCCTGCGGCTGTGAGTCCCGGTGGTCCAGATCAATATGGGGGATGGCTGAACAGTAAGGGGTAAATGTCTTCGTGACGCCACTTGCGGGTGTTTGGTAACTGTACCGACGCTGCTAGGCCTCCGGGGGATGTTAGGCAGCAAGATGGAACGCTCCCCACAGGATGAGCGGGAGTCCCCGGAGCCAGGGGCTGCACAAGATGTTGTGAGGCAGCCGCGGTGGTACTGCTGTTAGGCCCAGGAGTCAGACACAGACACGCCAAAGTCTTTTAAGTACCTTTACTGGTGCTATTCAGGTACGCCAGACCGGGTTAGTGAAGTTAGCGCTCCTGGAGGTTCACAGCAAGCAGTTGTAGTAGGCTTCCTTTCTCTATTTCTCTCATTAAGGTCGGGTGGATGTGGAATCCAACCGGACTGGGCAGTGTGTTCAATGGAACTTGCTTCACCTGGGTAACAGCACTGAGGGCACTGTAAAAGGGTTTGAGCAGGATCAGTACTCTTCCCTGGGCTCTCGTAGGTAGGTGCTTCAGGTGGAACAGGTGGCTAAACCTCCTGTTAGACGGGCTGGTTCTCTGTGGTGGCTGGGTAGCTCTCACAGCTTCGGTTCCAGTAATCGGTTAGTAAGGAAAGAGTTAGAATAACTCTGTGTTCCTTGAGAGGTGTTCTCCTTCTTCCTCTGACCCCAATTACAAGGGTCTCCTCACTGGCTAGCTGGCTGGTTGGGCCTAGTGTGTCCCTCATAGGATGGAGGTTTCACACAGGCTGGCAGCTCTTGTAGCGACTGCACACACTCTGGAGTTTCTCCCTCCAAGACTCTATTTATAGGGGAAACTGGCTCAAAGTGACCAGTGGAGCTCCCCCTAGAGGCTCGGGGTGAAACCAGGTGTACTAAAGTGTTGTAGTGTTGTTAGGTGTTTTGTGAGTATTGCTTTGCTGTTAACTCCATTCATGCCCTAAGGATTTCTGTGGTGCCCAACAAGGTGCCAGTGTGCCACATATACAGGACAGGAGAAGTGGTACTGTGCAGTGTATATATACACAATAATACAGATACTGAGGATTATACCCAGTATACAGGACAGGATAAGTGGTACTGTGTACTGTATATATACAGAATAATACAGATACTTAGGATTACACCCAGTACACAAGACAGGAGAAGTGGTACTGTGCAGTGTATATATACAGAATAATACAGATACTGAGGATTACACCCGTTATACTGGACAGGAGAAATGGTACTGTGCAGTGTATATACAGAATAATAGAGATACTGAGGATTAGACCCAGTATACAGGACAGGAGAAGTGGTATTGTGCAGTGTATATATACAGAATAATATAGACACTGAGGATTACACCCAGTATACAGAACAGGAGAAGTGTTACTGTGCAGTTTATATATACCTAATAATATAGACATTGAGGATTACACCCAGTATACAGGACAGGAGAAGTGGTACTGTGCAGTGTAAATATACACAGAATAATTCAGATACTGAGGATTACACCCAGAGAGAAAACAGGGGAGCCAGCACAGCCAAAAATTGCTGAAAAAATAAATGTGTAAGTACACCTGTCACTACCATACTGCATACAAATAGACATTTCGCAAAAGATTACTGAAATAATCTTTTGAGCCACTCTCCCACGTCAAGGAATGTCTCAGAGTGGTCCTACTCTACATATTTTTAAATTTTTGATGTGTCCGTAGACAGCATAATATAATATAAAATAAAGAGGACCATATAAAGCTAACACTCACCTATACAAGTCAGACAATGCTTTCCAAGGTGCCAGGTGGGTCAGTGAATGAAGAGCAACTGAGGCCCCCACACCTGTGGCCTCCACCACAAGTGTTTGGGCTATTTCACAGTTAACCATCACCGACCCAACCAGCTCTTAAGGGTAAAAGCAAGTCAGGTTCAGGTGAGTGCAGCTGCAATAAACTAGCCTGAGGACAGGAAGAGGTAACCGTGTGTGAACAGTTACTAAAAATAATGGAGTGAATGGAGATGGAAAACAGACAATATTTGGCGTGCAAGGCAAGTGGTGGTCAGCCACTAAACCATACCATATACAAAACAGGAGAGCCAGCACAGCCAAAAATTGCTGAAAAAATAAATATGTTAGTACACCTGTCACTACCATACTGCATACAAATAAAGACATTTTGCAAAAGATTACCGAAATAATCTTTTGAGCCACTCTCCCACGTCAAGGAATGTCTCAGATAGAGTGGTCCTACTCTACATATTTTTACATTTTTGATGTGTCCGTAGACAGCATAATATAATATAAAATAACTAGATGGCGGCCCGATTCTAAAGAATCGGGTAGTCTAGAATCCATATATAGTTTATTTACTAATAGTTACGGGAGTGCGGTGAAATGAATTGTGTGTATACAGGCGGCTTTGTGGGTAGCAGAGTATACAGGTGGCTCTGTGGGTAGCAGAGTATACGGTGGCTCAGTGGTTAGCACTGCGCGGTGGCTCAGTGGTTAGCACTGCGCGGTGGCTCAGTGGTTAGCAGTGAGTGCGGCAAAAGTGGTCAGTGTGGTCAGCGCAGTGCCGTGGGCAGAGTGGTCAGCGCAGTGCCGTGGGCAGAGTGGTCAGCGCAAGGTCATGGGCAGAGTGGTGAGCGCAGGGCCGTGGGCAGAGTGGTGAGCGCAGGGCCGTGGGCAGAGTGGTGAGCGCAGGGCCGTGGGCAGAGTGGTGAGCGCAGGGCCGTGGGCAGAGTGGTGAGCGCAGGGTCGTGGGCAGAGTGGTGAGCGCAGGGCCGTGGGCAGAGTGGTGAGCGCAGGGCCGTGGGCAGAGTGGTGAGCGCAGGGCCGTGGGCAGAGTGGTGAGCGCAGCGCTGTGGGCAGAGTGGTGAGCGCAGCGCCGTGGGCAGAGTGGTGAGCGCAGCGCCGTGGGCAGAGTGGTCAGCACAGCGTCGTGGGCAGAGTTGCCAGTGCACACACACACACACATACACACACGCACACACACTCCACTATACTTACCACCGGCCCTGCGTCTTCCCCGCCGCCTGGATCCTCAGTGGACATGTCGCTGCCCCCGGACGACTGGATCCAATATGGCGTCTGGGAAGTCTTGCGAGACTTCCTGAACGCCATCTTTGAGAAAGTATGTCGCCGCCCCTGAACGACTGGGTCCAATATGGCGTCCGGGAAGTCTCGCGAGACTTTCCGGACACCATATTGGATCCAGTAGTTTGGGGGCGGTGACATGTCGACTGAGGATGCAGGTGGCGGTTGCAGGGCTGGTGGTAAGTATAGGTGTGTGTGTGTGTGTGTCCCCGCTTACGGCTGCCATCTTTCTTCACCCTCAACGGGTGTAAAGCTCTGGTGACGTCACCGGACAAAGTGACGGAAGTGGCGGACAAAGTGACGGAAGTGCCTTCGGCTTTTTATATCTTAGAAGAGGACCATATAAAGCTAACACTCACCTATACAAGTCAGACAATGCTTCCCAAGGTGCCAGGTGGGTCAGTGAATGAAGAGCAACTGAGGCCCCCACACCTGCGGGCTCCACCACAAGTGTTTGGGCTATTTCACAGTTAACCCTCACCGACCCAACCAGCTCTTAAGGGTAAAAGCAAGTCAGATTCAGGTGAGTGCAGCTGCAATAAACTAGCCTGAAGACAGGAAGAGGTAATTGTGTGTGAACAGTTACTAAAAATAATGGAGTCAATGCAGATGGAAAACAGACAATATTTGGCATGCACGGCAAGTGGTGGTCAGCCACTAAACCATACCAGAGAGAAAACAGGGGAGCCAGCACAGCCAAAAACTCTATCTGAGACATTCCTTGACGTGGGAGAGTGGCTCAAAAGATTATTTCGGTAATATTTTGCGAAATGTCTTTATTTGTATGCAGTATGGTAGTGACAGGTGTACTTACACAATTATTTTTTCAGCAATTTTTGGCTGTGCTGGCTTCCTCTGTTTTCTCTGAGGATTACACCCAGTATCCAGGACTGGAGAAGTGGTACTGTGCAGAGTATACAGTATATACAGAATAGTACAGATACTGAGGATTATACTCAGCTTATGTCTGACCCACAAGGGTCTGGGGTACTCAGGTCTCGGGTGCAGTGGATATCACGGGTGGTCGGCGCCTGAGCCTGTGCCCTTGCGGTGACAACAAAAAGGGGTATTTACAGGGATTAAAGTTTATGAATGATTGTCGTGACATCACCTGTAGATCCAGTGATGGCACCGGCGCTGCTGGGACCTCCGGGGTGATGGGCGGCAGCAAGGTGTTGTGGCTTTCTACAGGAAGAGCTGGGTCCCCAGGGCTGTATGGGTTTGATGGTGGAGTAGGGTAGCGCAGTAAGAATGGGGCAGCTCAGTCTATGCTTCAGAGCGCGGAATTACCTCCATTAACCAGGAAGAAACACAGACTGTTGTTCACTCTGTATGGGTACTTTACTCCGGTAATCTGCAGCTTACATGATATGCAGTTGTTACAGCTGGGGTAGTGGACCGGGTGGTCCTGGCAGTGAGTACTGTCCCTTCTCTATATCTGTCTCTGTCCTCCCTCTGCACACTCCTTCTTCCTTGCACTGCCCTGCACGAATCCCGCTTGTTAGACCAGGCCTGTTAGGTGAGATGGAACACCTCTCTCTATAGGAGCCCAACCAGGTTTGTTGCTTCTGGTGGGGGCAGTGCATAGGTCGGGCTAGATTGTGCTCATATGAAGCCACAAAGACAGACACAGATGTGCACAAATCACCTCACACAACTCGCCTCATACGTGTGCTATCTTTAATTTCCAAACATAAGCATCTGATTAAAAACAGCCAATGTGCAACACATGTGCCATATAGGGAATTAAGGCAGATGTCAGTCACATGAGCTGTCTATTATGTGTATGTGTGTGAGGTAACATATACTGCCCCGCCAGGGGGAGGGTTTACTGTTGGCTGGAGATTTATTAGGCTGCCTATAGCAATCAATCACAGCTCAGCTTCTACTTTCCTACAGGTCATTAATATGACATATTCAAATTCTATTTTGTTATTTGCTATGTTGTTACATCAGTTATTTATTAACCCGGGCGTAGCCGGGCACTACAGCTAGTGTGTGTATATATGTATATACAGTGCCTACAAGTAATCTTCAACCCCCTGCAGATTTAGGTGGTTTGATAAGCTGCAAATAAGTTAGAGCCTTCAAACTGCAAACGAAAGTAGGATTTATTAACAGAAGCATAAATCTTACAAACCAAAAAGTTATGTTGCTCAGTTGAATTTTAATACATTTTAAACATAAAAGTGTGGGTCAATTATTATTCAACCCCTAGGCAGGGCCGCACCGTCCATTGGACAAGGTGAGCCCTGTCATTCAGGCGGCAGCCGGCAGGGGGAGCGGCAGTGCAGAAGCGGCGCCTCATGCACGCAGCCTCCCCCCGTCATGGCGCCGGCCGCTCACACCCGAGCGCACCGCAGGTAAGCGGCGCGACCCGGGGAGAGGGACAGAAGAGGCGCCCTCGGCTCAACAGCACCCCCCCCCCCCGGTACTCACGGCCGCGGCCGTCAATATTGCCGGTGCCGCGGCTCAGGCGGCTCGGGAGGCAGAGGGGGCGGCAGTGCTGGGCTCCACCAGCACCCCCCCGTAATCGGTGCCGCGGCTCAGGCGGCGGAGGGGCTTGGTGCACCCCTGCCCCTAGGTTTAATATTTTGTGGAATAACCCTTGTTTGTAATTACAGCTAATAATCGTCTTTTATAAGACCTGATCAGGCCGGCACAGGTCTCTGGAGTTATCTTGGCCCACTCCTCCATGCAGATCTTCTCCAAGTTATCTAGGTTCTTTGGGTGTCTCATGTGGACTTTAATCTTGAGCTCCTTCCACAAGTTTTCAATTGGGTTAAGGTCAGGAGACTGACTAGGCCACTCCATCACCTTGATTTTTTCCCTCTTGAACCAGGCCTTGGTTTTCGTGGCTGTGTGCTTTGGGTCGTTGTCTTGTTGGAAGATGAAATTACGACCCATCTTAAGATCCTTGATGGAGGAGCGGAGGTTCTTGGCCAAAATCTCCAGGTAGGCCGTGCTATCCATCTTCCCATGGATGCGGACCAGATGGCCAGGCCCCTTGGCTGAGAAACATCCCCACAGCATGATGCTGCCACCACCATGCTTGACTGTAAGGATGGTATTCTTGGGGTCGTATGCAGTGCCATCCAGTCTCCAAACGTCACGTGTGTGGTTGGCAACAAAGATCTCGATCTTGGTCTCATCAGACCATAGAATCTTGAACCAGTCTGTCTCAGAGTCCTCCAAGTGATCATGAGCAAACTGTAGACGAGCCTTGACATGACGCTTTGAAAGTAAAGGTACCTTACGGGCTCATCTGGAACGGAGACCATTGCGGTGGAGTATGTTACTTATGGTATTGACTGAAACCAATGTCCCCACTGCCATGAGATCTTCCCGGAGCTCCTTCCTTGTTGTCCTTGGGTTAGCCTTGACTCTTCGGACAAGCCTGGCCTCGGCACAGGAGGAAACTTTCAAAGGCTGTCCAGGCCGTGGAAGGCTAACAGTAGTTCCATAAGCCTTCCACTTCCGGATGATGCTCCCAACAGTGGAGACATGTAGGCCCAACTCCTTGGAAAGGGTTTTGTACCCCTTGCCAGCCTTGTGACCCTCCACGATCTTGTCTCTGATGGCCTTGGAATGCTCCTTTGTCTTTCCCATGTTGACCATGTATGAGTGCTGTTCACACGTTTGGGGAGGGTCTTAAATAGTCAGAAAAGGCTGGCAAAAGAGATAATTAATCCACACATGTGAAGCTCATTGTTCTTTGCACCTGAACTACTTCTTAATACTTTAGGGGGACCAAACAGAATGCTGGTGGTTTGAGGGGTTAAATAATAATTGACCCACACTTTTATGCTTAAAATTTATTAAAATTCAACTGAGCAACATAACTTTTTGGTTTGTAAGACTTATGCTTCTGTTAATAAATTCTACTCTCGTTTGCAGTTTGAAGGCTCTGACTTATTTGCATCTTATCAAACCACCTAAATACTGCTGAATACTGCTTGTAGGCACTGTATGTATATATGTATATATATATATATATATATATATATATATATATATATATACTAGCTGTGAGCCCGATGCAAATGCATCGGGATTCTAGAGCGTGCATTAATTTGATTATAGTAGTTATAGCTGTTAGCCTGATGCAAATGCATCGGGTATCTAAAATATGTTTATTGTTTTTTTAAAGTTTTTTAAATAATAATCGCATCATCAATAGCAATAATATAAGCCATAGCATTATTATTAGCAGTAATAGCAGTATTAATAGCATTATTAGCAGTATTATGAGCATTAATAACAGTATTAATAGCATTAATAGCATTATTATTAGCATTAATAGCATTATTAATAGCATTATTAGCATTAATAATAGCATTAATAACATTATTAATAGCATTGATAGCATTATTATTAGCATTAATAGCATTAATAATAGCATTATTAGCATTAATAATAGCATTAATAACATTATTAATAGCATTAATAGCATTATTATTAGCATTAATAGCATTAATAATAACATTATTAGCATTAATAATAGCATTAATAACAGTATTAATAGCATTAATAGCATTATTAATAGAATTAATAGCATTATTATTAGCATTAATAGCATTAATAGCATAATTAATAGCATTAATAGCATTAATATCATTATTATTAGCATTAATAGAATTATTATTAGCATTAATAGCATTAATAGGATAAATATTAGCATTAATAGCATTAATAGCATTATTAATAGCATTAATAGCATTATTATTAGCATTAATAGCATTAATAATACATTATTAGTATTAATAATAGCATTAATAACATTATTAATAGCATTAATAGCATTATTAATAGCATTAATAGCATTATTATTAGCATTAATAGATTAATAATAGCATTATTAGCATTAATAATAGCATTAATAACATTATTAATAGCATTAATAGCATTATTATTAGCATTAATAGCATTAATAGCATTATTATTAGCATTAATAGCATTAATAATACAATTAATAGGATAAATATTAGCATTAATAGCATTAATAGCATAATAATAGCATTAATTAGATTAGATTATTAAATTAATAGAATTAATAATAGCATTATTAGCATAAATAATAGCATTAATAACATTATTAATAGCATTAATAGCATTATTATTAATATAGATAATAAGCATTATTAGCATAATAATAGCATTAATAACATTATTAATAGCATTATACATATAATTAATAGCATTATTAGCATTAATATAGCATTAATAACATTATTAATAGCATTATAGCATTATATTAAATTAATAGCATTATATAGCATTATATAGCATATATAGCATTATACATTATAATAGCATTAATAGCATATATATTAAAATAGCATAATAGATTATTAATAGCATTATAGCATTATTATAAGCATTAATAATTATTATACATTAATAGCATTATTAATATAGCATATAATAGCATTAATAACATTATTAATAGCATTAATAATTATGCATTAATAGCATTAATAATAGCATTATTAGCATTATTAATAGCATAATAACATTATTAATAGCATTAATAGCATTATTATTAGCATAATAGCATTAATAATATGGATTATTAGCATTAATAATAGCATTAATAACATTATTAATAGCATTAATAGCATTATTATTAGCATTAATAGGATTAATAATAGCATATTAGGCATTAATAATAGCATTAATAACATTATTAATAGCATTAATAGCATTATATATTAGCATTAATAGCATTTAATTACATTAAGCATTAATAATACATTAATATATATAGCATTAATAGCATTATTATTAGCATTAATAGCATTATAATAGCATTATAGCATTAATTAATAGCATTAATAACATTATTAATAGCATTAAATAGCATTAATATAGATTAATAGCATTAATAATAGATTAATAGCATTATTAATAGCATTAATAAGCATTATTAATAGCATTAATAGCATTATATTAGCATAATAGCATTAATAATAGCATTATTAGCATTATAATAGCATTAATAACATTATTAATAGCATTAATAGCATTATTATTAGCATTAATAGCATTAATAATTACATATAATAGATTAATAATACATTAATAGCATAAATATTAGCATTAATAGCATTATATAGCATAAAATAATTATAGCATTATTAATAGCATTAATAGCATTATTAATAGCATTAATAGCATATATTAGCATATAATAGCATTAATATAGCATTATTAGCATTAATAATAGCATTAATAACATTATTAATAGCATTAATAGCATTATATTAGCATTAATAGCATTAATAATGCATAATTAGCATTAATAGCATTATAAACATTAATAGTATATTAATATAATTAAGCTTAATGCTATTATTAATAATAGCATTAATACATATTTATTATATAGCATAATAGCATTATAGCATTAAATTAAAACATAATACATATATTAATAGCATATTAATAGCATTAATAATTACATTAATTAGCATATAAATAATACATTAATTAGCATATAATAGCATTATAATTAATAGCATTTAATAGCATTAATAATAGCATTAATAACATTATATAGCATTAATAGCATTATATTATTATAGCATTAATATTATTAGCATTAATATTAATATACATTAATAGATTAATTATAGCATTAATAGCATTAATAATAGCATAATAGCATTAAATAGCATTAATACATTTAATTAGCATTAATAGCATTATTATTAGCATAATTATAGCTATTATTAATATGCATTAATAACATTATTAAAGCATTAATACATTTTATACATAAGCATTAATAAGCATATTACTATTAATAGCATTAATACATTATTATAATTAATAGCTTTTATTGTAATACATTATTAATATTAGCATTATTAATAGCATTATACTTATTATAGCATTAATAGCATTATTATTAAATAATAGAATTATATAATTATTAGCATTAATAATAGCATTAATAACATTATTAATAGCATTAATAGCATTATATTAGATTAATTTTAATTAGTATTATTATATATATTATTATTAATTATAATTATTTTAATTATTTTTTTATAATATTTAATTACTTTTAATTTATTTTTAGCATTTAATTTATTATTAGGCTGAGAGGCATTTATCTAGTGCATTATAAAGCATATCTTATATAGCATAATATATTTTATTCTTAAAATTATATAGTTTTATTGCATTATTCATTAATAAATTTTAATTTAATTTTGTTTATTATTCATTATAAATTTATAATTAATTTTTTTATTATATTCATTAATTTAAATTATTATTAGCATTAAAGGCATTTTCATTGCAGTAAGTATTTATTAGCATTTTTTTTTTAATTATTATTTATTATTTGTTATTTAATTTTTTAATTATTTTTATATTATTTTTTTATATTTTTTAATTATTTTTTAATTATTTTTTTTATTATTAAATTTATTATTTAGGCTGAGAGGCAGTTTCATTCAGGTGCCGCAAAGGGCTGATCTTATTAGCATATATTTTATTTTTTTATTATTATTTTTATTGAATTTTTTATTATTTTTAATTAATTTTTTTATTATTTTTTAATTCTTTTTTAATTTTTTTTTTATTTTTAATTTATTATTTAGGCTGAGAGGCAGTTCTCATTCAGGTCCGCAAAGGGCTGATCTTATTAGCATATATTTTATTTTTATATTATTATTTTTATTGAATTTTTTATTATTTTTAATTATTTTTTTTTATATTTTTTAATTCTTTTTTAATTATTTTTTTTTATTATTTAATTTATTATTTAGGCTGAGAGGCAGTTCTCATTCAGGTCCGCAAAGGGCTGATCTTATTAGCATATATTTTATTTTTTTATTATTATTTTTATTGAATTTTTTATTATTTTTAATTTATTTTTTTATTATTTTTTAATTCTTTTTTAATTATTTTTTTTATTATTTAATTTATTATTTAGGCTGAGAGGCAGTTCTCATTCAGGTCCGCCTTTGTTTTTTCCCATTGAAATGCATTAGCGGTGTGTCGGCGATTTTATGGCCGACCACCTGGTTCTATTTGTCGGCCCTAAAATCGCGGACACACCGCTAATGCATCTCTATGGGCAGTCAGGCCGATTTCGGATTGAACGCCGACCAATCAGAATTCGAGCTGACTTGCCCATAGACATGCATTAGCGGTGTGTCGGCGATTTTATGGCCGACCACCTGGTTCTATTTGTCGGCCCTAAAATCGCGGACACACCGCTAATGCATCTCTATGGGCAGTCAGCCCGATTTCGGATTGAACGGCGACCAATCAGAATTCGAGCTGACTTGCCCATAGACATGCATTAGCGGTGTGTCCGCGATTTTAGGGCCGACAAATAGAACCAGGTGGCCGGCCATAAAATCGCCGACACACCGCTAATGTATGTCAATGGGAAAAAAGACGGACCTGAATGAGAACTGAATGACGGGCTCTTCTGATTGGCTGAGGTCAGCGACCAATCAGAAGAGCCCTTCACATTTCATTGAGATACAATGGCGGATTGATCGTCCATTGTATCTTAATGTTAGTTGAAGAGGACGTCGGAGCTGGAAGTTGGCGGAAAGAAGACAGAAGATCCCCGGGGACGGACGAAGAGGCGGAAAGAAGAGAGAAGACCCCCGGGACCGGAGGAAGAGGACGCCTGGCCGGACGGACGATCAGATGACTTGAAGGCATGTAAGTGATCGACGGGGACGTTAGGGGACGGGTAGGGCCTTAGGTGTTAGGGAAAGCGGCGAGGCTTAGAGGGTAGGGGCTTAGGGGGTAGGGGCTTAGGGCGGCAGGGGTTTAGGTGCGGCTTAGGGGGTAGGGGTAGGGGATTAGGTGCAGCTTAGGGGTTAGGGGCTTGCGGCGGCAGGGGTTTAGGTGCGGATGCGGGGTAGTGGCTTAGGGGGGTAGGGGGTTAGGTGCGGCTTAGGGGTAGGGGCTTAGGGCGGCAGGGGTTTAGGTGCGGCTTAGGGGTAGGGGTAGGGGATTAGGTGCAGCTTAGGGGTTAGGGGCTTGCGGCGGCAGGGGTTTAGGTGCGGATGCGGGGTAGTGGCTTAGGGGGGTAGGGGGTTAGGTGCGGCTTAGGGGGTAGAGGTAGGGGATTAGGTGCGGCTTAAGGGTAGGGGCTTGCGGCGGCAGGAGTTTAGGTGCGGATGCGGCGTAGTGGCTTAGGGCGGCAGGGGGTAGGGGGTTAGGTGCGGCTTAGGGGGTAGGGGCTTAGGGCGGCAGGGGTTTAGGTGCGGTTTAGGGGGTAGGGGTAGGGGATTATGTGCAGCTTAGGGGTTAGGTGTGGCTTAGGGGTTAGGGGCTTGCGGCGGCAGGGGTTTATTTGCGGATGCGGGGTAGTGGCTTACGGCGGCAGGGAGTAGGGGGTTAGGTGCGGCTTAGGGGGTAGGGGCTTAGGGCGGCAGGGGTTTAGGTGCGGTTTAGGGGGTAGGGGTAGGGGATTAGGTGCGGCTTAGGGGTTAGGGGCTTGCGGCGGGAGGGGTTTAGGTGCGGATGCGGGCTAGTGGCTTACGGCGGCAGGGGGTAGGGGCTTCGGCGGCGGGGGTAGTGGCTTAGGGGTTAGTGGCTTAGGGGTTAGGGCGGCAGGGGGTAGGGGCTTGCGGCAGAGGGTAGTGGGTGCGGCGGGGTAGTGCGGCAGGGGGTAGGGGCTTCGGCGGCGGGGTAGTGGCTTAGGGGTTAGGGCGGCAGGGGGTAGTGGCTTCCGGCAGAGGGTAGTGGGTGCGGCGGGGTAGTGCGGCAGGGGGTAGGGGCTAGGGGCTTCGGCGGCGGGGTAGTGGCTTAGGGGTTAGGGCGGCAGGGGGTAGTGGCTTCCGGCAGAGGGTAGTGGGTGCGGCGGGGTAGTGCGGCAGGGGGTAGGGGCTAGGGGGTTCGGCGGCGGGGTAGTGGCTTAGGGTTAGGGCGGCAGGGGGTAGTGGCTTCCGGCAGAGGGTAGTGGGTGCGGCGGGGTAGTGCGGCAGGGGGTAGGGGCTTCGGCGTCGGGGTAGTGGCTTAGGGGTTAGGGCGGCAGTGGGTAGGGGCTTGGGGTTGTGTGGCTTGGTTAGTGTCCGCGTAGTGGCTTAGAGCGGCAGGGGTCTGTAGTGTACAGCGCGATGGTATACTACAGTCCCATGGCGCTTATGGTCATGGGACTGTAGTATACTATAGCGGTGTACACTACAGGAGTATGGGCTTCGGCTTCGGTGGCTTGGTTAGCGGTGTAGCGACTCGCAATGCCCGCTTCGCGGGCATTGCTTCGCTAGGCTGCAACGACTCGCAATGCCCGCTTTGCGGGCATTGCTTCGTGAGTCGCCTTGGCCGCTACGCGGCCACGGGGAGAGTCCAGGAGAAGCAGCTCGGACTCGCTAACCAAGCCACCGGAAGCAGCACCGCTCCGACGGAAGTCGCTACGGCAATTATATAATAGATATAATATGTAGATGCACATATGAAATATCCCTAATCAAAGTGGATTACACACACATGTATATGCTCAGTTTTGGGAGGGGGGCGCCGATACTCACCTTCCGAAGATGCTCCCGATCGTTGCGTAGCGACACCTGGGACTCAGCGTCGCATCCTCCCGCCGCACTGCGCTTGTGCGGGCCGGAAATGATGCAGTCGCCGGCCTCGCGTCATGAAGAGCAGGGCGGGAAGATTCAAATGGGCACCCCCGCTCTTCAAATCAATAATGCCGCCCATTGGGGTGTTATGAATGCAGCGAGGTGGGGGGAGCGAGGCCCTGGAGACATTGCCCTCCTGACAAGAACGCCCAATAGTCACAAAACATAAGTTTATAAAGGGGCTTATTTAGCTTCTATAAAGCCCTATTAGGTCAGGCAGGGATGGTTAGGGAACTGGTTAAAGGCTGCATGGGGCAGGTAGTGATAGTTTAGGGGCCATAGATTAGGTGACAGGTTCCCTTTAACCCTTAACAGAGGCCCCTAACACAGAATTAACCAATAAAAAAGTAGTAACCCCTAACACAGGCCCTAACACAGCATTAACCCCTGACACAAGCCCCTAACCCAGCATTAAACCCTAACCCAGCACTAACCGCTAACTGGTGCCCCTAACACAGGCCCCTAACACAGCATTAACCCCTAACACAAGCCCCTAACCCAGCATTAAAACCTAACACAGGCCCCTAACAAGGCATTAACCCCTAACATAGGTCCCTAACACAGGCCCCTAACATAACATTAACCCCTAACACAGCAGTAACCCCTAACACAGGCCGCTAACAAAGCATTAACCCCTAACACAGGCCCCTAACCAAGCATTAACCCCTTAACACAGGTCCCTAACAAAGCATTAACCCCTAACACAGGCCCGTAACACAGCATTAACCCCTAACACAGCATTAACCGCTAACACAGGCCCCTAACCCAGCATTAACCCCTAAGACACAGGCCGCTAACAAAGCATTAACCTCTAACACAGGCCCCTAACAAAGCATTAACCCCTAACACTGGTCCCTAACAAAGCATTAACCCCTAACACAGGCCCCTAACACAGCATTAACCCCTAACACAGCATTAACCCCTAACACAGGCCCCTAACCCAGCATTAACCTCTAACACTACATTAACCCCTAACACAGGCCCTAACAAAGCATTATCCCTAACACAGGCCCCTAACACAGCATTAACCCCTAACAATGCATTAACCCCTAACATAGGCCCCTAACATAGCATTAAGCCCTAACACAGGCCCCTAACATAGCATTAACCCTTAACATAGCACTAACCACTAACACAGACCCCTACCAAGGCATGAACCCTTAACACAAGCCCCTAACATAGCATTAACCCCTAACACAGGCTCCTAACATAGCATTAACGCCTAATATACTATTAACCCCTAACACAGGCCCCTACCAAGGCATTAACCCCTCACACATGCCCCTAACAAAGCATTAACCCCTAACACAAGCTACTAACAAGCAATTAACCCCTAATACAGTTTTAACCCCTCAGCCTCCCCCACCCCATCTTCAGCTCTTTGAGCGCTCACCTCCTCCTGTGTTCTCCTGTTGCCCGTGGGCTTTTCTTCCTCCTCCTTCCTGTCATCGCTCTGCACTGTTTGCAGAGAAGCCGCAGCACCTCAGAACAGGGAGCTGACCATGTAAATGCAGGCACTGCGACTTCCGGGGTCATCCAGCTCCCTCTGCCCGAGGAATATAGAGGTGCGCTGGTGCACCCCCAGCATCCCGCCCCCCTGGCCCTGCAGTCTCCACCCCCCTCCGAAAAACAGCCGATTACACATATCTGTCACACTGTCTGACGGAGGGGAGGATTAAAGTTTATTATAAAAAAAAAAAATGAATCTCTCCCCTCAGAGGAGCTGGTGCAGAGGCCCCGTCCACACCACCACAGGCGGCCCATAGGGAGAATTCCCGGTAGTCCCGCCTACCAGTCCGGCCTTGGATATATAAATTAAGAAAAGCAAAACTTAATGGTCGGAATGAGATCAGTGTTATACTCAGATAAAGAGAGCTGAGAGGATATATACATATATACATACATATATATATATATATATATATAAATATACTAGATAGTGGCCCGATTCGTATGCATTGGGTATTCTAGAGTATGTATGTAGTTTGTTTATCAAGATTTAAGAATAATGCAAAGCGAAGCTGGGTTTAAATCCTGCGCCAATATTGCTGATTGCTGGCAACCGGCCGTGCGCAACCAATCAGCGAAGCGTGGTTGAAATCACGTGCCAATTTGCGGGCGGACTATCCCTGTTGCTGATAGGTCCTGGACGGCTGGCCTGAATAATCAGCAACGCAGAATTTTCGTTACAGACAAACAGACAATTATATAGTAGATACCTACAGCAGTATCGGTGTGCAGCGGTGCCAGTGGGCAGCGGTGCCTGAGTCAAGGAGGGGGCTGGGGGACAGCGGGCAAGAAGGGACCGGGGAACAGCGGGAAAGAGCGGCCGGGTGGGGGCAGAAGAGGGCCGGGGAAGAGCGGGCAGGAGGAGGCCGGGGAAGAGCGGGAGGGTGCGGGCAAGAGGGGGCAAGGGGGACAGCGACCGGGTGCGGACAGGAGGGGGCCGGGGAACAGCGGCCAGGTGCAGGCAAGACGGGACCGGGGCACGTTGGGGTGCCCTCCTGCCCTCACCTGGCCACTGTTCCCCGGCCCCCTCCTGCCCGCAGCAGAGTGCTTAGCAGAGTATACGTTGGCTCAGTGGTTAACAGAGTATATGGGGGCTCAATGGTTAGCAGACTTTATGGCGGCTTAGCAGAGTATACGGCGACTGAGTGGTTAGCACAGTATAAGCTGGCTCAGTAGTTAGCACTGTATACATAGCCTAAGTGGTTAGCACTCTATAGTGGCTCAGTGGTTGACACTGTATATGGTGGCTCAATAATTAGAACAGTAATGTGGCTCAATGGTTAGCACTGCATATGGTGACTCAGTGGTTAGCACTGTATGGTGGCTCAGTGGCTAGCACTGTATGGTGGCTCAGTGGTTAGCACTGTATGGTGGCTCAGTGGTTAGCACTGTATGGTGGCTCAGTGGTTAGCGCTGTACAGTGGCTCAATGGTTAGCACTGTATGGTGGCTCAGTGGTTAGCACAGTATGGTGGCTCAGTGGTTAGCACTGCGTGGTGGCTCAGTGGTTGGCACAGTATATGGTCGCTCAGTGGTTAGCACTGTACGGTGGCTCAGTGTTTAGCACAGTATGGTGGCTCAGTGGTTAGCACTATAAGGAGGCAGAGTGGTTAACTCTGTATGGAGGCTCAGTGGTTAGCACTGTATAAGGTGTCTCAGTGGTTAGCACTGTACACAGTGACTCAGTGATTAGCACTCTGTGGTGGATGAGTGGTTAGCACTGTATACGGTAGCTCAGTGGTTAGCACAGTATACGCTGGCTCAGTAGTTAACACTGTACGGTGGCTCAGTGGTTAGCACTGTACGGTGGCTCAGTGGTTAGCACAGTGCGGTGGCTCAGTGGTTAGCACAGTGCGGTGGCTCAGTAGTTTGTACAGCGCAGTGGCTCAGTGGTTTGCACGGCGCGGTGGCGCAGTGGTTTGCACAGCGCGGTAGCTCAGTGGTTTGCACAGCGTGGTGGCTCAGTGGTTTGCACAGCGTGGTGGCTTAGTGGTTTGCACACGGCTGTGGCTCAGTGGTTAGCACTGCGCGGTGGCTCAGTAGTTAGCACTGCACGGTGGATGAGTGGTCAGCACAGGATGGAGGCAGAGTGGTCAGCACAGGATGGAGGCAGAGTGGTCAGCACAGGATGGAGGCAGAGTGGTCAGCGCGGGATGGAGGCAGAGTGGTCAGCGCGGGATGGAGGCAGAGTGGTCAGCGCGGGATGGAGGCAGAGTGGTCAGCGCGGGATGGAGGCAGAGTGGTCAGCGCAGGATGGAGGCACAGTGGTCAGCACAGGATGGAGGCTCAGTGCTCAGCGCAGGATGGAGGCTCAGTGCTCAGCGCAGGATGGAGGCTCAGTGCTCAGCGCAGGATGGAGGCTCAGTGCTCAGCGCAGGATGGAGGCTCAGTGCTCAGCGCAGGATGGAGGCTCAGTGCTCAGCGCAGGATGGAGGCACAGTGGTCAGCGCAGGATGGTGGCACAGTGGTCAGCGTAGGATGGAGGCAGAGTGGTCAATGCAGGGTGGACGCTCGGTGGTCAGCGCAGGATGGAGGCTCAGTGGTCAGCGCAGGATGGAGGCTCAGTGGTCAGTGCAGGATGGAGGCACAGTGGTCAGCACAGGATGAAGGCACAGTGCTCAGCGCAGGATGGAGACACAGTGGTAGAAGTTCCTGCACTGTTTCTGCCTCCTCAACCTTGTCGCAGTCCTCCACCTCCGCCCAAAGCCTGTCTGGTAATGCCACCCGTATTGTAACTGCACAGAAGGAATCCTGCACACCTCCATACTATGCTGGCAGCAGGGCTCAATGCCATCAGGCGTTCATTACCTTGAAATGCCTGGGAAATGTGAGTCACACAGCTGAGGAGTTGTGGTTAGCTCTGGAGACCGAGTTTCAGCAATGGTTGTCTCCACTCAACCTGCAGCCAGGGAAGGCTTTGTGTGACAATGCTGCAAACTTGGGTGCAGCCTTTCGCCGGGGCAATGTCACACATGTGCCTTGTATGGTTCACGTGTTGACCCTGGTTGCCCAGCAATTTTTGACAAACAATCCCGGCCTAGATGGCCTTCTGCAGAGGGCACGGTCACTGTGTGCTCACTTTTGGGGTTCTCATCCCGCAGCTCAATGACTTGCTTTGCTCCTGAAGTCTTTCGGCTTGCCCGTTCACCGGCTGAAATGCGATGTGCCGACACGCTGGAATTCTAATCTGCACATGTTGCAGGGACTAAGGCAGCACCGCCGAGCCCTGGTGCAATACGTTATGATGTATAGCCTTGGCCAACGAGATCCAGAGGTGGGGCAGATCACGCTGCAGGAGTGGTCTCAGATCAAGGACCTATGCACCCTTCTGCACAGTTTTCAGATGGCAACAAAGATGTTTAGTGCTGACGATGCCATTATCAGCATGACTATTCCGGTTATCTACATGCTGGAGCACACTCTAAACAATATTCGGAGTCAGGTGGTGGGACAAGAGGAGATGGAGGAAGTACAGGAGGAGTCGTATGCGGAGGGGATAACAAGATCTCCAAGGTCCAGACGGTCGGCAGCACCAACGCATCAGGCATGGGAGGGTGGGGGAGAGGGATTAACGAGGCGCTTGGTAGCAACCAAACTGTTGAGGAAAGTGCAGGAGCCCAGGAAGAAATGGAGGATTAACTGGCGATGGGCATGGAATAGTCAGCAGATGAGGGAGACCTTGATGATATTTCTGTTGTGCGAGGTTGGGAGGAGAGGGCAGAGAAAGGAAGCATGATTCTCACCTCCCCGCCACCAACACAACAAGGACTTGGTCCTCCTGGAAGCGCAAGACCCATGAGCGCCTTCTTGCTGCACTACCTGCAACATGACCCTCGGATTGTCTGAATTAGAAGTAATGCCAACTACTGGGTTGCCACACTCTTAGATCCCCGGTACAAGACCAAATTTGCCAAAATAATTCATGCCATACAAAAAGGGACGCAGGTATGTGACTCACCGTGGCCGGGACTCCGGTTTAGACAGGCGTTTTTTTCCTCCTCCTTGTCACGGGTGGACCGCGCCTGCCGGTAGTAGGATCCGGTGGTGCAGATCAAAGAGTGAAGACGTCTTTACTGGAACAGGTTAAGGGGTTAATTTGTTGTGACGCCACCTATGAGAGATTCGGTAACTGTACCGACGCTGCGGGGCCTCCGGGGGATGGAATGCAGCAAGATGGAACGCTCCCCACAGGCTGAGCGGTGATCCCCGGAGCCAGAAGCTGCACAAGATGTTGTGAGGCAGCTGCAGTTACCTTAGTGCGCGGATAAACAGTTCATAAGAAAGCACGGACACTGTAAGTCTCTGTAACGTGTTCTTTACTGTAACCAGCAGGCAATACATGGTATACAGTTTACGGGTAGTAGACCGGGTGGACTCAGCAGTAATAGGTGTCCCTCAAAGATCCGCGGTGTTGCTCCGTTCTATCTAGTTTGTGTGCCATTGTCGCCCAGGAATACCAGATCAGGTACAGGGAGGCTGCTTGAATGCCCTATCCGGGGTATACGTTCCGAATGCTTTGGGGAGCCTTGGGTCCCTTGGTGGGTACACCGCTAGTTAGAAGACTGGAATTTGGCTGGTGATGGGGGGCTCCTGTAGAGCAGTCCCTCCATTCTTCTGGTTCGCATAGCAGAGCTGAACTGCTGCTAGCTTTGGTACCAGCAAACCGGCTGTAGGTCGGGCACGGGAGTTTTTGGAACCCGTGTTTTGGAGCCCATAAATCTGTTGGTAATGCACCGGGAGTAATGGTGCTCAACCGTGGTGTCGGTAGGGAGATGGCCGGTAGAAGGTGGCCAGGGGGCCGCACGAAAGTGTGCAACCCCCTCTCCTAGGTTGCAGAGCTGGGAATTCTGCAGAGGTCTTCTAAGTTGCTGTTACAAACCCAGACTAGACGCTTCTAGACTGCTTACTGATTGTGTTAAACTTCCACTACACACTCCGCCCACCAAGACCTGATTGGCCCTCTATGCTAGGTGATGCATGTAGGGTATGGATCTCTAAGTTAACCGTGTGACTGCTGGGTCAGAGAATATTGCTGCTGCTGTCTTGGCTGCAATACCCTCCTGTGACGCACTCGGTGCGGGGCGCCACACTCCCCCTTGGTGAAATATGCTTGTCCCCAAGTGTCATACAGCCCAAACATTACAGAGATTTTTTTTTTTTTTTTTTAACCGGCAATAAAAGAATACACTTAATACAATTAATAACAGGTAAATATTTGCTGAGCTGTTGCAAGCAAAATAAACAGGGAAACACTTTTGCGGACCCGGCGAGCGGTCGGCTGTCCTTAGTAAGAGTTCAGGCTGTAGCCGCCAGGTCACACAGTCAGTGGTTAAACAGGAACAGAGTCATTGGTAAAGTCCAAGCATTTAAGTCACTGGTGCGGAGAACTACGGCGCACCCGAATGGCGAACCACCCATCCAAACAAGCATACCGCCCGTAGGTGATTATATCGCCCCTGTACAGGTCACGATCGGGATGTCCTCTGGGCAAGTTTGACTCGACTTCCCGGTGCCCAACAAACACCTCTTCATCCAAACCCACCTCCCAAGCGAACCCCCACCCAGTAGATAGATTAAAGGTGGAGACTTTACCTTCACGGCGAAGTTCATCAGGCAGCGGCGGTTGGCGACGAACCGCGGCAAGGGCCTCCATGTTGGCGCGTTCATGGGCTCGCCACTCCTCTCGGCGACGCTGACGTACACTTTCGACGGTACGGCTCGGAATGTGAATCTGGCTGGTGCGACATGTGGGTTGGTCGGAAGCTTGGGCTTGGCGGGAAGTCTGGACTGGCACCCGGTTGAACGGCACAGGAGAAGGTGTCACGAATGCACCCGACCAGTGTACCCGAGCTGGTTGCCAGGACGGAGGTTCCTCGGTGTCTCCCCAAGCAAAACCGGTGTCGAGGTCCTCAGGAATGCTGCGGGTCTCGTCGTCGTCGTCATCTACCTCTTCTCCCTCGACGACCACATCGGGCTGCTCAGTGGTTGGAGATGCTGGAACAGGATCTTCTGTACAACAGGGCGGTGGTGCTGCGGATCCTTCCACAGAGACGTCCTGCAAGGCTTCCAGGCTGCCTGCCTCTTCGTCTGTTACTGCTGGTAATGGTGTCTGCATCCCAGTAACCAGGTAGGCCTCTGTATTGGTAAAAGAGGTCTCCGGTCCAGGGAAGACAGAGGCATCAGTCTCTGTGATGATATGACTGTTGGTGGGTTCCGCAGTGGGAACCTGGTAAATGTCGGCTTCTTCGGTGGAGCAGGTTATAAGCTCCGGCTCTAGAGTCAGTCTGGCTGCAATTTCAGGCAGTGGAACGGGTGGGTCTGTGGTCTCCACTGGAATGACACAGTCTATGGGCTCCGGAGACGAAGCAGGACAGGTGGTGGGCGTTGGTGAGGTAGTGGGGAAACTGGCGAAGTCGTCTGGTCCTGGAGTAGCTGTACCCGCTCGGCTCTGCTGCATCGCATGATGTAGTCGTCGGCCTAGGCTCGCTCTCCAGCTGCGAATCGTCCACTCAACAGTCTCAATTAACCGCACCCGGAGGTCTCGCAAAGCTTCCTGCCAAAAGTCGGGGCTGCCGTCGATGGTGAGGACAGGACCCGGACCCGGATGGCCTAGGGCTGCTCTTGTCTCCGCCTCGACCTGTTGCATAAGGTCATGGAGTCTCATGCTGGCCATCTTCTTCTCGGAGTAAACCACACCCGTCCAACCCGGTAACCGTTTTGGTCAAGAGCTGGTGAAGATGGTTCTGACACTCCCACTTCCTTAGGGGCTTTTGTAGTCCAATGGTGGGAAAAAGTCCTTTGTCCGCCCCCATGGTTGATTCGAGCAATCAGGGCAGACAATGATTTTGGCAAATTTGCCTTTAGCCCTCTCACGAAGAGGGGCGGTGGCTCACCCCTGGGCTTGCACGTGGCGGATCCTCATGGTGGGGACGACATCTTTGGGCGCCATCTTGGCCCAACGGTTAAAAGGCGGGAAAAGTTCTTTTTGGGATGAACAAAGTCCAAATTGTTGAAATAAAGTCTGTTAAGCACATGATACCCATTAGGGAATGGGCCTGCTCGTATCTTGTTCGTGACGCCAAGCTCTGACTCACCGTGGCCGGGACTCCGGTTTAGACAGGCGTTTGCTTCCTCCTCCTTGTCACGGGTGGACCGCGCCTGCCGGTAGTAGGGTCCGGTGGTGCAGATCAAAGAGTGAAGACGTTTTTACTGGAACAGATTAAGGGGTTAATTTGTCGTGACGCCACCTATGAGAGATTCGGTAACTATACTGATGCTGCGGGGCCTCCGGGGGATGGAATGCAGCAATATGGAATGCTCCCCACAGGCTGAGCGGTGATCCCCGGAGCCAGAAGCTGCACAAGATGTTGTGAGGCAGCTGCGGTTACCTTAGTGCGCGGATAAACAGTTCATAAGAAAGCACGGACACTGTAAGTCTCTGTAACGGGTTCTTTACTGTAACCAGCAGGCAATACATGGTATACAGTTTACGGCTAGTAGACCGGGTGGACTCAGCAGTAATAGGTGTCCCTCAGAGATCCGCGGTGTTCCTCCATTCTATCTAGTTTGTGTGCCATTGTCGGCCAGGAATACCAGATCGGGTACAGGGAGGCTGCTTGAATGCCCTATCCTGGGTATACGTTCCGAATGCTTTGGGGAGCCTTGGGTCCCTTGGTGGGTACACCGCTGGTTAGACGACTGGAATTTGGCTGGTGATGGGGGGCTCCTGTAGAGCGGTCCCTCCACTCTTCTGGTTCGCAAAGCAGAGCTGAACTGCTGCTAGCTTCGGTACCAGCAAACCGGCTGTAGGTCGGGCACGGGAGTTTTTGGGAACCCGTGTTTTGGAGCCCGTAGATCTGTTGGTAATGCACCGGGAGTAATGGTGCTCAACCGTCGTGTCGGTAGGGAGCTGGCCGGTAGAAGGTGGCCAAGGGGCCGCACGAAAGTGTGCAACCCCCTCTCCTAGGTTGCAGAGCTGGGAATTCTGCAGAGGTCTTCTAAGTTGCTGTTACACTCCCAGACTAGACTGCTTACTGATTGTGTTAAACTTCCACTACACACTCCGCCCACCAAGACCTGATTGGCCCTCTATGCTAGGTGATGCATGTAGGGTATGGATCTCTAAGTTAACCATGTGACTGCTTGGTCAGAGAATATTGCTGCTGCTGTCTTGGCTGCAATACCCTCCTGTGACGCACTCGGTGCGGGGCGCCACATATGCAGGAGTATCAGCAGAAGCTGATACATAATCTCGGCTTTTCCACAAAACACTAGTGGTACACAGAGTGAATCTCACAGTTCTAACTTGTCAACAATGGGGCTGTCGAGTCATCATCACTCCCACTGTGTACCAGTGACACCGTTTCTGGTGGTGGTAACAACAACTTTATGACCTCGTTTCACGACTTTTTTAGACCATCATATGCAAGGCCTGAAGACACGAGAAGTCTGACACATAGTCAATGCCTGGAGCGGATGGTACACGAGTATGTTATAATTTTAGCAAGAAAATATTAAGAGGATAAAACTTAACATTTATTTCTATCTTTTTAAAAAGACTAGATCGTCCATAAAACTACACAAGTAGCAACCACACCGTGTATATGTGTAACACCAGTGATATATATATAAAAAAAAAACCTATATATAACAGAGGTTTAATCAGGTTGTGTGTATATCCAATGAACTTCAGCTTCAAACTTCACCGGACACAACCAGCCTATATATGTCTGGGTTCTAAATACCTCTTGTTTAAGTCCCTTTATATGGTACTCAGCCCAGCATATATTTATGTGTCAGGAACAAAATCATTTTAACCCACTTCCCTCATATAAATGGAAAGCTCTCACATATACTTCAGAGTCACTGTTTGACCGAATGTCCTTCTGCTAGTGACAGTCAGGTCTTTTTGGGCTCTCAATCATACATTCAAGTATGACCGCAAGTTGCAGTCATAAAGCGCAGCAGAATGCCGCGGCGATGTGCTCGAGCATATGGAAGCTGAATTGGGCGATGCTGGGTAAGTGAACCTGGGGGCAGCATATACCAATTGGGCGAATTACTACATAAGGGGAAACTGGTGCTGTGCACCTTATAGGACCCAGACAAATAATGTTCATTGTATCTTATGTCTTATTTTTAGAGGCATCAAAACACCACTATAGGGGGAACCTGTGATCAGGACTGCTCTGACAATCATAAATATACATCCCTGATGAGGAATGAAAATCTGAAACACGTTGGGAGTGGACTATGGTGGTAACATAAATGAATGTATGATTGAGAGCCCAAAAAGACCTGACTGTCACTAGCAGAAGGACATTCGGTCAAACAGTGACTCTGAAGTATATGTGATCTCAGGAAAACCTGGTGAGAGCTTTCCATTTATATGAGTGGGTTAAAATGATTTTGTTTCTGACACATAAATATATGCTGGGCTGAGTACCATATAAAGGGACTTAAACAAGGGGTATTTAGAACCCAGACATATATAGGCTAGTTGTGTCCGGTGAAGTTTGAAACTGAAGTTCATTGGATATACACACAACCTGATTAAACCTCTGTTATATACAGTTTGTTTTTTTATATATCACTGGTGTTACACATATACACGGTGTGGTTGCTACTTGTGTAGTTTTATGGACGATCTAGTCTTTTTAAAAAGATAGAAATAAATGTTAAGTTTTATCCTCTTAATATTTTCTTGCTAAAATTATTGTTTTGACCAGAAACCTCATTAGGTTATTAACCAAAGAGGAAATAAGGTAAACACCCTGCTATATATTACACGAGTATGTCCAACTTAACATCGATGTCATTACTGGGGAACTGGAGTCTTGCTTATTTTGGGCTTCCAATCTGGAAAAATGGCCTGAGCTCGCCAATCATGCCTTTGGAGATCTTGTCGTGCCCTGCAGCCAGCGTTCTCTCGGAATGTGTCTTCAGCACTGCTGGTGGTGTGCGGACAGAAAAGAACATGCGTCTGTCCACCTAGAATGTGGACAGACTAACGTTCATCAAGATGGACAAGGCATGGATCTGCAAGGACTCTTCTACCCCTGTGTCATCCTGGGGAGACTAAAGGCTTGTGGATTTTTGCATTCAAGTCACCATTTTAAGTATGCAACTGTGGGGCAATTGATGCCACTTAAGTGGTATCTGTGCCCAAATTTTTTTAAAAAATGGAGACTCTTGTGCACGAGGCCTTACAAATACTGAGGAAAAACCTCACCAAATACTCATCGTATGTACGAGGCCTTACAACTACTGAGGAAAAAACTCATCAAATACTCATCGTATGCATGAGCCCTTACAAATAGTGAGGAAAAAACTCACCAAATACTCATCGTGTGCACAAGGCCTTACAGATACTGAAGTAAAACTCACCAAATACTGATTGTGTGCATGAGGCCTTACAAATACTGAAGTAAAACCGGATTTTAGAAGGGCATGACATGCCTATATCTGTGTCTCCTCCTCCTTTTACCCATCCATCTCTTCTTTTCTTTTCGCATTTTTATATGTACTTGTCACATTTCCATGTGTTTGTTGTATCTTCTGAGTAGTTTGTCACCTTTTGAACACCTTAGAAGGTGTTTTCTATTTGTTTTCTAAGTGTTTGTATGTGTTTGTGTTTGCCTGCCATTGTTTTCAATGGTGTTCGACGAACATTCGACAAACACACCCCCAATTCAACAAATCAAATTGAATTTGAACACTAGGGTGGTGGATCATCTCTACTGATGACCTCATGAATCCACCCATAGACTAACCCATTAATCAACCCACTAACTAATGAGTATTCCCGAGTATTCCCATTGTAGGGTTGGCTAAGCCCATTAATGATATTGTTAGCTATGTCACGTGACCGCGATCCTTCCGACATCGTTAGTGCGTTGTCACACGCAAGGATATCGTTAGCGATCTTAAATTTGACAATGCGCCAGCTATTTGGAGAAGATAGTTTTAACGATTTTACAAAGCGGCACGAATAGGAGAAATATGATTGACATTGTTCAGAAAGGTGTCACTCTGCACAATGTTGCTGCTTCACAGATCCTTAATTGGACGACAAACGATAGATTTGAGGTCCTGCTCTCAAATTTGAGATGTCCTATCCAATGATTTCTCGTTCAAACATCCTGCATTTACACACAACGATGCACAAACGAGATCGTAAGAACGATCTCAAAAGCGTGACGTTTCAACTATATCGTTTCAGATATCTGAGCTTGTGAAGTGGCCTTTACTGAGTTTATATAAGTCCATGCATGTTCAAATAAACTCACTTTGGAACTGTGCCACAGTTGACCGAGGAGAGTTTACAGCTGACTGTGTGTTCAGTGTCAACCTTTCTATGCATGCACTCACTCCATATCTATTACGCCAGGAGTAGGGCACTAGTGAATATTTCACACTTTTAAATTTATCACATGTGGGGATTGCAAAGTTTGCTCCTTTATGATCTCTGCTGAAACTCTGTCATTACCTTATCATAATTTTCAATTACGTTGCATATCTTACTTTAATTGTAGCTTCCGAAACCTGGTATATGCGATTGTATGCGGCTGTCAGATGATTTATGTAGGACAGACAACACAAGAATTGTGGCGTAGAATTCAACAACACATTTCCACCATGAATACAGCCAAAAAAGAAAGTGAAAAATGTAATGTATTAACATTGATAGCAAAACATTTTCTCACAATACATGACAGCAATCCAGCCAGCATTAAAGTGCTGGGACTTAAGGGGATCTGAACCAGCATCATTGGTATGAACATCACTCTTGAACTCCTGAAACTAGAATCTAGGTGGATTTTATGATTTGGAAGAGCCTCTCCCCTGGTGGCCTTAATGAGGAGTTGTTGTGTACAGGATTCTACAAGCAAACATGATTCTCTCTGTTCCTGCTGTGAGGTACACATTGCACAAGCGGAGGTATGTTTCAATGTAAATGTGAATGGTTTCACTGTGACTTGCAGCATTACACAAAAGGGTAAATGCATGCAGGTCTGTGTCTGATTACACACACCTGTGAATGTGATGTAAGCAAGGTCTTTCACCCTTCCTGTTTGGGAGACACATGGCAAACAGGTCAGAGTGGAGCTGGTAAGAGCTCCTGTAACTCCAGGAGTAATTGAGGCCCGGTGGATCTGGATTTATGACAGGTGCCGATGCAGAGCGAGTCCAAGGACCTGGTGGGTGATTTCTTTGTGCCACCTCATGGATGAAAAAACTGGCACAAGCCATTTTAAGGCCTGGTGAACTGCAAGAGCACGTAAAACCAGAGTGAGACTTTTGGGTGCACTGACAGATGTCAGTAATGGATATGTCACACGCTGAAGTGAAGGACTGTACGCTGTGTACACTTCCCTGTATGAATTGTGGTCATGGTTATTGACTATATTTCTGAATTGCTGGTTTATGACTTATAATAAACCAATGGACTAACTCCAGGGCTGACTGTGACGCTACCAAAGAAGAAAGGGAGTGCAGTCAAATAGAGCCAAACAAGGTGGAAAAATCCCTCTCTCGTCGCCGAAGGCACAAGTGTCACGAAAAAGCTGCGAAAGTGGTCCTTGCTAGAAAGTTAATTGATGAAAAGAGGATGTTAATTGCTTCCATTACATGTGCAAGTTCTCTTCCAAGCGCTGTGGAGATCAGGATGGAAGTGGAGGTGATGTTGCACTGACAGACAACAAAGAAGACAAGGAGAAAAAGCTGACCCAGAGGTTGGTAGGAGTGACGTCTCCTGTGTCTAACCAGGTAACTGAGGATCGGTCAGTGAAGTGTTTGGTGACATGGCCAAGAAGGTTGAAACATCAAAGGTTCTGAGGTTGACGAGAAACCTTCTGAAGGTGGCATCATTGAGATCCAAGAGAGGGTTGAAGATGAGGCTACCGATGCCCAAGAGAGAGGTGAAGTGGCAGAGGTTGAGGGTGAAGCAGCAGAGACCCCGAGAAAGGCAGAAAGTAATGCTGCAGAAACTACCAGGGATGCTGCATGGTTCAAGAGAGGGTCGAAAGTGCAGAAGTGGAAAAAGCCATTGGAGAAGGGAGGTACAAAGCAAATACCTCAAGTAATGTGAGCATGACAGATTTGGTGTATGTTGGAGCCGAGGTAATGGAGCTCAAGGAGATAATACTAACCCATCTGGAGCAGGAAAAACCCCTAAGACAGGCTCTCGAGAGCCAATAGTTCTACCTCACACTATTTTCTGTGTTCCGTGGTATATTGATGTGACTCCTCTCTCCCTACATCCCAGGCTTTCATAATATGATACTGTATGTCTACTCATCCAGAACAAAAAGGTGTGCGAAGATGGGCCTGCAGGAAAAATAACCGCTGTTGTATCTAGTGTGGATGGCAGACATTTGCTCCTCCGTTGCTGTGATGCAAAGGCCACTCCATTTTCTGACTCTGATCGCCAATCCACATACTTTGAGTCATAGATGGACCATTACAGCTATCTACCTGAACGGAACAAAAACGCAAGGATGGACATACAGGAATGGCCATTGCCATTGTAATGCTGTGGCTTACCTACAACTGCTCCCTCCCCTGCTGGGATGTGGAGGTTCCCTATTTGCCCGATCCACAAATTCATCGACACATGGCTGGTCTTGGATGGTCGTTTGGCCTTTAGACCCTGGAATGATGAGTCCCCTTAGGCAATGACTTTGTGACCCCCTGTGATGAAATGGACCCTTCAATGTAGAACATATAATGATTTAACCCAGACAGTATTGTATCTTGGTTTGTAAACTTGTAATGGCCAAGGAGAATTTCCAACAGCATTTCATAGACTACTGTGGTTTTAGCTAGCATGGTAATGTAATCATCTAACTTGTTTGTCATTGAAGGCCAGAGAACTTAATTATGCTAATCGTCCATTGTATATTACCATATGGATTGTGGACTATCTAAATGGCTTCAGCTACTATTGTTTTAATGTCATGGTTTGAAGACTGAATGTCTCCTACTAACATTCCATTGTATTACTGCTAGGTGCTATATCAATCAGTATTTGGCTCTCCTTTTCAGGATTGCAATACTACTAAAAATATGTTAAATGAGGCTTGAGGTCCAGCCAATAAAAAGACAGTGTTATTGCACCAATCGTGACGTTCCCAATATCCTGCAATGAGGGCTGAAGGTATATAAGGAGATGTGTTCATTAACCAGAGTGAGATTCTGTCTAGTGACCTCAGTCTAGGGATTTCGGTCCTGGCTAGAGGTACACTGGATTGGATACAGGCAGCTAGTCTAGGATCTTTGGGTCCGGTTAGCAAGCCATAACCCCAGGCCTAGGCCGTTCGGTGCCGACCAAGGGGACCAGAGCACGGACTATAGAACCACAATTACTTCAGCATCGGATTATCGGATTCGGCTGTGATAAAGACTGCATAAGGATAAGGAAGCAACCCAGGTTGGGACGATACAGTCACCTGGCTACAGACTTTGCTGTGCTACATTCTAAACCCTGGTGAGCCAGCGGAAGGGTGAGACTCTGTTGCCTGTTACATTGTTGTGTTTTGCTGGTTATGCGTTATATGCTGTTAACTGTTTGGGGATCCAATAAAGCCTTAATATTGTGATTCCCTCACCCTGTGTTGTCTGAGTAGTGTTCCGCCCACGGTTAAGGAGCTCGGGCGTTCAGTTGGGGATGAGCCCTGGTCCACGTTGTCTTTGTAAAGGCGGCTGGGCCAGCGGACGAGAGCACCCACTGACCCCCAGGTCTCCACACCCCCCTACTCTGGAACAAACTTGGCCCCGCAGGGGTTTTGATACTGTCCCTGGCAAGACCACCGGGTACACCCTTCTTTCTGGCTTCTGATAATACTATATATAAAACAGATTTCTGTATTGGATTAAGACCTTCATGCTTATCAGTGCACTGTTCGGCGAGCAACTTCCAACAATCAAGGTAGTGGGATTCCATCTTTTAAGGCACGACTGTGTCCCACTTTGAGCATAGAATCGTGGCGAAAATATATATATTATAAGTTGGATTTGATTTTTATATTAAAATAAACCATATTACAGGATAAACTCTTGAGCCTTCCTAATCTTTGCCAGCCTTTATCTACAGCTGTCTGTGGCTGCCTAATTTTATCTCTCCTATTCCTTTACTTTTAACAGCTCTACTCCCAGATCTTTGAATAAACATCAAACATCTGTAACCCCCTTTTTCTCCTACCAAACAACATTTTTGAATCCCCCCTCCCCCACACACACACTTTTTTTCAATATATATTACCACTTACATTTAAAACAAACTTATACCAGGATCCTGGATGGCTAGTGATGGGACTTGCCTGCTAATAACAACTAATATTTGAATTGCTTAAAGTAATATCACTGCATAATTTATTTCTTCATGCATCTGTATATTTCATTTTTAATTTTGGTGACTCTACTGATTGCTTGTGTTTTTATATAAGGCTGATATACTGTATATTCATGTGAGTCTTAATATGTTCCTGCTTCCTTCTCTAGAGTACTCCACTCAAACCATGTAGAGTGGTAAGAAATCCCCATTCAACCTCCCCTTCTCATGCTCTCTACTCCCATGTTCATTTGGACCACTGTGTCTTGCATTTTGCTCCAACAATACAGTGCACACAGCTTAAGATGCTTTACTGAACAGCACATGCTCCGCCGCCATGTTGAGACTCCATACTGAAGCCTACTTCTCTCACTTGCGCATATCGCTCTGCAAAACCTCCTCCCCGTATGACGACTTCCAGTATGACGACTTCCGGTCGAGGTCGCCGTTATGGATGCGGCTATGACTGGATCTGCTCATATGCTCCCAGAAATGCCCTCACACACAGGTGACAACTATTTGATATTTGTAGTAAACTATATATAGACAGAGCCCCCATTACAACATGCTCCCCTGATGAAGTTACTGCGGTAACAGAACGCATAGGGTCTGGTGGGGTTCCTCTGGCACAGCTGGCATTCTTTCCTTCTGTCAAGTAATACTGTACAAGGCATTCAGTGCCTGGGTTACAGGTTCAACTTTCATATGTTTTCACTCTGAGCATTTATAATGGAATTTTCCACGGTTTGGGCATTTTGCTACTCTCTACAGGTGACCATTAACCCTATTACTCCAGGGCAAACTGCCATTTTTCTTCATGCACATATACTGCATTTAGGTCAGTTCTTGACTTATTGTTTGTAAGGTTGAATCTTGGAGTTATCGGTATTTATCTACCCTGGAGTGTTAATTGCCTTTAAGTATACCTGTATTTATGTGCCAATATATACAACTTTATTTGCTCGCCACACTTTGGAATTGTGTAAGGTTTGCCATTTGAGATCTATTTAACTGTTGTGTTCCTTTACTGACTACCTGTTGGCTATTGAATAATCTATTATATGCACTGACAACAGCTGTGATCTCTACTGTACAAAGCTGTGGAAGAGACCCTGATACCTAGGCTCTACACCTTTTAATTGTTTTTAACCTTTTGTTTTGTTTTGTGTGGCTTGTTTAAATAAAATTTGGTATAGTTTTTATATATTGGTGAACGCCCAATTTTTGCATGTCGTTTCTCCTCTTTCTTGACATTCTGGGAGGATTGATAGTTCTGCAGTTACATAAAGTGACTGCAGACTTATTAGTTTAGACCTGACAACCTCTTTAAAGTTGAAATGGTTTGCGCTATTTTTATTAATACTATTAAATGTACTGTTGATTATTTGGTCACCTAAGCAGGGGATGCTTTGCTAAATTTGGTGGACACAAATAAGTCCTATAAGTCCTCTACGGTGAACATGTTTCTTATTAGGCTCTGTGCTTTTGTTTCAGTAAAATGAGTGTTTTATCAGCAGAAAATTAACACTACTAGATCTCACTTCCAGGCCCACCCATGCTGCGCTCAGATGAGGTATCAAAACCTAGTGACAGACTCAAACCTAATCATAATAGAAAGTAGAAAATGATCTTTGATAACGCAACATGGCTTGGAAAGTCTCAACAATATTAAACTTCATGACTAATGTATGAACACATAGACTATAAACTATAAAGAGTGAAAGAAATCTCTTGCCCAAGTGACTAAGAGAGAAGGGAGTGCCTGTAATTCCTTGTGAATTAACAGACTAAGGTTAATAATATTTGTTCAGACTACCAGATGGTTGGATCATTTTGACAATTAAAACAATGGTAATCTTTCTATAATTTACTATTCAAAATAAAAATGTACATGCTAATTTAGGTGATTGAATTCTCCACAAATAATCATGTATTCAAAATCTGTTTGTTTGTTTTTTTAAATGACTGACATATTTGTAATGAAATATGTTTTCACTATGAATATGAAATACATGTAAGTTGAGAAGTGACTTAATGTTTTTCCATCCAATAAAGTTGGCAGAAAGAAATATTATTTGATACAGGATGTCACTGGAATTAAAATGAACATTACAACTTTTCATCAAGAAGACTAGAAATTATTTCCAATTGCTCATACATCTTGCTTCATGAGTGATGTAAATGGAAAAGTGTCAATGATTAAAACTACATGTTCAAACATACAGAATGTAAAAACAATTCTTTGTTTAAAAACCCTGTCATTACTACAGCTATGGATGGGAAGTCTGCTACTGCAAATTGGGATCCAGATAAGTTTTGGAATGATAATGGCTACTGAATAAAATGTACAGTAAATGTTTAGTAGGATTTAGGAAGATGCATTATTGCAAAAATACAAAAATTTTACGTAAAATTTCTACTGCACTATGTATTCAAAATGTGTTGAAATCACTGAAGATTTTTCTTTTTATGCATTATAGCTACATATAAAATAAAATTTTAATAACAAATCCATGTAATATAAAGACAAGGATAGTGAATGCTAAATGCACCCCACTACCTAGCTATATCAACAAGTCAATTTAAATTAGTACACCACAGAGAAACCCAGAGTTGAAAATATGAGTTTATATTTATTAACACTGAAAAGAATTTATAAGTAAAAACAGATGGTACATACATATGAGAAAGCTGACATGCTTCATACAATCAACAAGGTAAACAGAGTATGGTAGTGGGCTATGATATTGGGAAAAGCCTATACATATTAGAAGTGGCTTAGCTCACAAAGATAGATTTGTATACATGTGTTCACAATTTCCAGACAGTGTCACTAATAGAAATTGATATCACCAATAATCATTCATAATGAGATCTTTGTCATAGTATTGCAATGTTATCATTCTCAATATTCCAAAATTACTCAGCTCATCTGGAAGATGACAAAGGATTGTCACCAACCAAAATAGCATATTTAATATTGCACATATCCCTGTTTAAAAATCAAGAAGCTTGGCAGGACTGAGGACCCTGAATCACAGTTTCCCCCTATGTATGTTTCACGGACCAGAAGGTCCACTTTGCCAGGTGGGAGAAATAAACGTTTCCCTAAGGTTCATCAGTGCAGTGGGCATATTGCACCTATATTTTATACCCCTTAGAGACCTACATCCGCCGGTTAATGTGGGATGCCTGTGCATGCATGGTGCAGTTCACACCACCTACCCAAGACATGCCTCCTGACGTCATCTGCCTACTGCGCAGGTGTAGGGCCGGACATCCCAGACATGCCGCACTGCTTGTAGAAAATCACCGGACATCCCAGACATGCCCAGAAGCAAGACCAGACAGTTGGGGTGAGTGGGGATGAGCAGATCAATCATCCTTGTGCCGGTCACAGACCAAAGCAGAAGGATTGTGTGGAATCACTTTACATACCCCAACATAGACATCAACAAATACACAAATTGCACCACTGAAGTGTTCAAGCATGTCCAGATATCCACATTAGTATATCCCATGGTCCAGAATGCATCATATTTCATAATTCTATTTTTGGTACTATTGGTCTGGAAAATCATATGCAGTCTTAGTGGAGAACCCCGGCACACAGATATTATTGAGCAAAAATTAATAAATTAAAATACACCAGACGGTATGGACTGATTATCTGTGTTTTTATTCCCTTGCAGTCAAGTACAACATTTTTATCAGTACTGGTACCTTTACATGCCGCTACAGAAGGTTAGAAAACAACCGGGTGTCATAGATAAATGTATCTTGCACCGTCAAAACACTGCGAGGTAGCGGCGTGTAAATCAGGTTGTTGCCACCGGTCACTGTCGATACCTGTTTTTGAGCAGTGCTCCAATACAGGTTGGTTTCAACCCAATGGTAGCGGCATCTAAATGAGGAACAGGAAGGTTTTTGCGACACCTAGTTAACTACCTGGGGCGTGACACAGCCTCCGGGATACCGCTACCCTCTTCAACGATCATTGGTGGAAGATCCTCCGTTACGATTGGTTGTCCCTGCATAGGGTGGCATATTTAAGGAGCTGACTAGTCACACTACACAATTGCAATAGCATCATGTATTAGCCAGCCTTCCTGCGCTGGCTGGCCAATCATGATGCTATTGCATTGTCCAATCATCGTACGAGCGTCTCATAATCCACAACTCTGGCATGCCTATGTGTTGTCCCTGCTGCCTCAGGTCCTCCAATATTACCTTGTGGTACATGTATAGCAGCACTATAGTATATGGTGGTACATTACAGCACATGTATAGCAGCACTATAGTATATGGCAGTACATGTATAGTAGTGCTATGTTATATGGCGGTACATTACAGTACATGCATAGCAACGCTATAGTATATGGCAGTACATGTATAGTAGTGCTATGGTATATGGCGGTACATTACAGCACATGTATAGCAACGCTATGGTATATGGTGGTACATTACAGCACATGTATAGCAGCACTATAGTATATGGTTTTACATTACAGCACATGTATAGCAGCAATATAGTATATGGCAGTACATATGTAGCAGCGCTATGGTATATGGTGGTACATTACAGTACACGTAGAGCAGCACTATGGTATATGGCGGTACATTACAGCACATGTATAGCAATGCTATAGTTTATGGCGGTACATTATAGTTCATGTATAGCAGCGCTATGGCATATGGCAGTACATTACAGTACATGTATAGCAGCGCTATGGTAAATGGCGGTACATCACAGTACATGTATAGCAGCATTGTTAGAAAACTCCAACCAACACACATACACATGTTGGGTATATGCAATAATACCATTCACATTGATATATGGTTCCCAATCGTGTTCTAGGACTATCAATATTCGGCGGTCGCTATTCCCATAACTACATTAACAAAATCTTTTGCGACACAACTCCTGAATACTTTTTTACAATTCAGCTTTATTAAAGTGCAAGATAAGGTGCAACAGTGCATTTACAGACACGGTTCTACAGGGTTACTAGGACTGTACACATTATATTACAAAGGTCACCTAATTATATAAACATCTATATGTCGTATCATCATATCATTATATCTGTGAAGTCTGTCAACTTATATATGGTGCCAATCTTTCATATACAGAGGTTACACAGCACAGTGACCTTCATAGTCCTAGATTATACTGGAATCTCCGTTTGTTTATTTACCACCCTCCATTATTACAGTGTTTTGGTCCTCCACCTACTCATATGATTACATGTTTAATGTGGTATGGATTACTGGCTCCCTGTATGTACTGCTAGGGCTACCTTAGTAACAGGGGCGTAACTACCGGCATAGCAGACGTAGCAGTCGCTTTGGAGCCCGGCCCTTGTGGGGGGCCCGGACCCAGCGCCGCTACGCCGCTATCCGGTCAGCTACAGGCCCCCCCCAGTAGGTATATACAGGCCCCCCACTCCTCTGCTGCACACGTCACCTGTAAAGGAATACATCATACTTACTTATCTCTGCCGGCTGCTGCCGCCGCTCTGCACCGCGCTCCGTCTTCATCCAGCTTCTTCCTGGTTGTGACGTCATTGCCTGCACCCGGCGGTCACAACCAGGAAGAAGCTGGATGAAGACGGAGCGCGGTGCAGAGCGCGACAGCGGCAGCCGGCAGAGATAAGTAAGTATGATGTATTCCTTTACAGGTGACGTGTGCAGCAGAGGAGGAGTGGGGGGGGGCCTGTATATACCTACTGGGGCCTGTATATACACACTGGGGGCCTGTATATTCCCACTGGGGCCTGTATATACACACTGGGGGCCTGTATATTCCCACTGGGGGCCTGTATATACCTACTGGGGCCTGTATATACACACTGGGGGCCTGTATATACACACTGGGGGCCTGTATATTCCCACTGGGGGCCTGTATATTCCCACTGGGGGCTTGTATATTCCCACTGGGGGCTGTATATACCCACTGGGGCCTGTATATACCCACTGGGGGCCTGTATATACCCACTGGGGGCCTGTATATACCCACTGGGGGCCTGTATATACTCACTGGGGCCCTGTATATACCCACTGGGGCCCTGACTGTATATACCCACTGGGGGCCTGTATATACCCACTGGGGGCCTGTATATTCCCACTGGGGCCTGTATATACCCACTGGGGGCCTGTATATACCCACTGGGGGCCTGTATATACTCACTGGGGCCCTGTATATACCCACTGGGGAGGCTGCTGTATACCACTGGGGCTGCTGTATATACTGCTGGGGCCTGTATATACCACTGGGGAGGTTGCTGTATACCACTGGGGCTGCTGTATATACCACTGGGGAGGTTGCTGTATACCACTGGGGCTGCTGTATATACCACTGGGGAGGCTGCTGTATACCACTGGGGCTGCTGTATATACCACTGGGGAGGCTGCTGTATACCACTGGGGCTACTGTATATACTGCTGGGGCCTGTATATACCACTGGGGAGGCTGATGTATACCACTGGGGCTACTGTATATACTGCTGGGGCCTGTATATACCACTGGGGAGGCTGCTGTATACTACCACTGGAGAGGCTGCTGTATACCACTGGGCTGCTGTATATACCACTGGGGAGGCTGCTGTATACCACTGGGGCTACTGTATATACTGCTGGGGCCTGTATATACCACTGGGGAGGCTGCTGTATACCACTGGGGCTACTGTATATACTGCTGGGGCCTGTATATACCACTGGGGAGGCTGCTGTATACTACCACTGGAGAGGCTGCTGTATACCACTGGGGCTGCTGTATATACCACTGGGGAGGCTGCTGTATACCACTGGGGCTACTGTATATACTGCTGGGGCCTGTATATACCACTGGGGAGGTGTCACGGGTGGCACGGATGACAGGGTGGAGGCCACGCGCAGACGATCCCAGCGTTTGGCCCACCAGCCATAATGGTGGAGGATGGTCCGTCTCTTTTAGGGGCATTTACCTTCTGTGTTGATGGAGAGAAGGTGTGATGAGATCTCTCTATTATGGGGAGACGGCTGTGGAGGTCTTGCGCTCGGTCTGGTTTTATCCACCAATGTTGTAGGTCACTAGGACCCAGCAGACTCCTTCCACCTTTATAAGGAGGTTCATTACCCTTCCTCGGTGCAGGTGATAGTTCCTTGTGCACACTTTATCCTTGCTCCAGCAGAAGCGGAGATTGTGGAGGTTGCTGTGTTCTGCTGTCAGATAAGTGTTTCCTTTTCCCAAATGTCTGTCTTCCCTGGTGTTTGTCTTTAGTTGATAGTGGAGGGGTCTAGTGAACCTCTCCATCTGATCCTTAGATAAGATAGATCTAGGATCAGAGAGGGACGAGGTTCGTGGTCGGCGACAGTTGAGGAGACTGTATAGGGACGTTCGGGCAGACAGGGTCAGCTCTAGGAAGTCTAGGGGTCACCGTCTCCTTCTTGTGCCCTTAGCATTAGGGACTCCTGATTCCCCCCCCCGTCGTTATCCTACGCTGGGTGTCTTCCCCACTCCCAGCGTGACAGGAGGCTGCTGTATACCACTGGGGCTACTGTATATACTGCTGGGGCCTGTATATACCACTGGGGAGGCTGCTGTATACTACCACTGGAGAGGCTGCTGTATACCACTTTGCTGGGGGCTGTATACCTATGCTGGGGTCCACCCTCGGCTTATACACGAGTCAATAGGTTTTCCCAGGTTTTGGGGGCAAAAGTAGGGGGGTCGGCTTATACACGAGTATATACGGTAAACTGGGTGGCGTCAGCCTGTTAACACTGATTCGGTAAGGGGGAGTGTCTTGAAGGGGGCGTGTCATTGGGGGCGTGTCTTGGAGGGGGCCCCGTTCAAAAGTTTGCTATGGGGCCCTGCCAGTTCTAGTTACGCCCCTGCTTAGTAATGGGCTAAAGTATAAAGTGCACTAGCATATTTACCTTGGAGGTGGATGGGGAGATACCAGTGTCCAGATTCTAGCACCCTTGGTCGTGCGCCCCGATGCGATGTATAGCAGCACTATAGTATATTGCGGTACATTAGAGTACATGTATAGCAGCACTATAGTATATGGCGGTACATTACAGTACATGTATAGCAGCGCTATGGTATATGGTGGTACATTACAGTACATGTATAGTAGCACAATGGTATATGGCGATACTTTACTCCCCGCGGCCTCCCGCTCCTCCTGGCTCCCGCTCCTCCTGGCTCCCGCTCCTCCTGGCCCCCGCTCCTCCACAGTAAAAGTAAAAATAAAAAAATCCTCAGTGAGGATACTCACCTGTCCACTGGCTCACTCCACCTCTGTCTTTTAGGTCCTACAGGCCTTTAGAATGGAGCTGTTGGGGCAGGATGGTGGCGGGGGGGCAGGATGGAGCGGGCAGGGCAGGATGATGGGAGCGGGGCAGGATGGAACCGAAGGGGCAGGGTGGAGCTGGAGGAGAAGGATGGAGCCAGAGGAGCAGGATCGAGCCAGAGGAGCAGGATGGGGCAGGATCGAGCCAGAGGAGCAGGATGGAGCTAGAGGAGCAATAACAGCGAGCGGGGCAGGATGGAGCGAGCGGTGCAGGATGGAGCGATCGGGGCAGGATAGAGCAAGAGGGGCAGGATGGAGGCGGGGGGGGGGGCAGGATGGAGCCGGGGAAGCAAGAACAGCAGGGGGCAGGATGGAGCGAGCGGGGCAGGATGGAGCGAGGGGGGCAGGATGGAGAGAGCAGGGCAGGATGGAGCGAGTAGGGCAGGATGATGGCAGGGGGGCAGGATGGTGAACGGGCGGGGTAGGATGGTGGGGGGGTGGGACAGGATGGAGTCGGCGGGACAGGATGGAACAGGAGGAGCAGGATGGAGCCGAAGAGCAGGATGGAGCCAGAGGAGCAGGATGGGGGGTGCAGGATGGTGGCTAGCAGGGCAGGATGGTGGCGCGGGGCAGGATGGAACGAGTGGGGCAGGATGGAGCGAGCGGGGCAGGATGGTGGCGAGCAGGGCAAGAAGGAGCCGGAGGAGCAGGATGGAGCCGGAGGAGCAGGATGGAGCCGAAGGCGCAGGATAGAGTCGGGGGAGCAGAATGGTGGCGGGGGGAGGCAGGATGGTGGCAAGCGGGGCAGGATGGAGTGAGCAGGGCAGGATGGAGCTAGTGGGGCAGGATGGTTGTGGGGGGGCAGGATGGAGCGAGCGGGGCAGGATGGAGCTAGTGAGGCAGGGTGCAGCTAGAGAAGCAGGATGGAGCCGGAGGAGCAGGATAGAGCCGGAGGAGCAGGATAGAGCCAGAGGAGCAGGATGGTGGCGGGGGGGGGAAGAATTGGGGGGCAGGATGGAGTCGGCAGGGCAGGATGGTGGCAGAGGGGGCCCCAGGATGGTGGCGAGCGGGGCAGGATGGAGCGAGCGGGGCAGGATGGAGCTGGCGGGGGGGGGGCAGGATGGTGGTGGGGGCAGGATGGTGGTGTGGGGGCAGGATGGTGGTGGGGGGCAGGATGGAGCAAGTGGGGCAGGATGGTGGAAGCGGGGCAGGATGGAGTGAGCGGGGAAGAATGGAGCCAAATGGGCAGGATGGAGCCGAAGGGGCGGGGTGGAGCTGGAAGGGCAGGATGGAGCCAGAGGAGCAGGATGGAGCAGGATGGAGCCGGAGGAGCAGGATGGAGCCGGAGGAGCAGGATGGAGTGAGCGGGGCAGGATGGAGCTGGGGAGCAAGAACAGTGGGGGGCAGGATGTAGCGAGCGGGGCAGGATGGAGCAAGTGGGGCAGGATGGTGGTGGGGGGCAGGATGGAGCGAGCGGGGCAGGATGGTGGCGGGGGCAGGATGGTGGCGGGGGTGGCAAGATGGAGCGAGCGTAGCAGAATGCAGCGAGCGGGGCAGGATGGAGCGAGCGGGGCAGGATGGTGGTGGGGAGGCAGGATGGAGCAAGCGGCGCAGGATGGAGCCAGTGGCGCAGGATCGAGCGAGCGGTGCAGGATGGGGCCGGAGGAGCAGGATGGAGGCAGAGGAGCAGGATGGATGCGGAGGAGCAAGATGGTGGCGGGGGGGACAGGATGGGGGGAGCAGGATGGTGGCGAGCGGGACAGGATGGAGCGAGCGGGGCAAGATGGTGGCGGGGGGCAGGATGGAGTGAGCTGGGCAGGATGGAGTGAGCGGGGCAGGATGGAGCAAACGGGACAGGATGGAGCCGGAGGGGCAGGATGGAACCGGCGGGGCAGGATGGAGCCGGCGGGGCATGATGGAGTCGGCGGGGGTAGGATGGAGCTGGCGGGGCAGGATGGGGCGAGTGGGGCAGGATGGAGGTGCTCCTCCTGCCCCCCTTCGCTGCTCCTGTCCCTCCTCCGCTCTCTGCGGTTTCCTGGGCAACGACAGGTCCATAAGCCCTCTAGAAGCTAGAAGACGGATTAGGAGCGAGCCGGCGGACGGGTAAGTATCCTTATAGGATTTTTTAATTTTTATTATCACTGTGGAGGAGCGGAGGCCCGCAGGGAGTGGGGAGGCAGAGGGAGGGGGGGCCGCAGGGACCGAGGGGGGCAGGAGGAGCGGAGGGGGGCAGGAAGAGCGGAGGGGGCAGGAGGAGCGGAGGGGGGCAGGAAGAGCGGAGGGGGGCAGGAGGAACGGAGGGGGGCAGGAAGACCGGGAGGGAGGCAGGATTAGCGGAGGGGGGCAGGAAGAGCGGGGGTGCCGCGGGGGACCGCAGGGAGCGCGGGCAGGAGGAATGGGGGACCGAGCGTAGCCCCGCTGTAGCCGGGCTGCAAATAAGCGCGAAATTCGAACTTTGAATTCTCACGCCTATTTGCATAGCCTGCGCTCATTGGTGTCCGCCGGAGGTGGGCACCAATGAGCGGCCTCTGTCTGGCGCGCGATTTCTGTGACCGACAGACGCCTTAGACAATTATATAGATGTGGTAGGCCAGAACGTCCTGTACCTAGATGCGATTGTGCTTAATAGGAAAACTGCAACACAGACATATGAAACCAGTGAGTTCTGTATGTAAAAGCAGACAATTATTACAGCATAATTGTATGTATTTTCATATAACGCTATAGCATATCACAATGGCATATTATCTGTAGGGAGTACTAGGTCACGAATTAAGATATCATTAATAGTAAATAAAGCAAGTAAGGGGGAGGGAGAAGATAATAATGATAAATGGGAAGAGGTTTTATGTAAGCTACTACAAAAACCACTACAAGAATAGTCCTAGGTCACCGAATGATAGCTTTGGTGAGAACAAGGTACCGGGTCAGGAGTATCCGTCATCGGGGGATTCCAACATGACAGATGTTGTATTTAAGCAATGAGCACCAATTCCTTACGGTGGAGTGAGATACTATATATAAAGACAGTAATGGGTGAAACACTAGCCACACGATAATATGTAGGAGTCTAAAGGATTATAAAGGATTGATAAGGTTCTAAAATAAGTTATATCTACCAATGAGGAGCGCTATATAAGTGAATAAAGCATTGTACGCACAGGGTAAAGCTTACTTAAACCAAGCAGATCCATGTGTATACTTTCAGTTAATGCTCCCTTATCACAGAAACCTAAGGGTTAATAATAAAGCAGGATAATGATAACGTACAGCCTGTCTTATATGTTACTCTGTTGTTCAGCCCATATGCATCATTATGTGTACCTTGATATAAGATAGGAAGAACCCCTGTTGTCAAAAAGTGCCCTGATGGACCAAGTTGCTCAAAGAGGATTGTGAGACAGTGAGGGGGATCATATGCGAGGGGCGCTATGTGTCCCCCAGAATGTGCACTGTCACGTATTGAGCCCGGTATGGAATATAGGATAGAGGGACGCTCCACTCCAGTCCGGGTCTTGTAGGTTTTCCCCGGAGGGGGACACGGGGTTAAAAGCTAGGTTAGGAGACGGGGCGGGGTCCCCTGTGGAGAGCTTCGGCCTGAGTTGAGGCAGAAGGGACTGCTGAGTGGTCAGGTCCAGGGCGTGAGAGGCTGTGTGCTGTTACAACACGGCCTAACCCGGGAACCCAGGGCGACCTAGACCGGAGAGAACTCCGAACTTGAAGGGACCGTGTTACTGTCTGGGGGACATATGCATTGTACCCGGCTGCTTCCCGGAACCCGGCAACTTGTGTCACTTCTGTGTCTCATGAAAAAAAAACGGGTACTGTATAAACAGATACCGGGCTCACGGCCGTTTGTCTTGCAATCCCGGCGCTACCTCATAGGATATAATGCCTGCAAATAGAGCGTACTATGAAGACAAGTGCAGATTGGTGCAATTTGGGAAGTAACCCAGCTATCTGGCCTTTACCTGTTGAAGAGAAGCTGTGTAGCTGGCAAGGGTGGTGGGAAGATAGTGCTGGTGTGTGTGAGTTTAAGTGCTGTGTGCCCAGGTGCAGTGCATCGCCGCAGATGCTAGCACTGCTTCCTGCTTCCTGTCTTTGGAACACAGGAAGCAGACTGGCGTGGAACGCAAGTTGCCACTACTGCGCATGCCCAGGAAGTGCCGCGCTCATAGTGACAGGTCAGGTGACCGTGGATCCCGCCTCTCTCTCTGCTGCATCAGTATCTCTGGTATGCTGGTATGCTGGTGAAAGAAGGGAAAACCTCTTAATGGCTGCACTTAAGACTTAGTGGTAACATTATATGATAGTATAAGGATTCCATGAATTCTATAAGTGATCCCTATAAGAATCAGCGGTGGTTTACTAAAGAATACAGGATCAGGACCGTAATGAGAACACATCATATTAAAGTGAATAACACACATACTAAATGTGTTCAGAGTATGTTGTTTCTGTGGAGAGGGGTGACAATATCTGTTTTGATAAATTAAGGAAACTTTTAGATTATTTCAAACCTGTCCCTCCTGTACTTAGCATCAACCACGTCTGCAGTAATATAGCAAGAAAAAAATCAATATGGAACATAAAACACACATAATGAGCTATAATAGACGACCAGGTCACATAGTAGTTTATATCCTTAATGGTTAGTGGCCCCTCAAAAACTGTCAGTATCATACGATTATGAACAATGTCAAAAAAGACAATATCTGTTTTGATAAATTAAGGAAACTTTTAGATTATTTCAAACCTGTCCCTCCTGTACTTAGCATCAACCACGTCTGCAGTAATATAGCAAGAAAAAAATCAATATGGAACATAAAACACACATAATGAGCTATAATAGACGACCAGGTCACATAGTAGTTTATATCCTTAATGGTTAGTGGCCCCTCAAAAACTGTCAGTATCATACGATTATGAACAATGTCAAAAAAGAGTAACACTTAACAATAGTAGTACAGTCTTTTGGAACAACATTACAAAAGCACTTAGTTATAGGGTAGTATATCGTGTTCCCTGTTCAAACCAAAGGGTGCGAGTGTCTGTAGCTGATGGATCCAGTAGGATTCTCTTTCCTTTAATTTCTAGATCCTGTTGCCCCCTCGTCTGCCCACATTCATTTGTTCAATGATCTGCTATTTTAGCTGTGCCACGGAATGTTGGTGTTCATTAAAATGGTGCAGAATGGGCAATATGTTCTGCTTGCACCTAGTGGTGGATTTATGCTTCCCTATGCGGTCACGGGCATACTGATTGGTCTCCCCCACATACCAGAGACTGCACGGGCATTTGATGAGATAGACTACGCAGGTGGAGTCACATGTGTAGAAACCTTTTATTGGGTACGCTTTTCCCATCCTAGGGTGAGTGAAGTATTGGCCTTTGGTGATATTGGAGCAATGTACACATCCCAGACACTGAAATGTACCATATCTGGGGGTGGTGAGAAAGCGTTGGGTACTAGATATCTTTTGTGTACTTATATGGGCTCTCACTAATTGATATCTGAAATTGTTAGGCCGTTTATAACACACCAATGGGGACTTTGGAATTCTGGAATAGTGGGGTACACTGTCCCCAATAAGGGCCAGTGTTTACGAATTATCCCGTGTAAGGGACCATTGAAAGGGTGGTATGTGTTAACGGAAACTACTCTAGGTGTCCCACTGGCAGTTTGTCTGGGCAGTGTGGGTTGGGGATAAGCAAACCGAGGGGGGTAATCTTTTGTGAGAAATTTCTGTGTTATCTCGTCTTGTCTCTCTTTCAATTTAATTAGATCCGACACAATCCGTTGGACTCTGATATGTTGTGATTTTGGCAGAGATTGTTTCATATGGGGAGGGTGGCAGCTCGTGAAATGTAGCAGGCTGTTGCGGTCCGTGGGCTTCGTGTAAAGATCCGTGCTTATCCTGCCGTCTGTGTCTACTAAGATCAATGTGTCCAAAAAATTGATGGTTGTTTGGTGATGATGTAATGTAAAGGTGAAACCGATCACAGACATGTTTAAGTCATGAAAAAAATCCATTAGTGTATGTTCATCCCCATTCCATAATAGAAACACGTCGTCGATATAACGACACCAAAGAATCGCATGTGATATGAAAAGAGGGTGCTGGTATACATGATCATCCTCAAATTTGGACATGTATATGTTAGCGTACGGTGGCGCTACATTACTGCCCATTGCTGTGTCTTTACATTGGACATACTATTGGTCTTGGAAGAGAAAACGTTTTTTGTTAGTACAAGGTTCAAAAAATCAGTACAGAACTCTTTTTTGTTTGGTGTGAAATCCGTATACTTATTCAAGAACCAGGTCACTGCCTTAAGGCCCTCTATATGATTTATATTTGTATAGAGGCTAGTTACATCCATGGTAACCAGCCAGCTCCCTGGTGGCATTGTTCGTATATCCCATAACATGGTTAAAAAGAGTCCCGTGTACTTGATATATGAGGGAGTCAGTGGTACTAGAGGGGATAGTATTTTTTCAAGAGTTCTTGCTACAGGGGAAAGAATAGAGTCTGTAGATGCCACTATGGGTCTACCCGGTAGTCTATACAGATCCTTATGGATTTTCGGAAGCGTGTAGAACACGGGTGTGATAGGGTGATGATTAATTAGAAAAGTGGCAAGCTTAGCATCGATAGTTGTCCTTGAAGATGATATACTACTCTCTCCATAATCTGTTTTTACATACAGAATTCATTGGTTTCATATGTCTGCGTTGCAGTTTTCCTATTAAGCATAATCGTATGTAGGTACGGGACATTCTGCCTTACCACATTTATTGTATATGAATGTATATAATTTCCCTATACATATATGGAAGATCTGTGTTTATATCTGTTTTCTTGTATAAAAAGCTATGTAACAGAGCATGTTATTGGAATTCTTTTGTGACACTTGTTTTTTTGTCATTTGTTTGCCTTATTCAGTTAAAAATCAGTTGGCCCGATGAAGGCTATCTAAGCCGAAACGTAACCAATACTGATAAAAACGTTGTGCTTGACTGCAAGGGAATAAAAACACAGATAATCAGTCCATACCGTCTGGTGTATCTTCATTTATTAATTTTTGCTCAATAATATCCGTGTGCCGGGGTTCTCCACTAAGACTGTACTTGTTTTTTTACCCCGCGGCACCAGAACTACAGGGTAGCCAGGCCTTAATTTTCACTACTGGAAAATCATATGCAGCCGTAACGACAATACAGAGCCCTATGACATATCAATTCATCAGCCTTCGCACTTAGGATCGTATGTACAGCAATATAAAAGATAATATATAGAAACACACATATATAAAAGAAAATCTGAAAAAAGGGGGAGTAGTTTTAAAGGAAGGAGGTGAAACTTAAAGATTCATTAAGGGCTTGAGGAACCCTGGTATCCAGGCTGATAATCCACCTGGTTTCTCAGTCTTTTTATGTTGCCACCCCTGATACCAAAGTAAACAACGTCTATACCACTGACACTCAAGGTCCTAGGGTCACAATCATAATGGACCCGGAAGTGCCAGGGGAGAGTTTTACGTTGTTAGAGATCATCACTGTTCCTGGCAGCAGGAATGTCCCTAACATGTTCCTTTACCCTCTTCAGCAGTTCCCGTGAGGTCAAGCCAACATATATCATTTGGCAACCACAAGTAGCATAATAGATGACATTTACCCTGGGACACGATATATGATGTCATATATCAAACACACGGGAACCCTCAGTGGTGGAGAAGGTACTAGTTTGTAGGATATTGATGCTTGCCAGGCAGTGGCTACAAGGAAAGCAGCCTAGGGCAGGGCCCCAAGAGCCAAAAAGATTTGGGACCCACAGAATGTAGTAGATCTTGACCAACACATCCTTAAAGTTTGGGGCTCGATGAGCTGTCATAAGGGGGTACTCAGATAGGGATTAACCAAGGACAGGATCTGACTTCAAGATAGTCTAGTGCTTAGTCAAAATTGACTGCACCGTATGCATTTCATGTGAAAACGTTGTTATGACTTGGACTGAATGTTTCATCTTTTTTACTGCCTCTGAGGAGCTCTAAGCTTGAAGTATGCTTTGCCTTCAAATAGGCTTTCTAAGTCCTATGTTACTATATCTCCTCTCTCTAAATCACAGAATGAGGTTCCTGGCCTAGGTCTCAAATTGCTCCTCTGTCAAGCAAATACATCTGACTCTGAGAAATTATCCCATTGGGATGGCCCTAATTATGGAGCTTGTTATGATCCGGTGACCTTGGAGCCGCATGAATATGTTTCACAGGAGTAAGTGGTACCTATACTGACCGCAGTTCCTGACCTAACCCTGCAACTAGAAGTAGCCGTGGGATGTGACTAACCATATCCTAGACACCTCAACACGGCCGGAGAACTAGCTACTAGGGATGGGCGAATTACTCGCTACTATTCGGGACTCGCCCGAATAGTAGTGGACTCGGGGGACTCGCTGCTCCCCAAGTTTCCTTAGGAATTACTCGGGGGTAGCGAGTCCCTGTACTTTTGCAGTGTATCTATACACCCCTAAAAGTTAATCTAAGGGGTTAAAAACAATACACATTAATACTCACCTCCTGTACTCCTGTACCGGGATCGGTACCGAAGACCTCCGGCTGTTACAGGACCTCCAAGACCGGTACATAAGGTACAGGAGTACAGGAGGTGAGTATTAATGTTTATTGTTTTTAACCCCTTAGATTAACTTTTAGGGTACTTTTGTAGTGTATCTGTATAGATACACTGCAAAAGTACAGGTTACTACTCGGACTCGCTGGACTCGCAACGAGTACCGAGTCTCGGTCCCGGACTCGTTAGAGTCCAGCGATTCCGAGTATTTCAGGATTCGCCCATCCCTACTAGCTACCCCTAAAGATAGAAACAGGAATTCTATCTTGCCTCAGAGCAAAACCCCAAAAGGATAGAAAGCCCCTACAAATATTGACTGAGTAAGAGAGAGAAAAGACACACTTAGGCAGAAAACAGAGGCCACTCTAGCTAGATAGATAAAGACAGGACAGAATACTATTTCAGTCAGTATAAAAATACTTTCAAAAATATCCACAGCAGAAAATACAAAAATACCCCTGAGTCTACTCAAGACTCGGCGCCCTCTACATCTGCGGAGCTCCTATGAATCCAACAATGGTGACACAATCAAAAGCTGTACAAGCCAACAATAAATGAATAGCACTTAAATCCTAGGAAGAAAACTTCCTAACAGAGAGCAGGGTAAGACTGACATGCAACCCACAACCCTCTGAGCAGAAATAGACAATTCCAAAACAAGCACACAGCACATGTGCCTCAAGAAAACAAAACCATTCACTTAGCTTGGAAGTTTTGCAGCAGGACAGGAAGAGACCAGGCAGAGGTGAAACACCTCCAGGAACAATTGACAACTGGCAAGGACTGAGAAAATCCTGCAAACCTAAATACCCCAGTCTAAATTCCAATTATCCAATTCACCTGACCAAGACTGCAAAACAGGATCAACTGCATTACCAGCCACAACCACAGGAGGGAGCCCACAAGCAGAATTTACAACTGGAGGCATTATGGGCGGAAGAGGCGTGCAGAAGAAAGTTGACTGATGTCGTCTTTTTGTGGATACCCATCTGGATACATTGATGTTGATCGACCGTAATATCTATATTCAAGAAGTCAACTCTCTCTGCACTATATTTATGTTAACTTGATGTTGAATGGATTCACACCCAAATTCCTCATAAACCTGTCAAGCTGCTCTGTAGTGCCCCGCCAAAAAATCTAAATGTTGCCTATACATCTGAGCCAGCACTGCACATGGGTGATGACCCGCCCTCGTCACCAAAAACCAGTAAGAGGTTAGCGTACGAGGTCGCGAAGGCCGCACCCATGGCAGTGCCTCGTCTCTGCAGGAAAAAATGAACTGCTCATGCTCAATACATGTATACAAGCTTTCTTTGTCTGCTGTTACAATCAGCATGTCAGTTTCTATAAAAATGCCGTCAATCCTATTGAACATATCTGTATTACAACCAGTAGTTGTAGATAAAAGTCAATGAATTTACATATAGGTTCACACATACCCTCCAAGCCAGACACAATCGGACGACCTTGCAGACTGATGGCATCTTTATGGATCTTCAGGAGGAGATAGAATGTGGGGACCTTTGCATACCTCACATTTAATCCCTCCATGATCTTCGTTATAATGCCTGCCTTAAATGTTCTAACCAAAATTGTCTGAAGCTTCCTGGAAAAGGAGTCAAGAGTGCTATGGTCAAGTTTGCCATATATGACCCCATTACAGAGCTGATGTAACACTTCTTTCATATAGGGAAGTAGGCTAAACAACTATATTGCCCTCCTTGTCCGCTGGTTTGTTGACAACATCCTCAATATTTTCTAATTCCCTCAAAGCTCTTCGATGTCGGGAGGTAAGATTGCATCTCATTTGAAATCTTTGTAATGTCTTCAACAATGAGTTTTGTGAAGATGTTTACAGCCGCGCAAAAGGGACAAGGAGGGAAATTTTACTGGTTTTGGGAGAATGGATGTGGGAAACCTACCTGTAGGTTAAAAGGTCAACTTCGATTGTAATTCATCTAATGCCAAGAGAGCTTCCTTCTTTACACCACCACCACCTGTGTCATTTTGACAGTGAGGTTACTTGAGGACCAATTTATGTGCAAAGATATGAATGTCCCTCATTGCTGTAAAGAAGTCAAAATGGTTAGTGGGAGAGAAAGAAAGCCCTGTTGATAAAACATCCAGCTGAGCTGGACTCAGTGAGTGTCCAGACAGGTTTACTACCTGAAGACCGCTCCTGTCCAGTTGTTTGGACAACTTCCTGGTACTCTCAGTAGTTATTTATTTTGCTCCTATTTCTGCAGAGATTCCTGCTTTACATGATTTCCAATAACAAACTCATTGCAATCAATCTTTGTCTCTATAACATTGCTGTTGTGGCGCCCCTGCGACCAGGGTGGCCACATAGGGAACTGCAGCCAGGTAGGAGAAAAAGACAGTTTATGTACTAAACACCCTCACAGACATCCCACACACCACTAGGAGGCAGCACCCAACACGGTGCCCGGAACTCTAGGCGGGCAAGGGGGGGTGGGTTTAGAGGACAGTGGGTGGGAGATAGGCGAAGCCAACGATGATTTAAGGGGCTTCCTAGGTGACCCCGGTGGCCCGACAGGCCCAGCAGAATTAATAACCCGGGAGGAGTACATAAAACGCTGCGTGCGCAAATGGGAGAAAGAGAAGATTGAGAGACAAGTGCATAAACAAATAGTTATAGCCCGCACTAAAGAGGCCAAAGCAGCGGCTCATCGTGATGAGGAAGTGCACAGATCGCCGCGGCACCAGGGGCAAATCGTAAAAATAATAGAGGCTAAATGATTATCATTCGCCCGTGAACCTGGCGCGCTAAGAGACATATTTATAAACAGACGAGACATAGAGGGGTATTTACCAGCAGACCACCCGGACATTAGAGTGACAATCGGTGAATGGGTTTCGTATAATGTTGTTCAATGCGAGAGAGGTCCCTATGGGGTGAAAGTAAAAAGACTGTTTGCGGATGCAAGAAGAAGATGAGCCTCCAGCCCTAGAGGTTCCTGAACCTGATCCAGATCCACAAGTACAGCAGGATTCATTTGTTAACATGGATCCAGTTACTAACCCAGATTCAATAAATGTAACCGAGACTGTTGCAGTGAGAAGCAGTGTGGATGTAGCTACGCAAACTCCGGAAAGCTACTTGTTGATACAAGCATTGCAAGACTTAGAACTGTTCCCAAGGAGAGCTCCACAGACTTTGCCGTGGAAAGTGGAAAAGAAGATGGATCAGGAATGAAGAAACCCGGATTCAACAAGAAGAAACTGTAAGTGTGAATGAGACATGACACTTGATGGCCCCATCGCCATCCTGATGAATGATAGCCTTTCCCCCCTGTCTGTCTTATATGTTGATTGACATTGATATCAAAGACAATGATTGATATAAACTTTCTATTGTATGTAGTTGAGCACCTAGTGTGATCCCCATGGGTTTTAAGACCAGATCGCACTTTTGAGACTGTGAAAAGAACTTGAACTGAACTGCGGAGTGCCTTTTTGAAGTTTTTGCACTTTTCGAAACGTTTTGCACTTTTGAAAAGAACTTTTATACTTTTACTAGAAAGTAATGTGCCTTTTTGCTAAATTTTATACTTTTACAGGAAAAGTACTGTGTGAAGAATAATGTGAATATTTAAATGTGCATGTTAGCACTGGACCCGGTAGAATGTCCAGAAGGGTGGAGGAACTGGATTAACCCCCGCGCACATTAAGTTAGGGAAAGCAAGTGCCTGGGGGTGGTGTACGAGAATCCAGGCCTCATAAGCAGATACACCCGTGGACTAATGTATATAGTTAATTAATGCAACATTACAAGACCCGTGCCTCCTTAAATGGATGAAAAATACTGCTTAATATTATTGTTTACATAATAAAAATAAAATGTTTTCAGGGGGATCCATGCCGGACGGCGTGGGGACACGCCGATTTAACTCCGGGGGAATGTGGCGCCCCTGCGACCAGGGTGGCTACATAGGGAACTGCAGCCAGGTAGGAGGAAAAGACAGTTTATGTACTAAACATCCTCACAGACATCCCACACACCACTAGGAAGCAACACCCAACCCGGAGCCCGGAACTCTAGGCGGTCAAGGGGTGGTGGATTTAGAAGACAGTGGGTGGGAATGCATGTAGGTCAGGTGACAGAAGGTACAAGTAGAGGAAGAGGAGGAGGATGGAGTTAGTAGGCTGAGGTATGCTGAGCTGTAAAGACACAGCAGGCGGAGAAGCAAAGACCAAGTAGGCCAAGGGTGCCGAGCTGGAAAGACACAAGAAGAGAAAGACAGAGACACACGTTCTGGAGGAGTGGGGCTGATGGAAATGCAGAATCCACAGAGTCACAGAAACCATGGAGAGAAAGCTCGTCCAAAGCCAGCACCCCAGGGGAGTGTGAGGAAAGAGACAGACCAGCAGCACTGAGTCCGAGGAACACAGCAGCACTGACTAACTGGAGGAGAAGTCTTCCCTATTGAAGCTGAAGTCACACGGGTCAGAGGGAGCCTGATAGTGCCTTGCGGGAGAGGTCTATTGCAGGCTAGGCACACAGCAGAGTGTCGGCTCTGACAGGGACCGAAGATTCACCCGGCTATCCCCAGATTCACTGACGGGGAGCTCCAATTCTAAGTTGGAGTTCCTACACCAAGGATAGGAAGCACAGTAGCAACCACGAGGACCCACAGGGGTCCGAGCTGCCGCTATACTGTCCGGAGACACACAAAGAGTGAGAAACCACAGCCTGGAAAGGACTTAGAAGGTGTGAGAGGTCTCAAAGTGACAACCTGGCTGCAGTGGGTTTAGTGAAAACTGGAGTATAGTGACTGTAACCTGTGTTAAGAAGTGAACTGTACTAAGAACTGCTGAAACTGTTTGAGGAGAACTGACAAGTAAACCCGGTGAACCCTGCCTGTGTGTCCGTGTTTGATTCCAGGTATAAAGAACTGTTTTCATACCTTTCATTCCTGTCAGGAGCAGCCTGACCCGTGGCGGGCTCATCCATCTGGCTGCAGCCCATCCATCCTCCTGGCAGAGAAGCGCTGCAGCGGTGGTCCCACCATTGACCACAAACCGTGGGTGGCGTCATGACAAACTGTATACTTTGTATATATCTCCTTTTACTTGTGAGAACCCAGGACACTGTCCGGACCAGGACCTCCGTGACATCCCTGGCAGCGACCCGGTTCGGTACCGAGTACCCCGTCCCAGTGGGCCGTGTTTTGTCTGAATATTTTCTAGTAATACAATATATCTATCCTCTACTACTAACTTTAAAACCAGTGTTATTAAAAAACACAGTGATAGGCATTGCATACTGATACAATGAAATATAATGGCAGGATCATGGACAATATTATTCCTGGTGACATATAAAATACTCCACATTCAATGTTGATGACAGAATCAATGCATATGAAGCAGCAACCTGTGGACTAAAGCATAGATGATCTAATATATAATTGCCCTATAATGTCTGGACTTTCGATTCCGTCCAGATGTGTCTGAATCCCAGAATTCACTGCGCCAGTGATGGGTATTCCTATATGGCGGCCATTATTGGTGCTGCAGTCCATTCTCCCTGCTGCTCAGTCTCCCCTGTCCTCCTCGCCTCCCGGCTCAGTCCTCCTGGCTAGGTTCTCCCGTCTCCGTCCTCCGCTCCTCCTAGCTGCTCGGTCTCCCCTGTCCTCCCCTCCACTCCTCCTGGCTTAGTCCCCCGGCTCTGTCCTCCACTCCTCCCTGCTGTTCTGTCTCCCCTGTCCTCCCCTTCCCTCCTCCCGGCTCGGTCCTCCCGGCTACGTCCTTGCCGCTCCCCTCCTCCCTGCTCCATCACTTCCGCTCTGTTCTGGCCCGGTGTTACCGTTGTGGTCTGAACGCTCCGTGAGGAAAATCTGTGTGGAGCGGGTCATGTGACCGGGCTTGTGTGTCCTGACATGAGCCTGCCCTGTCACATGACCCACTCCACACAAATTTTCATCACAGAAAGACTGCAACGGTAACACCGGGCCAGAAAAAAGCAGCGAGCAGGGGAGGAAGACCGGTGTGTATGTGTGTATGTATATCTATATGTATGTGTGTATGCCTCGAGCCACTGCGTCTGTATACATGTGTATGTGTATATGTGTGTATACATTTGTATGCATGTATATATGTGTGAGTGTGTATGACGTGACCTGACGCATGTGTATATGTGTGTGTGTATGACATGACATGCTGTATGTGTATATGTCTATGTATATGTGTGTGTATATATGTGTGAGTGGATGATGTCACACGCCTTGGTGTATATGTGTATGACGTGACCCGCTGCGTGTATAAATGCGTGTGTATCATGTGACCCAATGCATGTGTATGTGTATATATGTGTGTGTGTATGTATATGAGAGTGTGTGTTTAAAATTGACGTGACCCACCGCATGTGTATGTGTATATACACTGTGTTCCAAATTATTATGCAAATTGGTTTTAAGTGTCATAGAGTTTTATTTTTATTTTTTTTCAATGAAACCCATTGATGGTATTGTGTCTCAGGGTTCTTTGGATCATTGAAATCGATCTCATATACCTGTGAAAATTAGTTTGGCAGATGAGCCCAATAAATGGAAAACTGGGTGTTCCACAACATTACGCAGGCTACAGTTTTCAAGTAACAAGGGAAAGAAAAAGGATCTCTCTGCTGCCGAAAAGCAACAAATAGTGCAATGCCTTGTACAAGGGATGAAAACATTTGATAGTGCACGAAAACTTGAGCGTGATCATCCTATTGTGTAAAGATTTGTGGCTGATTCTGAGCACAGATGTGTTCGTGCAGATAAAGGCAGATTAAGGAAGGTTTCTGCCAGGCAAAATTCATCAGATTAAGAGAGCAGCTGCTAAAAAGGCCTTACAAACCAACAAACAGATATTTGAAGCTGCTGGTGCCTCTAAAGTCCCTCGAACCTCAATGTGTAGGATCCTTCAAAGGCTTGCTGGGGTGCATAAACCTACTATTCGGTCACCCCTAAACAGTGCTCACAAGCAGAAATAGTTGCAGTTGATCCAGATATACATGAAGACTAATTTTCAAACAGTCTAGTTTACTGATGAGTGCCGAGCAACCCTGGTTGGTCCAGATGAATGGAGTAGTGAATGGTTGGTGGATGCCACCATGTCCCAACAAGGCTGCGACGTCAGCAAGGAAGTGGAGGAGTAATGTTTTGGGCTGGAATCATTGGGAAACAGCTGGTAGGCCCCTTTAAGGTTCCTGAAGGTGTGAAAATGACCTCTGCAACGTATATAGAGTTTCCAACTGAGAACTTTCTTCCATGGTACAAAAAGCAAAAACGTGCCTTTAGGAGCAAAATCATCCTCATGCATGTCAATGCACCATCTCATGCTACAAAGAATACCTCTGTGCCATTGGCTGCTATGGGCATAAAAGGAGATAAACTCATGGTGTGGCCACCATCTTCCCCTGACCTCAACCCTATAGAGAACCTTAGGAGTATAATCAAGCAAAAGATCTATGAGGGTGGGAGGCAGTTCACATCAAAACAGCAGCTCTGGGAGGCTATTCTGACATCATCCAAAGAAATACAAGCAGATTCTCTCCAGAAACTCACAATATCAAAGGATGCTAGAATTGTGAAGGTGATATCAAAGTAGGGTTCCTATGTTAACATGTAACTTGGCCTGTTAGGATGTTTTGGAGTTAAATAGCTTTTTATTTCAGTAAATGTGACCTGTTAATGCTGCAAATTCAACAAATGAGCATTTTCAGTTCTTTCAAACATATCAAATGTTTACAAACTCTACTGTGCGTAATAATTTGGAACAGTGCTTTTAGAGTTTTTTTAATTTTGAAAATTATACTGTTATCATAGGGAGATTTCTTCAATAAAATTTGATGTATACTCTACCGGGTGATGACTTTTATTACACTGACTGTCATTTGCACCAACCATTTAGAAAAATCAGAGAAAAAGAACATTTGCATAATAATTTGGAACACAGTGTATGTGTATGTATGATGTGATGTGGTAGGTCAGTTTGTACACTAATACACACACATGCGGTGGGCCACGTCATATATACACATAGGCCATGTCCACACACCTGCGCTCTAAGTATTTAGCGGTTCTACGCTAAATACTTAGTTTTTGTGAGAGAAGCGCAGGTGCGTGTGTGCCGACACACACGCACCTGCACTTCTCTCACAAAACCTAAGTATTTAGCGCAGACTTGCTAAATACTTAGAGCGCAGGTGTGTGAACAAGGCCATTCACACACTCTCACATATATACATAAACACACATATATACACAAACACACACAGTGGGTAACAAAATAAAAACACACATATGCATATATACACAAAGCCAGTCACGTCATACACATACACAAGCATCGGGTCATGCCATACACACACACTCATACAGCGTCTCCACATACACATACACATATACATACATGCAGCGGGTTACATTATGCGGCAGGAACATACACATATAAACACATATACAAGATATATATGTGGAGACCCGGGGGTCAGTGGGTGCTCTTGTCCGCTGGCCCAGCCGCCTTTATAAAGACAACATGGACCAGGGCTCATCCCCAACTGAACGTCCGAACTCCTTAACCGTGGGCGGAACACTACTCAGACAACACAGTGTGAGGGAACCACAATAGTAAGACTTTATTGGATCCCCAACAGTTAACCCTAGAACACATACCTGGGGCCTCGCAGGCCTGCCAGGTTACTTGTTTTCTATTTTCTGTAAAAGTACTTTAGTTTGAATTTTGAAAATCTAGGTAATCCTCAGGTATATAGTTGTTAGTAATTTCCAGTTATTCATATATTTTTATGTTACAGACATTTCGGTATAACAACCTTTTTTTGGGACCACCCCATATTCACGCACCTGGGGCCTTTTAGGCCTGTACTAGATTTACATGTGATACTCAGTCTTTTTGTCTGTATTGTTGCTGGGGAAGAACTTTAATGACTCTGCTATTGCTGGGAAGAGTGTGGATTCTGCATGACAACATGGTCATGTGATCTTGGAAGGGAGGCTCCCTCACAAAGTCATGTGTCTCTCACTTCATCGCAGGTCTTTTTGTCCTAATTGCTGGAGAGACTTTGGAGGAAGAAGTCAGCTTTCTTTTGTCTTGAAATAGAAACTTTCTGAGCTCGAAAACCAGAGGCTTCTACTGCACTACAAGAAAGTGATCTGTTGGAGGTAAGAGGAGGGGGGCTGCACTTTACCTGCTTTATATCGCTTGGTGTGCTGAGACCCTAACAAAGAGTCTTATCACATACTGTTTACAGTGCACAAGCTTGATTGTAATCTTTTTTTTTTTTTCTTTTTAGTTTACTGACATCTAAAATTACAATGGCACAGTCTACTTCCAGGGGATTGACTGACCATGAAATCGAGGCAATCATTTTTGATAGTGATGATGAAAGTGAAATTTCTTTGTCTGATGAAGAGTACATGCCACCAGCTAATGTATCAACTTCATCGTCCAGCGATTCTTCAGATGATGAAGAAGTAGTGGATCCAGCAGAACGTTCAAATAGAACATCTAAAACGAATATCTTTTGGAACAGTACTGCTGCGGCTCCATCACATAACATTATTAGAGTTGCTCAAGGAGCTGTTGGAATTCCCCAATTCATGTCCAAAAGAGATGTTTTCTGTAAATTTGTTTCGGATGATATTGCAGATGAGGTAGTTTTGTGTACTAACGTAGAAGGAAAACGTATCGCGTCAGGAAGAAAAAAAACATGGAAAAATATAACTAAAGAGGAACTATATGCTTATATTGGCCTTACTCTTCTGGCAGGGTCGACAAAATCATATGATGTTCCAATCAGAGAGTTATTTCAGAACCCATTTGCAGATCCACACTACAAAGCTACTATGTCCATCAATAGATTTGAGGGTATTCGGAGATGCCTTCGTTTTGATGAAAAGAGAACTCGCCCTGTGAGGTTGGCAACCGATAAATTAGCCCCTATTAGCTATATGTGGAATTTTTTTATCAACAACTGTACAAAGCTTTACCTTTCCAGTGATAATGTGACAGTGGACGAGCAACTTCTTGCCTTTAGGGGACGTTGCAAATTCATTCAGTATATGCCCAGTAAGCCAGCTAAGTACAGCATAAAAATTTTCTGGATGTGCGATTCAGCAAGCTATTATGGGATGAATGGTCTGATTTACTGTGGCAAAGAAGCTGATGCTCCAGTCCAGAAAGACCTATGTTCCGACATAGTAAAAACACTTGCTCTACCAATTTTCAATTCTGGAAAAAATATTACAATGGATAATTACTTTACCAATTTTTAAATGGCCAACTTTTTGCTTCAAAAACAACTTACACTTGTTGGTACTATGAGGCCAAACCGCCGCGAAATTCTTCCAATCATGAAGCACAATGCACAGCGAAAAATCTACGAGAGTGTATTCGGTTTCTGCAATCAAGCAACAATGGTGTCTTATAAAGCCAAGAAAGAAAAATCCATGATATTACTGAGTACAATGCATCACGATGGAAGTATTGACACCAATGACAGGAAAAAAAACCCTGAAATCATACTGCATTATAATAAGACAAGCGGAGGTGTCGACAAGATGGACGAAATGATTGGAGAGTATTCGTGCAAAAGGCAGACTAAACGTTGGCCTGTTGCCCTTTTTTCCAATATCCTTGATGTGTCAGCCCTCAATAGCTACATTGTTTATTGTCAAACTAATCCAGAATTCCATGCCAACAGGAAAGACAAGAGACGTCTATTTTTGACAGAACTTTGTTATGAACTTTTGATGCCTACTATGATGGAGAGAAGCAGCATGATATGCTCATCAAGGCAAACTACAGAGGCAATGATCCGATGTGGAATACGCTTTCTAGAACATCCAGAGCAAAGAGAAAAAAAAGAAAGCGCTGCTATATTTGTCCAGCAAAGAAGGAAAGAAAATCGGAGCGTTTCTGTTCTACTTGCGGACAAAATGTATGCAAGGAACATTCAGCCGAAAAAATAATATGCGAGAATTGTCGGGGGAATATGTAAAGTTAAAAATAAATATTCCTGCACCAAGTTTGCTACAACCAAAAAATGTTTTCATAAAAAAATTGTATATAGAATGCCTACATTTGGCGTGCCCGTTTACTTACTTTTTTGTTGTTTTATGCACATAATTCTGTTTTGAAATATACACATCTTAGGCTGTGTTCCCAGTAGCGCTGGGGTTCGCCAGAAGGGGATACATAATGGATCTGACCTCCTGGTAACTCCAGCTAAGGCTGCCAAAATGGCAGGATTCCGCCAGCCTTAGCTGGAGTCACCAGGAGGTCAGATCCATTACGGATCCCCTCCTGGCGGACCCCAGCGCTACTGGGAATGCATCCTTACTTTGCAAATGTAAAATAAATTTTGAAAAGTATTTTTATTTGAGTTATTCCGTGTTATTTGCACACAGGCCTAAAAGGCCCCAGGTGCGTGAATATGGGGTAGTCCCAAAAAAAGTTTGTTATACCGAAATGCCTATGACATAAAAATATATGAACAACTGGAAATTACTAACAACTAAATACCTGAGGAATACCTAGAGTTTCAAAAATCTAACTAAAGTAATTTTACAGAAAATAGAAAACAGGTAACCAGGCAGGCCTGTGAGGCCCCAGGTATGCCTCCGCCAGCATTAGCTGGGGTCACCAGGAGGTCAGATCCATTACGGAATCCCGTCCTGGCGGACCCCAGCGCTAGTGGGAATGCATCCTTACTTTGCAATAAACTTTGAAAAGTATTTCTTTTTAGTTATTACGTGATAATTGTAAACAGGCCTAAAAGGCCCCAGGTGCGTGACTGTGTAGATTTCTATGGGTATACGTTCTAGGGTTAACAGCATATAACACATAACCAAGCACAACACATAATGTAACAGGCAACAGAGTCTCACCCTTCCGCTGGCTCACCAGGGTTTAGAATGTAGCACAGCAAAGTCTGTAGCCAGGTGACTGTATCGTCCCAACCTGGGTTGCTTCCTCATCCTTATGCAGTCTTTGTCATCACAGCCGAATCCGATAAGCCGATGCTGAAGTCCTTGTGGTTCTATAGTCCGTGTTCTGGTCCCCTTGGTCGGCACTGAAATGCCTAGACCTGGGGTTATGACTCGCTAACTGGACCCGAAAATCCTAGATTAGCTGCCTGTATCCAATCTTCAATCTGCTGGTCAAAGTGAACAGTCCTCCTTATATACCCTAAGCCCTCATTGCAGGATATTGGGGATGTCACGATTGGTGCAATAACACTGTCTTTTCATTGGCTTGACCTCAAGCCTCATTTCACATATTTTTAGTAGTGTTGTACTCCTGACAAGGTAGAGTGACATACTGATTGACATAGTCCTTATTGTTAGAAGGGGACATTCAGTCTGCAAATCATGACATTAAAACAATAGTGGCTGGGGCCATGTACATAGAGTCAGGGATCCACATGGTAACATACAATGGACGATTAACATAATTAAGTCCTCTGGCCTTCTATGACAAACAAGTTAGATAATTACATTACCATGCTAGCTAAAACCACAGTAATCTATGAAAAGGTGTAGGAAATTCTCCTTGGCCATTACAAGTTTACAAACCAAAATACAACATGGTCTGGATGAATAAGAAATCGTCCTACATTATATATCAAAGGGGTCCATTTCGTCACATTCCTCCCCCTTCTTATTTAGCCAGACAGGATAGGCTTCCGATCATCCTTCTCCACCTGTCGGGACCGCCCATCCGCATTTCCATGGTTCTTGCCCTGTTTATGTGAGATGGAGAAATTGTAAGATTGTAATGCCAAACTCTACCTAAGCAATCGTCCGTTGTCCCCTGCAGTGCGATTTAGCCAACTCAATGGATTGTGGTCAGTGAGGACTGTGAACTCATTACCATAGAGGTAGAGCTGCAATTTTTTTAGGGACCAGACTATGGCCAGGCATTTTTTTTCTATGGTGGCGTAGGCCCTCTCTCGGTCCAACAGTTTCCGGGAGAGATAAGCTATCGGATGTTCCTCGCCGTCAGCCCCCACTTGGCTAAGTACTGCTCCTAGTCCTGTGTCTGATGCATTTGTTTGGACAATTAACCTACGTCGGAAGTCAGGAGCAGTCAGAACTGGGCTCTGGGCTAGCCGGTCTTTCACCTGGAGGAACACGGCTTCACATTCTGGGGTCCAGATAAGATTGCGGGCATATTTTTTGTTTGTGAGGTCAGTGAGTGGTTTTGCTACGGTGCTGTAATTGGGGATAAATTTTCTATAATAATTTGCGGTGCCCAAAAACGCGCGGACCTGTTTTTGGTTGACAGGGCGTGGCCACTGGGTAATTGCTTCTACTTTTGCCGGTTCTGGACGAATGCACCCACTTCCCACTCGATGACCCAGGTATAGCACCTCGGCCATTCCCATTTGGCATTTGTCAGGTCGGATGGTGAGCTGGGCTTTGGCTACCCTTTGAAGCACCTGGGACACATGCTGAAGGTGCTCTTCCCAGGTGTCGCTGAAGATAGCGATGTCATCCAAATAGGCCTGGGCATACCCTTGACATCCCTCTAGTAAATGGTCCCCCATCCTCTGGAAGGTAGCTGGGGCATTCTTCATCCCAAAAGGCATGCTGGTGAACTCATATAGGCCAAAAGGTGTTATGAAAGCTGATTTCTCTTGAGCCTCTTTTGTGAGTGGGATCTGCTAGTATCCCTTGCTCAGATCAAGAGTGGATATAAACCAAGATCCCCCCAACCGATCTAGTAGCTCATCCACCCGGGGCATGGGGTAGGCATCCGTAATGGTACCTTTACACACCGCTACCGAAGGTAGCAACAGGTAGGCACCGCACGTGCACGCGCGCGTTTTCAACGGTTGCTAATGGTACCTGATGCCGCAAATACACGCCCCCACAAGGTGCTCCACATAAGGTATTTTCGTTCCCCGGAAGTGCCGAAGGGTGCCGCAGGATACCTTCTGTGGAGCACCTTCCCTGATTTACACGGCGCTACTACAAGGGAATATGGGCGTACATATTGTGCGCCGTAACTACATAGGCGTGACAGAGTAGTGTATTACGCGACCCTCGTACGGTGATTGGACAATGCAATAACATCATGACTGGCCAGCCAGCACTGGGAGGCTGGCTAATACATGACGCTATAGCAAATGTGTATTGTGACTGGTCAGATCATTAAATATGCCGCCCTGTGCAGGGACGGCCAATGGGTACACAGTAGCCCCCACCAATGATCGCTGATAGGGCGTGGTATACATGACGCTCTAGCACGCCCCAGGGAACTCAAATACCGTACCTGTGCCCCGATTACATGCCGCTACCATAGGGTTTATACCTGCTTGTTTTTCAGCACGGCTGAAAGACAGGTATCCAAAGAGAAAGGACAGTACAACCTGAATTACACGCCGCCACTTCGCAGTGTTTTGAAGGTAAAAGGTATAATTGTCTCCGACACCTGCCGGTTTCTACTTTTCGGTAGCGGTGTGTAAAGGTACCATTACTGTGATCTCATTGAGCCGTCTATAGTCCACACAGAACCGAGTACTCTTGTCCTTTTTTGGCACCAGCACAACACTGGCAGCCCATATGCTTTGGGAGGGAACTATGACTCCCATATTTAACATGTCATCCACCTCGGCCTTCATCATTGCCAATACTGGGGGTGTCACTCGGTAGGCGGGTTGGCGTAGCAGAACGGATGCCCCTGTGTTGACATGATGCTGGACCAGAGGCATTCGACCAGGTAACTCGTTAACAGGGATTCATATGGTCTGAGTATGTCTGATAACTGTTGCTTCTGTGATGGACAAAGCTGTTCCGCCAATGATACACCTTTTACCCCATTTCCCTTTTGGAGTCCACTAATAGGTCTGGGATCTGGTCTGTATCAGGGTCATCTAAATCGGGACAACAAACTGCTAAGTTGGTGACCTCTCTTTCCTCATAAGCTTTTAGCCTGTTAAAATGGTAGGTACGCTCACGAACGCCTGCTTGGTCCAGAGCCACAGTGTAGTCAGTATTGCCACATTTCCTGGTAATGGTAAATGGACCCGCCCACATGGCTTGAAGTTTGTTTTTGCGTACCGGTACAAGTACCAGGACCTTCTGTCCACAGGCAAATTCTCGGAGTCGGGCAGCGCGGTCATTACATCATTTTTGCCTTTCTTGAGCCACTTCTAAGTTCCCGTGGGCTAATGCCATGAGGTGCCTCATCCTTTCCCTAAACTTTTGAACATAGTCCAATATGGGAACCTCTTCTGTGGGGAAGGTGCCCTCTCAACTTTCTCGTACCAGCTCTAAGGGCCCCCGTACTTTTCGGCCATACAGCAATTCGAAGAGGGAGAACCCAGTGGAGTCCTGTGGCACCTCCCGATAAGCAAAAAGGAGCTGCTGCAGGTTTTTCTCCCAGTCCCCCCCTCGGCCTCTACATAACGGCTAATGAGCTGTTTCAGGGTTCCATTGAAGCGCTCACACAATCCATTCGTTTCAGGATGGTAGGGCGTTGTGCGCATGGGGCGGACTCCATGCTACTCCCAGAGAGTCTGAATCAGTTCGCTTTGGAACTGTGCCCCCTGGTCAGTTAATACTTCCTGTGGAAACCCTACCCGGCTAAAGATGTCCAGTAAAGCTTGAGCCACATGTTCTGCATCTATGGAAGTCAAGGCAGTGGCTTTTGGGTAGCGGTTGGCGAAGTCTACCAGGGTGAGGATGAATCTTTTTCTGCTGCGGCTGGGAATGGCTAAGGGGCCTACTAAATCAATGGTAACTCTCTGAAACGGTTCTCCTATCAAAGGCATGGGTTGGAGTGGGGCACGACATGGGCTCCGCGCATATGTTGACACACTGGACAAGAGGCTCTGTATTTCTTTACTTCTTGAGTGACCCTTAGCCAAAAAAACTACGCAACAGGCGGGTCCGGGTCTTTTTGGTTCCCATGTGCCCAGCTGCAGGAACATCATGAGCTAAGCGCAATAGTTGGGATCGATATTGCTGGGGTACTACAAGCTGATGTACACGGGTCCAAGGTTTTTCTGGGCAGGATGCGGGTTTCTCTCAATATAAGAGGCCTCTTTCCCATCTATACACCTCCCCCTGATTTCCTCCCCCAGGTTGGGCAGCCGCACTACGGATAAGCTCGAGGGTGGGGTCTGTCAGTTGGGCTTCCCTGAACTCCTTACGATCTATTTTTCCCCCCAGTCAATGGTCACAGTTTGGTTTGATGTACTCACATTGGTTGGCTCAGAAAAGGAGGCTGAAGATTGAAGAGGAGGGTTATCCTCAGTTGGTTTGGTAGAAAGATCTGCACAAGGGTGATGCTTGGCTTGGCTGCGGGTGATGGCGGTGACAAACTGGCTGGATAATCATTGTCCTAGGTCATTTCCCAAAAGAACAGGGGTTGGGAGGCTATCCATGAGCCCCACTTCAACCTCTCCCTGGTCAGTTCCCAGTCCAACTGCTCGCGTGCCAGAGGAATGTTCGAGCGCTGGCCCCCAGCAAGGGAGATGGTCACTTGGTGGCCCGGTGAATGATGCTCGGCGGGAACAATATCTGGGCTAACCAGGGTGATTGAAGATTCAGTATCTCAAAGTCCCTGAGCCTGTATTCCACCGACCTTGACCATCTGGATGTGGCGATTGAGGTTGGCTGGTGTACAGTGTCTGGCCTCCCGTAGGGTGTGGACCGGGTAAATCACTTTCTCAGCTACGGGTGTTTCTTAGGGGTAGTATCCTCCAGGCATCGCTGGTTGATCTCTGCATATGTTGACTGAGTGGGCTGGCAGCCGGGCTCCAGGCATAGAGCCCCGATTTTGAAGACACTCTTTGGCCATGTGTCCAAGGCGCCCACACGTATAACAGCACCATGGGTTAGGCAAGTCACGGGCCCTGTTGGTAAACCTTTGCCCTATTGGGTTTTTGCGGCATAGCGAGTTAGTCCAGCACGGGAGTCTGGAGGTTGCTGGTATCCATGGTTGTTGAACCTCCTTGGATCGGTGGGCCTATTGGGTCTCCAGCTGGGTCAGTTGGCTGTAAATTCGTCAGCCAATCGGGCTGCTTGCTCTGGGGTGTCGGGCTTCCGGTCCGCCAACCATTCTCATATTTCCGGGTCCATCTTCTCCATAGGCTGTTCGAGTACTATCATATCCCGGTGGGCAGCAGTGGAGTGGGCAGCACGACCATCGAGCCAGCGGTTACAGTGTTGTCGAAGTTGACTGCCAAATTCGACATAGGAGACACCCTGGCGAGACATAGTCCGGAACTTAATGCGATATCTCTCAGGGGTTATGGTAGAAAGGGCCAACAAAGTGTCCTTAATAATTCCATAGTCCAAGCAATCCTGAGGCCCAAGTGATCGGGCCCAGGAAGCTGTCCAACCAGGCAAACTTCATCACAGGTATCTGGGCCACTCAGCTGTGTGCACCTGGTGCATTCTCATCATCTCAAAGTTTTGGAAGTGTTCATCGATCTCAGTGTTGGATTCATTCATCACTGGCACGTCACTGTAGCGAAGGTGAATTCCTTGGAGGCGGTCTATCGTGGAAGTGGGCACTGGTGGTAAGGAAATTGGAGCTCCCAACACTACTTGCAGAACACCAGCCCTTTCTTCTCTTGAAGCTTCAGGCCCCAAGGCAGCCAACGCCTCCTTGATTTGGACTGGTTTGGACCTGGTGGTTTCCCGATATTCACTGGATCCATGATGTGGTACACAATTTACATCCTCTGGTACAACGTCGGCGGGGTCTTCATCATCCTCACCATCATTCTGGGTATCCCAGTGGACCAACTTGTGGATCAAAGCTGACCGAGTGTCAGCGTTCCTGTATTCAATATTTCGCCTTTTGCACAGATCCTGTAGCATCCATTTACTGCTGCGGCCATATCTCCTCTCCGGTCCTTGTTCCATGGCTGAACTGGTGAGGCTGGACATGGCAGCATCCGAAACCTGTATGCCTCACCTATGGCCTGCTGGGTAAGCGTATATGCCTCCCTGGTTGCTGAGCCTTTGGACGGTGTCCACGAACACCAGTCCCCTGCAGCTCCCCTGGATAAACCAGGCTGAGTAGTATCCCACTGCTGCCACCAATTATGGAGACCCGGGGGTCAGTGGGTGCTCTCGTCCGCTGGCCCAGCCGCCTTTATAAAGACAAAGTGGATCAGGGCTCATCCCCAACTGAATGCCCGAGCTCCTTAACCGTGGGCGGAACACTACTCAGACAACACAGGGTGAGGGAACCACAATAGTAAGACTTTATTGGATCCCCAACAGTTAACAGCATATAACACATAACCAAACATAACACATAATGTAACTGGCAACAGAGTCTCACCCTTCTGCTGGCTCACCAGGGTTTAGAATGTAGCACAGCAAAGTCTGTAGTCAGGTGACTGTATCGTCCCAACCTGGGTTGCTTCCTCATCCTTATGCAGTCTTTGTCATCACAGCCAAATCCGATAATCCAATGCTGAAGTCCTTGTGGTTCTATAGTCCGTGTTCTGGTCCCCTTGGTTCGGCACCGAAATGCCTAGGCCTGGGGTTATGGCTCGCTAACCGGACCAGAAAATACTAGATTAGCTGCCTGTATCCAATCTTCAATCTACTGGTCAAAGTGAACAGTCCTCCTTATATACCCTAAACCCTCATTGCAGGATATTGGGGATGTCACGATTGGTGCAATAACACTGTCTTTTCATTGGCTGGACCTCAAGCCTCATTTAACATATTTTAGTAGTGTTGTACTCCTGAAAAGGTAGAGTGTCATACTGATTGACATAGTCCTGACAATGGAATGTTAGTAGGGGACATTCAGTCTGCAAACCATGACATTAAAACAATAGTGGCTGGGGACATGTACATAGAGTCAGGGATCCACATGGTAACATACAATGAACGATTAACATAATTAAGTCCTCTGGCCTTCTATGACAAACAAGTTAGATAATTACATTACCATGCTAGCTAAAACCACAGTAATCTATGAAAAGCTGTAGGAAATTCTCCTTGGCCATTACAAGTTTACAAACCGGTTAAAGCATTAGATGAAAGGTGGTAATTTGTGTGCTGCCGTCTGTCCGTTGGTTCCAAGAAATCCAAGGAATCACAAGATGTTAAAAGTAATACCTTTAATGTCTAATTCTTACGCGTTTCGTGGTACTTCAGACCACTTCATCAGAGATCCACAAGGTTTACAAACATATACAAAAAAACAGGCTATAAATAGAACCTGGAGGTAGATGGCACTCCCATCATCCCATCCTGATGTCAATTAAAATAAATTAGCATAATGCGTAAGAATTAGACATTAAAGGTATTACTTCTAACATCTTGTGATTCCTTGGATTTCTTGGAACCAACGGACAGACGGCAGCGCACGAATTACCACCTTTCATCTAATGCTTTAACCTGTTTCCCTTGGGCGGAGTGCTGCAAGCCGGCTTATGCTTCAATAGTTGTTGTGACTCTCACAACAACATAAGGTTAGTGCAACAGCACACAATACAACACCCCGGTTACACCCGGATAAGACCCTATGTGCGCTTTTCTACTTTTCTTCTAGTTTTCAAGTTTACAAACCAAAATACAATATGATCTGGATGAATAAGAAATCCTCCTACATCATACATTAAAGGGGTCCATTTTGTCACAATACACACATACAGTGGGTCTACATATACACACATGCATATACATATTTACACACGTGGTGGGTCACAACGCAGGAGGGACCCATATACACACACATAGAAATACACACACAGCGGGTCATGTGATACAGTGGGTCCACATATACATACACATAGACACACGTATATATACATATAAACACATACATGAATGCGGCGGGTCACATCACGCGCCGGGGACACACTCGTATACACACACTCAACTGGTCACATGATGCAGTGGTGAAATACACATATATACACACACAGTGGGTCACTTGATGCAGTGGGTCCACTTATACACACATACGCACATGTATACCCACACACGGTGGGTTCCATTACATGGCTGATACACACATTATATATACACAGTGTGGGTCACGTCACGCAGCAGGTTAACACATATAAATACACACATATACACGCACACACAAATGCGCTGGAACACATGATGTGTTGGGGACACACACATGCTCACTTATGCCACTGCCATCTTTGAACACTTGGGCATACAAAGATGGTGGCGGCAGCATCACACCCCCCAACCCCCTCCGACAACATTACAGTAATTAAAGGATTACGTCAGAGGGGAATTTGGTGGGAGCTAATAAAGTTGATAACGAGGTGTCTCTTTCTACTTTATATGCAATAAAGGATTTCTCTCTATGTTGTGTTTTTTTTTCCTCTTTACTTAAAGGATTGCTAATGGCCGGCTGTCATACTGACTGCTGACATTAGCAATAGGGTTTAATATCAGCTACCAAAAAAAGCTAAACCCCTTTATTACCTAGTCTGCCACCACTACACGGCAGGTGGAAGAGTGGGGTAACCACCAGTTTTGGTGTCTCTCATGGAGGCGCCAATTCTTGGGGAAACGGCTGGCTGCAGTTTTCAGCATGGGGGACCCAGAATACTTGAGCCTCACCATGCTGAGAATTCCAGCCCCCCAGCTGCCTGGGTTACCTTAGCTGGCAATAGAAAATACAGCGAAGCCCACACCTATTTTCATTTAGTTATTTATTTAATAAGTTGAAAAAAGTTTGGGTTCGCTGTATTTTTCATTGCTAGCAAAGGTAACACCAGGCAGCGGAGGTTGGCAGCCATTAACTGCTTGGTTTACCTGTGCTGACAATACAAAATACAGCGAATCCACGCACATTTTTTACCAAGAAATTAAAACCTTTATTAAAAAAAATAAAACACAAACAGGTTTTTAAGTAAAAGTATATTTACTTACATACATTACACACGGGGTGGAGAGTGCACATGGGGAAAACAGTACAATGGAGAGAGCACATTAGGGAAGAAGACAGCTCACTGGGGGAGAGAGTGCAGACAAGGGGAGAGACAGCACAAAGGGGGAGACAACTCAAAGTAGAGAGCACACGAAGGGAGAGTGCACAGGGAAAAGACAGCTTAAAGGAGAGCACATGAGGAGAGAGACAGCGGGCAGTCGGAGAGTGCACGAGGGGGAGAGCGTGCACAGGGGGGAGAGATGACCATCAGAGCCCCACACCCATTGTGACGTCACCGCCCTCCCGATGTGAAAGCATCGGTCCTCCATCTAGTATACAAATAAAGCTAATACAAGCAAAAAAATACAGTCCCTTAAAGGGATCCTGTCACCTCCAAAACGCCTCCTAAGCTAGCAAAAGATGTCCCTGCAGCATAGTATCACTAATCTCACACTCCTTTTGTCTCCTAAAAGCATAAAAACGTTTTAATACTTACTCATTAGTGATTATAATTAGCAGGGGCTATATTCTTTAGTCACCTGGGCGGGCTGTTTTGCAGCTCCAGGATGCACCCTGTCTCTGTGTGTTTGCTCTGCTTGTGCAGGCATTGCCCTCCCCCCTCTCTGTCACTCAGAGAAATCAAATCATTAGTCCTGCCTTCAGCTCCACATCACAGCAGCACAGACAGAGAGAGGGTGGATCCTGGAGCTGCAAAACAGCATGCCCTGGTGACTAAAGAATATAGCCCCTGCTAATTATAATCACTAATGAGTGAGTATTAAAACGTTTTTCCGCACTTTCACAGGATGCTTTTAGGAAACAAAAGGAGTCGCCTGACGCCCGAGTACCCCAAAGTCTGGACGCTACACAAGCGCATATGTGACGTTGCCCGGACGCATCACATGCACTCTTGGCTGTCTGGACGTTCTGTCTCAGGAAGCTAAGTTCCCTAATAAGCATTATCTTGCTGGATATTGGGCATAACTGTGACATGAGTGGGAATGCAAAACAGCATTGTAACCATAACCCACCTCTTACCATACAGTGCATTATGCTAAAGTTCACATGCATTGATATAAGCAAAGAAAATCAAAAGCACAAGTGTGTGGCGATCAGGATCTCAACAAGATGGTCCAGGCAGGTCAAGATGCAACATTCCAACAGATGGGGAAAGGGTGAATAGCATAAAATCTAGTGTTAAAAAATAAAAGAAGAAAGATGAAAATTAACATATCTTACAAATAGAAAGCACCTCAGAGGAAGGAGGAGTAGCTAACGATCTCATTTAAACCACCGGGGACAAGTGTCACTAGGGTAATGATCCATCTTGCTGCTCGCTGGGCTAGTACCTTATTCAAATTGATCACCCTAATCACCCCATGTACTAGGTCAGTACCCAAGATACTCAGAAACTGTGGATCACTCTGATGATGCTCCCTAAAGTGTCAGGGTAAGGTTTTGAGTGAACCGAGATCGGTCTCATCCCTTGTAGCACAGATGTCCCTATAGTGCTTGTGGTTCCTCACGCGTAATTCGCGTGAGTTTAGGCAAACATAAATGCTAGGGCAACTGCATCTGGCAAAATAAATGACATATGTTGTACTACAAAAAATGTATTCAAGAATTTTATAGGTTTATTTGCTATCAGCAGTGTCAAAAGAGAACACCCACGTTATGTTGGCATGTGCGGCACAATATCCACAAGGGAAACATCCCTTTCTTGGTCCATTTGTACCAAAAGGACTAAGTACTCTAGGGGCATGATGGCTGTGTACCAGTATATCACGCAGGTCTCTGGATTGTCTTGATGTCATGGATGGGAAGTCGAGGACGCAATCTCACAATATAGAATTTGATATTAGTACTGCCAAGTGACGAGACAAAATGGATCGCATGGTCCTCTAGTCTTTGTTGAAGGTTGAAATAAAACTTATGGTGGTTTCATTCCTTCCCTCTCTTCCTCCACCTCCCCCACCCCTACAAGAATTGAGCAGTTGAATGAGAGAGGCCCTGTTAGCACAGTTAAAACCCGCTTTTATAGACTGCTTGCTATAACCCCCCTCCTTTAATCTAGCTCTCAAATCCTCAGCCTGTATCTTAACCCCTTCCTGACCTGTGACATTGTGGAACATCATAACAGTCGGTGACTTCCTGTCCTGTGATGCTCCATAATATCATGGTGGGTTCACGGTACCATTGCTGCGGTAAGCAGTATCGGGTCCTGGTATTCGGTAATTCTTATCACAGAACACCGGAGCTTAGTGTCAGGGAGGTGGATTCCCCACCGCTCCCCCATGATCGCTGTGATTAGCTGTTGAACAGCCAAATCCAGAAATTGTCACTCCAGCTATGGAAGGGGCTGTCTTAATTATTAACCTAAATTTACCACTAGTATGAAAAACAATATGCCACAAAAAAACTATCTCAAAATCACTGGGATCCGTTGAAGCATTCTAGAGTTATTACCTCATAAATAGACACTGGTCAAAATTGCAATAAATAGCCATGTCAGTAAGATCAAAACAGGCTAGGTGGTAAAGGGGTTAAAGGAAGCCTGTGTTGAACAAATCCACTTCATCTTGAGGAACTGTCTAGCAGAGATTGCATTTTTGGTGGAATGGCTTTGTGATGATGTGGCGTATAGGGGACAGCTGACCACTGTGAATTTTTTTTTACACATTAGTCTGCAGAGCTCCAATCTTGCTCAAACTCATCCTGATGTCCAGGAATTCAACAACAGACTTACTATAGTAGTAAGTAAGTTTAACATTGATGTTGTTCTGATTCAACTCTCCCATAAATGCTTTGAGCTACTCCACCATGCCGTGACAAAAGAAAAGTAAATCATCGATAAACTTCAACCAGCACTGCACATGGTCTTGGGTCCGCGCACCCTCCCCGCCGAAGATCTTCCTTTCCCATAAATCCAGGAGGAGGTTTGTGTAGAGGGGCACGCAGGCTGCACCCATGGCAGTGCCGCAAGTTTGGAGGTAATATCTTATAAACCAAAAAAATTATGTGTGAGCATGAAATGGACCAGCTCAATTACCAACTCGCACAACCCTGCATCCTGTTGCTGGTCCTCAGGAAAAAATGGACGGCTTCCAAAACATCCTCATATTGTATACAAGCATACAGTGATTCCACATCTGCTGTTACTAGGTAGACATAGGGATCCGAAAAGACGCTGTACATCCTCTTCAAAATGTCCTTGGTTTCCCAGACATATGACGGCAGAGAATCCACTAGAGGTTTTAGATAGAAATCTATACATAGTGGGTCACTCATGCTGTCAATGCCAGACACAATCAGGTGCCCCGGTTGGGAGACGGAAATCCTCGTGGACCTCTGGAAGCAGGTAAAATGTCAGAATTTTAGGATTAAGATTTAATAATCCATCAAAGACTTTTTTATTAATGATAACTGCCTCCAATGCCTTCCTGAGGATGGTTGAGATAACGGCTGAGAACTTACTTAGAGGGCTAGTTTTCAAGTCTGGTTTAGGAGGTCTTGTCACAAAGCGGTCAGTATGCCTATTTTTCATATTTGTGACAGGGCCAGACCAGTCCTGGCAGGAATGGGGAAGGTGGATGAAGAGAGGGAAGGAATGGAACCACCGTAAGGTTTATTTCAACCTTCAACCAAGACTAGAGGACCATGCTATCTATTTTGTCTGGACACTGGGCAGTACTAAAATCAGATCCCATGTTGAGAGATTGCCTCCCTGACTCCCTTTCCATGACATCAAGACGATCTAGAAAACTGCATGATATACTGGTACACAGCCATTGTGCCCCTAGAATACCTAGTCCTTTTGGTACAAGTGGACCAAGAAAGGGATGTTTCCTTTGTGGACATTGCGCTGCACATGCGAACCAGGGTTGGTGTCAGCACCCGGCAAACACAGACAAGTGCCGGGGCCCTCAACACCTGGGAAGACCCACTTGCCATCAGGGATAGGCAACCCTGATAGCGAGGGGCCCAGCCAGGACTGGCAGCCCTGACCGGGAGGGACCCATCGCAGGACACTCAGCCAGCAGCGCTCCTGTTGTGAATTCTGCTTGTGGGCTCCCTCCTGTGGTTGTGGCTGGTAATGCAGTTGATCTTGTTCTGCAGTCTTGGTCAGGTGAATTGGATAATTGGAATTCAGACTGGGGTATTAGGTTTGCATGATTCCCTCAGTCATTGCCAGTTGTCAATTGTTCCTGGAGGTGTTTCACCTCTGCCTGGTCTCTCCCTGCCTTGCTGCAAACTTCCAAGCTAAGTGAATGGTTTTGTCTTTTTGTGGCACACATGCTGTGTGCTTGTTTTGGAATTGTCTATTTCTGCTCAGAGTTGTGGGTTGATAGTTAGTCTGCATGTCTGTCTTAACCTGCTCTCTGTTAGGAAGTTTTCTTCCTAGGATTTATATGCTATTCATTTGTTGTTGGCTTGTTCAGCTTTTGATTGTGTCAAAATATATGTAGCCTGGTTGGATTCACAGGAGTTCCGCAGATATAGAGGGAGCCGAGACTTGAGTAGACTCAGGGGTATTTTTGTATTATCTGATGTGGATATTTTTGAAAGGATTTTTATACTGACTGCAATAGTATTCTGACCTGTCTTTACCTATCCAGCTAGACTGGCCTCATTTGCTAAATTCTATTTTCGGCCTGAGTGTGTTGTTTCCTCTCTTACTCACATTCAATATTTGTAGGGGCTTTCAGTCCTTTTGGGGTTCTGCTTTGAGGCAAGATAGAATTCCTGTTTCCATCTTTAGGGGTAGCTAGTTCTCCGGCCGTGTTGAGGTGTCAAGGGTATGGTTAGTCACATCCCATGGCAACTTCTAGTTGCGGGGTTAGGTCAGGAACTGCAGTCAGTATAGGTACCACTTACTCCTGTGAAAGACATTCATGCGGCTCCAAGGTCACCGGATCATAACAGGCTCCCAGTTCACATGGCTAATTTGCATGCAATGCAGATTAGCCATGTGCTGGCTCCAGGAGCAGTGGAGCTTCCTCATTTGCCTACTGCAGCAGTGATGAGTCATCACCATGCAACCTCATCACACCGCTGCAATGAATAAAATGATTTATTATTTTATTTTTTACTGTGTGTTGGAGGCTGCTGCTGGTTTTGTATGGAGGCTGCTGCTGGGGTATATGCAGCTTGCCTGCTGCTGGGTGTATATGGAGGCTGCTGCTGGGGTATATGTAGGCTGCTGCTGGGTGTATATGGAGGCTGCTGCTGGGGTATATGGAGGATGCTGCTGGGTTTGTATGGAGGCTGCTGCTGGGGTATATGGAGAATGCTGCTGAGTTTGTATGGAGGTTGCTGCTGGGTGTATATGGTGGCTGCTGCTGGGGTATATGGTGGCTGCTGCTGGGTTTGTATCGAGGCTGCTGCTGGGGTATATGGAGACTGCTGCTGGGTTTGTATGGAGGTTGCTGCTGGGTGTATATGGAGGCTGCTGCTAGGTGTATATGGAGGCTGCTGCTAGGGTAGATGGATAATGCTGCTGGGGTATATGGAGGCTGCTACTGGGTTTGTATGGAGGCTGCTGCTGGGTGTATATGAAGGCTGCTGCTGGGTGTATATGGAGGCTGCTGCTAGGGTATATAGAGGCTACTGCTAGGGTATATGGAGGCTACTGTTGGGTTTTTATGAAGGCTTCTGCTGGTGTATAAGGTGGCTGCTGCTGGGTGTATATGGAGGCTGCTGCTGGGGTATATGGAGGCTGCTGCTGGGTGTATATGGAGGCTGTTGCTGCTGTATATGGAGGTTGTTCTAGGGTATATGGAGGCTACTGCTGTGGTATATGGAGGCTGCTACTGGATTTGTATGCAACCTCATCACACTGCTGCAGCCGTGCAAGAATGAGGAGGAATCTCCACAGCCGGGGAGCCTGCTGTAAGGATGGAGACAGCATCTGATGAAGACACAGCACCAGGGAAAGAGAAAGGAAGGTGAGTAAAATGGTTTATTATTTTATTTTTTACTGTGTGCTGGAGGCTGCTGCTGTTTTTTTTTATGGAGGCTGCTGCTGGGTGTATATGGAGGCTCCTGCTGGGGCATATAGAGGCTGCTTGGGTATATGGAGGCTACAGCTGGGTTTGTATGAAGGTTGCTGCTGGGTGTATATGGAGGCTGCTGCTGGGGTATATGGAGGCTACTGTTGGGTTTGTATGGAGGCTGCTACTGGGTGTATATGGAGGCAGCTGCTGGGTGTATATGGAGGCTGCTGCTGGGGTATATGGAGGCTGCTGCTGTGGTATATGGAGGTTGCTGCTGGGTTTGTATGAAGGCTTCTGCTGGGTGTATATGGAGGCTGCTGCTGTGTGTATATGGAGGCTGCTGCTGGGGTATATAGAGGCTGCTGCTGGGTATATGAAGGCTGCTCCTGGGTTTGTATGAAGGCTGATGCTGGTGTATATGGTGGCTGCTGCTGGGTGTGTATGGAGGCTCCTGCTGCGGTATATGGAGGCTGCCTCTGGGTGTATATGGAGGCTGCTGCTGCTGTATATGGAGGCTATGCTGGGGTATATGGAGGCTACTGCTGTGGTATATGGAGGCTGCTGCTAGGTGTATATGGAGACTGCTGCTGGGTGTATATGGAGGCTGCTGCTGGGGTATATAGAGGCTGCTGTTGGGCTGCTGAGCTCTCTATGGCGGGGGCTCCTCGCTGCTGCCGCTGCCACACGGTCCACCACGCAGCTTCTGGGGTGCTCCCTCCAGATGCTCCTTCGACGTCCTCCGATTCCTCGTTGTCTGTTTCGTCGTACTCCTCCTCGACGATGATGCTTCCTTCTGTAGTGAACGTCCATGCTGCCTCCAGCTGGAGACAACTGCTGGTACGGGATGGTGGTGTTGTCGGTGTCCCGGGTCTGGACGGGTGGTGATACGGGTGGTAGAGAGGTGCAGTATTCCACAACGGCTTGCTCTGCTACCGCTACCTCTCACCCTATAAACTAATGTGGGAGTGCTGGGAATGGGTCCCACCAACCATCCTAGGGTCCACCTGCAGCTGGAGCATCTGCACCTCTTTTACGGGTGCAGTACCCCTTTGTGACCCCTGCTTGGCGGGGCGCCACATAAACACTGGGTATCTAGGCAGCGCACGCTGCCTAGATACCTGGTGTTTATCATGGTTACCAGCGCTAAGCAGGGAGGACGCTGGTAACTTTGATAAACAGCGGGTATATAGGCAGTGCGCGCTGCCTAGATACCCAGTGTTTATCATAGTTATCAATGTCCTCCCTACTTACAGGCTGAGCTAAGCAGAGAGAACGCTGGTAACATCGCTTCCAGCTGTGCAATTGACAAGCACCATTTTTGCGAGCTCAGTTTTACATAGCTCTTAACAGTTCTTTCAGGTGCACGAGACCCAGTGTTACTGGGCCGCTCACATCCTGTTCGTGATGCCAGGTTGACACGCCCCTTGAGGGCTGGGAAAGACCCGGGAAGCGGGAAGTTACTCATTGTTCTCTTCACCTTCTCGGTTCTTTTCACGGGGACAGACGGGGCCCGAGACCCAGTCCCATGACCCTGGCTATATCATTAAAAATAAACAGGGGAAGATGACAGGGCAAGTCTGAGGGGATAGGCGTATTTGTGATGCCACCTGCAGTATGCGGCCAGGGTGGCCGCAGCTGCTCCAGAACTCCTGGGGACGATGAACAGCAGCTTGGATTGTTCCGCTCCCCACAGGTGGAGCGGTCCAAGGGCAATGGGATGGAGGAGTCAGTTCGTACCTTGGCAAATGTTCACTGGGTCGTCAGTACCCCAATATTTCATGCGGCCTCTGCGACTGGTGGTTGCGGCTAATAAAAGTCTCACACACCACAGCTGGAGTTCTGCTACTTTTACTCATTTCTTTCAGCATGGCCATGAGGTACATCCCTTGCCCGCCTCCGGTACAGCATTGTCTCCAGAACCGAGTCAGTGCAATCAAGTCATGGTCTGTGCCCTTTTAGTCCTCTCTAGGTGTTCCTGTCGCGGGTGGTCATTCTCTCTCAGCGCTATAAGGGGTAGTTCTCTTCTGAGGCGAGCTTACCATCGCTCTGCCCCTCAGGCTCTCAGCACCGTCCACAGCACAAAGCTCAAGTACCGAAACTTCCATGTGCTCATTTGTATCCCCACTCCCGAGGCACTGCTCTCTAGTTCAGCCGACTTCCCCAAGTTGTGTCGGGTGTTCGGCCACAGCTCCCATTAGAAGCTTGGGGCCTCTGGGCTTGCAGCATCCGTACCGTGTTCAGGGCCAGGTCCCTGTCCACCAGCCCCTTCAGTTCATTAGAGTTGGCTGTACAGGGATCGATGTCTCATCCACACACATAGACGAATGTGAAACCAGCTTTACTTACCTTGTTGAAATTGCTGTGTAATAGGTGGCTTATTGTTGCAACTTTACAGAATCTCAGAAGCTTTGTTGAGCTGTACTTGTTGCGCCCCACCGGTCAGACCACCACCGGAGTTACTGCACTCCTCCCTTAGCAGGAATGTAGTGCTCCTGTTCTCTAGGTACCTGGATAGTGAAGTTGAGACCCGCACCACACGTACACACACACACTTAGGACCCCGGGATGAGATGGTGGGTGGACCCCAGGGGGTGGACCCAGTCTCAACTAGGGGAATCAAGGAAGTGTAGAGTTAGAGAGTCGGGAGGAGAACAGCAAAGGAGTAGGAGGTCGGAGGTGCTAGATCCCGCGGGCTGGAGCATGGTCACGTTGCCCCGGGAGGGAGAGACTGAACAGTGTAGAGAAGGAGAGGAGCCCTTGGGGTGCAGAAAATACCAAGATCATCTGCATGCCCGTATCTGACCGAAGAACAAAGGGGCTGGTGGATGACACAGGGAACCGGTCCTGAACACGGCACAGATGTTGGTTCCCTGGGTCTGACTCCGAAGCGCGTCGGAAAATAAAGAAGCCACTTGTGAAGATCATTGCCTGACCGTCTCCTTTTTGAAGCAGCATGGCTCCATGGAACACAGTCCATATCACTTTTCCTCACTACATCTGACCGTTGATGAGTGGACGCTGTGGCAGCCATATTTTTTACACGTGTGCTGGTTGTGTGCTACACAAACCTCCCAGGTGAGCAACTGACAATTGGGAGACCCATTTGATATTAAGATAAGACCCTATTTGTGCTCTCTTTCCTCTTAGATTCGCGTATTGCCATAGCATTTGTGATTGGCTGTTGAGCCTTTCAGCAGTGAATACCTAGGAAGTTAATGAGCAGCCCAAGACAAGCGGGCGGATTCCTGTAAGTATAATTCTTATGCTTGATTAATGTTTTCTTTCATTTTACAGTTACCCAGCACCCATCTTATAACTTTAAAGTCTCAGTTCAGGGTTTGAAATCAAGTTCGAGTCACGTTTGGCCCCAAACTCAAACTTTAAATAATGTCCTACCTATCTGGTCTGCTGAACTTGAACTTCGGTGAGTTTGCCTATCACTAGTACTCATTAAACATTGGCTCTTTGTCATATCCCAAGCAAAGTAACTACTTCTGTTACTGGATATCCAACTTCAGTCGTTTTGTTTGCCAGCAGTAGAGTGATACCAGTTGAGGATGAAACCCAGATAGAGCTTTTGCCCCAGTTAATGACAGACGCTGCATCAGTGGCATGTCCTTCTGTTCCTCCACCACACATCATAAACTGTACAGTCCTCAGAGGTAGCAACTGCACTATACTGTGCATTCAGGCCAATAAAAGGAGGAGGGTGATGCTCATGGTGAGGACAGGGACAACAGAGAGGATGATGATGAGGTTCTAGATCCCACTTGGGATCAACCCAGAGTCATACAGCTAAGTAGCTCAGCAGAGGAGGAGAAATATAAGGAGGTTAGGGGCGTGTTCCCGCACAGAGACTGAGGACTGCAACCATAACAAGCACTACTGTGCATCCTCAGCCACAACTCTGGCTTTCAGGTCTGCAGGTGTCTATTGATATGTGGACCTTCCCACTTGGACCTTCCAGCTTTTAGTACTGCTTTGGATTTAGCTAAGGCACTAGCAATGTATTAATGTAGCTGATGTGGACAGCACAAGTCAGGCTGTGACCCCCAAAATATTGGGGAAAAAGGACTGGTGTGTGCTTTGTAGTAGGCAGCACTAAATGCTTGTAGTACTGCTTTCGATTTGGCTAAGGCACTAGCACCGTATTAATGTGGCTGATGTAGATAGAACTAGCCAGGCTGTGACCCCCAAAATATTGGGTAAAAAGGACCGGTGCTCAATTTGACTAAGGCACTAGCATAGCATCATATTAATGTGGCTGATGTGGACAGCAGAAGCCAGGCTGTGACCCCCAAAACAGCAGGGAAAAAAGACCACTGCTTTTAAATAAGAGGCAGGACAAAATGCTTCTAGTTTGTGTAATGACCAGAGGTCCGTACTAGATCCAGTGAGTCACAGAAACAGAGACGGAGGCAGAAGCAACATAAAATACTTGCTTTTACTTGGGAAACAGATGGAAAGTTTAGAGTAAGATGCACAGATATGTTATTTCCCCAGAAATAGATAAATTATTTACATACACCCAGCATCAAGCTAGGGTCGGTGTGTTACCTTAATGTTCCTCCTCAGTGTGAGGAGACAATGCCAAAAATAAATTTACCTAAAATCTATACAGAAAAATAAGCGATTTACTACACACAGCAGCAGGACAGGTGTAAATCAGATGGATGCAGTTTAGTGAGGATCACTGAAATAACACACCGATTTACAATCTTATCAACTCTATACATACAATACATATAAACCCAGTGTACATATATGTACATATATATTTATATATCTGATCTGTTGGATACCCGGGTACCTTATCTAATAGTAAAGTTTAGTCCAGTTACAGTCTGTACAGGCCTGGGGAAGTACTGTTAACGCAGTCACTTCCAATGGTCTTCAGCGCCAAAAATTAAAAATAAATAAAACACAACTGTAGTAAATAGGGATATTGTGTTCTCTTATCTGAAGGGGGGGTCTTAGTCTCTGTAGCTTTTTGGGAGGCCAAGTGTGTTCACCTAGAGACACCACACCGAGGCCTGCAGTCTCACAGCAGAGATTCAGTCTTTTTCTCTCACAGTATGGCCGACCCGTCTCCTCTAAAGCACTCCTCTCCTGGCAGTAGTATACTCGCTTCTTAGCAGGGAATAAGTCTTTGGTCCCCTCCAGGGGCTCTGCTGTCCAGTGGATCAGTGTCCGGTCTCAGCTTTATCTGGCTCAGACATCTCCACAGCCGCTCTCCTCACAGCACCTCAGGAGACTCGTTTACCTCAGCCCAAACTCTCATAAAATCCTCTCTGTCTCCGTGACAACCTCCTCAGCTGACAGCCCCCACCTTTTTATTCAGGAAGTAAATTTTTACACACTCTTACATTTGTGTGCTGAAAAAAGAGCTTTGCCTCTGACAAGAGCTATTGTAATATGGACATGGGAAGAATAGTTTAACCTCTCCCAACCTAATCCACAATCTCTCCCTCCCTGTACTGTGAGCTTGTTCAGTGGTTTCAGCTCTGAAAAGAGCTATTCTATTCTGGTACTATGGAGCTAGTGACAGGCTTCTTTAAACTCTGTCACTCTTTGAGAAAAGGGCTTTTGTGTTAAAATGAGGCCTAAACAGCAGCTGCTCAGTCTCTCCCTATGCTTCTCCAACACTGGATTTGGATGCAATGCGCGCAAAATAGCAGCGAAAAGGCTTTATAGATCCTATAACGCCGTGCGACCAGCCATTCACAGTAATGCCACAAATCAAGATGGCTGTGGCATTACTGTGATTGGTTAAGGAGCCCAGCATGTTTAGTGGCTGCAAATCAGACGCCAAAACTGCTGGGCGGGAGATACAAATATTGCGAGGCAAGCATAGACCTAATGTTAATGCTTACAAGACCCTGGACAGTGGCTGATACTATACGTACATTACGTACTGTACCTCCTCTACTGTGAGGAGCTGCGGCTTCATTCAGAAATTTGTACAAAGCCGACAAAAGCCGGCAATAGTATAACTGATCATTAACCCCTCACATGCCCATAGAAGTGGACATCATATCTCTAGGGAGGGTGGGCAAACCCTTGAGACATGTTGCCCACAGCTACTATTAATATTTAATGTTTTAATAACATTTAACACTTTGATCATCCCTGCGGAAGCAGGGATGAACAAAGTATACGGTAACCGCATTGTTCAGGATTACACATCCGGAGCAATCCGGTTACCACATTGCAGTTTGCTAACCGCTCCGAAAACTGCAGCCTCCATGATTTTTTACCTCAGGCTGCAGATCCGGATGTGGTAACCACATTGCATGTAGAGCAATCCGGTTAACATAATGGGTTCTTATGGGGAGCGGTTCCTGATCCGGTTTTGAGGTTTTTTACAGCTCAAAACCGGATCAGGATTTCAAAATTCTGCCGCAAGTGTAACCCTAGCCTAGCCTAGATGACAGAAACACTTTCCCTACATGCTGCTCGCTGTCCCTACACTCTCGCTATGCTGTTTCCTTTGTTCTTAGTATACTGTATATGTAATAAAGTTGTCATTTGTTAATATTACATTAATGTGCTCATTTGTATATGAAGAGTCTTTTTCTCCCTTGATTGATGCTCTTAACCTTGCATTATGTGGCACCCTCTTTTGACTATTTGTTGTGCATTCCCTCCTCCTATATAAATACTCTTTACTATTTACTTGAAATTCCTAATGGCCGGGTCTAACGTTGGCCCTAAATTAAGAATTTCAAGCTTAATGACAGCTGGCAATACAAAACTGCAATATTTTTATATATTGCTTTCACATAATGCTGGCCTCACACCACGGCCAGATCCTATCCAGGGCTGTCAGGGGTGAACCTGACAGCCCCAGACCGGATTTCGGCCACATAGTATGCTATGAAGCCAAATGGAGCTGGATGGCAGCTATCTGCCATCTGGTTTCCATCTGTCCAGGAGAATCCGGAAAGATTTGGATTTTTCTCCCAGACACAAAAGTGCTGCATGCAGCATATTTGTGTCCGGAGGAAAAAAGCTGATCCTCCCGAATGCTCCCAGTCTGGTGTGATCTGGCGCCCCCTAACATGGGGATCTATGGCGTCGGATCGCACCGGAGCCGCACCTGGGAGCCGGATGCCGGGTGCTGAAGCTCAGTGCGGCTCGGCACTGCACTTCAGCACCATGGAGCTTTCCCCTGTTGACAGTTCAGGACCGCGGCTCGCAGGGAGCAAGCCGCAATCTTGAATTATCAGCAGCTGCATATGCAATTGAGCCATCCAGCTGGACACTGGACCGAAGGGCATATATGGCCCTCCGGTTCTGTGACCAGATCCGGTCCAGGGCTGTCAGGTTCACCCCTGACAGCCCCGGATCAGATCTGGCCGTGGTGTGAAGCCAGCCTAAGTGTTAGGCTGAAGGCACACTGTCGTGCTTCAAACATGGAGCGTGTTTGATGCACGACAGTGATGCTAGTGTAATGCAGAGGGGACTGCTCCCCTTAAGCAGTAACAGAGCGGCGGCTTTCTCAGTGAATTTATAAAGCCGACAGTTCTTTTAACCCATTTTACTAAACAATTAATCCCTGCACACACATGGTGTAATGACACCATGTTTGCAGAGAGGGAGGACACTCTCAACATACATGCTGCCACTATACCAGCTGCATATTAACCCTTTCATCACCGGGATTTGAGCCACATCAGCAACCTCTGCGCACATATGCAGCACAGAGGATGCTGATGGGGTTAATAGCTAAAATAACCCCGGAATACGTTATTTTACACCCATCATCAGTGTATTGGCTAAACATCTTGTACCACTGCTGTCACAGCAATACAAGATGATAGCCAACTGCACCGGCACTGCAGGGGAAATCTAAACACGGTGCGAGTATCGCATCATGTAGTGTATGGGAGCGAGTTTTTCTCGCCCCCCCATACACTTCTATTGCCCTCTCGCGCGAGGGAATCGTGTGCAGTCGCAGCATGCTGCGACTGCACTCGCTTCTGACTCGCAATGCGAGTTAGGTGCGGGGGACTCGCACCAGTTTGTCCTGCCTGATAGGGCAACACTGGTCCGAGTGCAATGCGAGTTTCCCTCGCATTGCACTCGCGTGAGACCCTCGCCCAGTGTGCCTTCAGCCTTTATAACAAAATACCCATATGTAAAATGACACAAAGACTGGTGTGGTGCCCCTGCGTCCAGGAGGCCACAAAGGGAACTGCAGCCAGGCAGGTAGGACGACAGTTGAACACCAACACCCTCACAGCTCACACAACCCACATACAGTAGAGGGCAGCACCCAACCCGGAGCCTAGGAACTCTAAGCAGGCGAGGGGTGGTGGGTTTAGAGCAGTGGGTGGGCACACACGTAGTCAGTTGACAGACAGTAGATATAGTGAAGGGGGAGGAGGAAGGAGTCAGTAGGCCGAGGTAGGCTGAGCAGTAAAGAAGGAATCACACGTCATGGCAAAGTGAGGTGTAAGGAGCGCAGAATCTGAACAGAGCCAGTGCGATCCGCAGAGAGGAAGCCTATCCGGAGCCAGCACCCCAGGAGTGTGAGGGAAGAGAGGGACGGTGTATACCCGGGCCCTAGAACCACAGCCGAGATGACCTGACTGCAGGCGGAGTAGCCCTCCTATGACACTGGAAGATACAGTAGAGAGAGCCTGGTAGAGCCTCACACGGGAGCACTGCTGGAGGCTAGGCTGAGTAGAGTGTCGGCTCTAGAGGGGACCGTAGTTTCACCCGGCATCCCCAGAAAACCGACAGGGGACCACAGCTACATGTTAGGGTCCCTACCCCAAAGGACAGGCAGCTCAATGACAACCAGGAGGACCCACAGGGGCCCGAGTCACCGCTACGCGCTAGGACTCATTACTCGGCGAGTAGTAAGGGACTCGCAGGACTCGGTACTCGGCAAGTTCCCAGCGATTACTCGCACAGTAACGAGTCCAATGCAAGTCAATGGCAATCCTAGTTTTGTCAGAGTTTACTTTTTCTCACTCGCTAGACTTGCTATATCACATCGCTATGTAGCTTGAATCTCCCCAAATCGTTTAAACAATTGCACCGCTTCACGGATACCCGCTGTCAGCAGTGAGTCTGAGCGAGTCTACGAATCCGAGTCCTGAATACTGTATTCGAGACTCGCAAATACAGAATCTGTTATGTTCCGACAAAGCTTCCGAGACAGCCTAGCGTGTTAGGTCAGAAAACTTGTGAAGATGGACAAGCATGTTAGCCAATCATATTCAGTAATGCCACAGCCATGTTGGTTGTGGCAGGACTATGATTGGCTTCTGTCCATCGTGATGCCTATGTCATGTATGAGAGGCGAGGCTGTATATAAGCCTTGCCACTGCCATTTCCTCCACATTCCAGTGACAATCTGAGCCTAGTGCAGGGTGAGGTAGATGCTGGAGCAGATCATAGGGAGTGTCAGTCAGTGTAGGGAAACTTCAAGATTCCTTATATTAAACTCAAACAGCTCTTCTGAGAGCTACCAGGAGGACAGAGGAGTACTGTGTAGAGGACTGTAGGCAGGCAGGCAGGCAGGGAGGAGCAGCCTTACAGTGCACACAGGACCGACCTCATAGCTTAGCAACAAGAATATGGAAGGCTCACGTATTGTATCGGGTGCTCCAGAAAAAAAGTCAAGTCCAGAAGTATAATCTGGGCACACCAGTAAAGAAAATGTATTGTTCACGGATGTTTTTAGTGCAAAAAACTTGTTATTTTATTAATGCCACACAGTACATACACCAACGTTTCGGCTCACAGGCCTTTTTCAGGGTACAGAAAAGTACTGGTGATCGGTATCTGTTTGGAATTGAAAAGTCAAGAGGACATAGTCCAGAATCAAGCCTCAGGTAGGGCAAGAGGGTTATATATCAAACCACTGTTTTAATCACAGCTGGCAAAATACCAGATGCTAGTGATCTATTAAGGCAGAGTATAAAGGAAAGTGGCACATCTGTATGGAAAAATCCTTTAGGTAAGGAGACAAGGCTCAATTGCTGATGTGTATGTCAGCTAGGTCTGGCACATCGCCCTACCTATTATCGAGCGCTTTCTGAGACACATCTGCGATTTGTAAATCGCACATTACTCACTATTACTCGCTTCCCCATTCATTAACATTGGACTCGCTAGACTCGCAACGAGTAGCGAGTCCCGGGCTCGGACTTGCTAGAGTCAAGCGATTCCGAGTAATTTAGGACTTGCCCATCACTAAACATATACTATCACAGAGTACAATTAGTTTTGTTAACAAAAAGGGGGAGAGAAAAGTAGAAAGTTGCACATCAAAATAGACTAGAGAAGGTGTGACAATTATCATATTTCATGGGTTACAGTATAAATACATAAGGGAACTTGTTCTTAGTTACAAACATCCAAATACATGTAAATAAATGAAGCATATGTAACACACCTTAAAATTACAATGTACACAACCCATGAGTCAAATGTACTGACCCCTTAGCCATGTTGAAGGTGACTAAAATCACCCCTCCACATGAATCAAGCCAAATTGTACATACCAATGGCAAGATAGTGTCCTGCCCAGAGCAGAGAACCTCTAAAGTGAAATCCCTACAGCTGCTTCTTGGACCACAAGAATCCGCTCCTTCAGGGGCAACAGCACATAATGAATCTTACACGAGCCCTTTTTCTACCTCACAATGTCCTCCTCACTCTGTTAACACACCAGATGCCGGCACGTATGTGGCGCCCCTGCGACCAGGGTGGCCACATAGGGAACTGCAGTGCTGACCACTGAGCCTCCATCCTGTGCTGACCACCGAGCCTCCATCCTGCACTGACCACTCTGCCTCCATCCTGCACTGACCACCGAGCCTCCCTCCTGCGCTGACCACTGAGCCTCCATCCTGTGCTGACCACTCTGCCTCCATCCTGTGCTGACCACTCCATACTGTGCTGACCACTGAGCCTCCATCCTGTGCTGACCACTGAGCCTCCATCCTGCGCTGACCACTGAGCCTCCATCCTGCGCTGACCACCGAGCCTCCATCCTGCGCTGACCACTGAGGCTCCATCTTGCGCTGACCACTGTGCCACCATCCTGCGCTGACCACTCTGCCTCCATCCTGCGCCAGTCTTGCTGATTCAGTGCCGTGCTGCTGCTACTGTGTGTGCTATTTAGGTAGATAACTAGTGATTCTATTTCTTTTATAAACAGCGAGTTATATAGTAGTTTTAGTAACACCTTCCAAAACAGCCTTTTTAGGGCTTAGAACCTGTGTGAGCACAAATCCTGTGCTGAAAAGCATTTCGTGCCACATCTGCCAACATCCAGGCATCCAAACGTTTTGCCTAGTACCTGTGTTTGGCAACTCAGCTGTTGTACAATTGTCTGTGTGTGAACACCTCCACAAATCCTGTGCTGAAAAGCATTTTGTGCCTCATCGGCCTGCCAACATCTATCCAATAGTCATGAGCGAGTGTAATACTAATCGCTACCCGCATGAATAGTGCGATATTCGGATTACTCATTACATTGCTTGTATTTGTGTACTCGCCTCTCAATATTTGTATGCTTGGAGCCTGATTTGCAGCCACTTATCATGCTGGGCTTGTTAACCAATCATAATAATGCCGCAGCCATCTTGGTTGTGGCATTAATGTGAAAGGCTGGCCACACAGCAACATAGGGTCTAAAAAGCACTGGTGTTTTATTCACCGATATTTTTGGGGTCACAGCTTGGCTTGTCCCGTCAACACCAGCCAAATTTATATGTGCTTGTGCACTTGCAAAATCCAAAGCAGTACTAGCATTTTGTGCTGCCTGGTACAAAGCACACACTGGTCCTTACTCCCCGATATTTTTAAGGTTACAGTTAGCTTGACTTGTGCTATTCACATTAGCCAAATATATACGGCACTTGTGGGCTTGCAAAATCCAAAGCAGCACTAGCATTTTGTGCTGCCTGGTACAAAGCATGCACTTGTCCTATTTCCTCAATATTTTTGGGGTCACAGTACGCTTGTCTTGTGCTGTCAACATCAGCCAAATGTAACCCCTTCCCGACCTATAACGTTGTACAACGTCATGGGTCGGTAAGGGGGGTTTGATGTGAGCTCCGGCGTGGAGCTCACATCAAACAGCCGACATCTCAGCTGATGTGATCAGCTGAGATGTCGGGCTAACAGCACCAATTTGATCCTGGATCCGATTGGTGCTGTTAACCCTTTGGATCCCGCTGTCAATCTCTGACAGCGAGATCCAAAGGCGCCGCGGCGGGGGCACGCTGTTCCCTGCCAGCACCGAAGATCCCGCGATAGTATCCTGGCTAGACCTCGGATGCTGTCATGGATCACTTCCGGGTTGTGGTTGGCAGGCTATATTGACGGAAAAATAAAAAGGTTATGGCTCTTGGAAGCAGGGGAGCAAAAATGAAAAATGAAAAATGAAAAATTCCAAGGTCATTAAGGGGTTAAACAGTGCTCGTGTGCTTGCAAAATCCAAAACTGTACTAGCCTTTTGTGCTGCCTGGTACAACGTATGCCCTGGTCCTTTTTCAACAATATTTTTGGGGTCACAAGATAGCTTGGCTTGTGCCATTAACATCAGTCAAATTTATACGGTACTAGTGCGCTTGCAAAAACAGTACTAGCATTTTGTGCTTCCTGGTCCAAAGCATGCACTGGTCCTTCTTCCCCGATATTCTTGTGGTCACAGCTTGGCTTGTACTGACAACATCAGCCAAATTTAAACAGTGCTAGTGTGCTTGCAAAATCTAAAGTAATACTAGCATATTGCACTGCCTGGTACAAAGCATGCACTGGTCCTTTTCCCCAATTTTTTCGGGTCAGAGCTTGGCTAGTGACGTTAACATTAGCCAAATTTATACGGTGCTGGTGTGCTTGCAGGATCCAAAGCAGTACAAGCATTTTATGCTGCCTGGTACAAAGTACGCACTGGTCCTTTTTCCCCTATATTTTTGGAGTCACAGATAGCTTGGCTTGTGCCATCAAAAGAACACCAATTAATACAGTCCAATAGTGCTTGTAAAATCCAAAGCAGTACTCCTACCATTTATGGTTGCCTACCAGAAGACATGCACTTTTCATTTTCCCCTGTAATTCTTGGGGTGACAGTTAGCTTTGCTTGTGCCGTCAAAAGCTCACCAATTAATAGAGTCCTTTAGTGCTTGTAAAATCCAAAACAGTACTCCTACCATTTAATGGTGCCTGCCAGAAAGTATACACTATTGATTATTCCCCTTGTCATTTTTGGAGTCACTTTTGGAGTCTTATGCTTTTAATTAAAAGAGCCACCACTACCTGAAGACAGCTTGCAGTATAAAGAGTGCATTTGCACTAATTCATTCCAACTGTATTGTCATGAAAATTGAGATTTTTGGCAAAAAATTGTATAATTTTATGTGCCACCCTGCCAACATCACGGTAATCTCATAAGGGCAGTCCTACTCTATATATTCTGTCATTTCACTTTAAATTGTGTCATATGGCCTCCGCAAATTTTTTTTTTAATTAAACCCATAAAAATGTAAAAAGGAGGGCCCTTCCAAATGAATACAAGAGGGCCGTCCCAAATGAATACAGAAGGGCCCTCCCTAATATATAGATGATTTTCAGTGGCATCAACCATGGCTTTGCTTATGTCATTATTCTTATGTAATTCTTGGACCTTCCAAAAGTAATGGTAGAGGGCCACCTGTGGACGCCCCAAATGAGTCACTGAAGTGCAACTCTAACAAGGCAAATACTTTGGCAAATAAAAGTCTGTGTGGTGGTACTTGGATTTTGTATGGCTGTTATTTAACTGTGGACTGGCTCCAGCAAGCCATAACACAAAACGTGCAATCTGGCAGTTCCCTTTTCCCTCAGAGAAGAAGTAAATAGTACAGTTAATAATACAGTTGAGGGTTTTAAAACTAAACTAATTATAGAATACCACCTCTGGGCCCTCCCAAATGTATAGAGGGAGGTGGAAGGAAAAAGGACCGGGTTGAGGATTGTCCAGCCCAGCCTCTTGGCTAGCGAAACTGGACCGTGTGGAAGATTTGGTGGTGCGCTGCTTGTCAACAGGCTGAATGCATTGTCATGTAAGGCTAATTCCAACTGTGCTGTGGACCTGGAGGAGAAGGGAGGGCACAATTTATTGTAGAGGGCCCTTTCCTGCCAAATGAGTGAGAGCCCTCCCAAATGTATGTTACAGGGCCACCTCAGGGTCCTCACCAAACTCAGGTTTCCTGACATCAGCAGGCTCTAATGTGGCGACCCTGCGATCAGGGTGGCCACAGGTAGGAACTGCAGCCAGGCATATAGTAGACAGCTCTTTAGGAACACCTTCAAATCACACACCCACCAGACACAGCACCCAACCCGCAGCCTGGGACTCTAGGCAGGCAAAAGGTGATAGGGTTTATAGGGAAGTGGGAGGAACGTAGGTCAGGTGACGAATTAGGTACAAAAGGGGAACACAACGCGGAGTTAAGTGGTAGGCCAGAGTGAGCCGACCAGAAAGGACCGAGTAGGCCAGAGGGTGCCGAGATGCAAAGACAGAGAACAGCAGAGTAAAGAATACAGAGGAACACTTTCTTGAAGGTTGGGGCTCCCTGAAGGCGCAGAATCCTGTGAGACACCGTTCCCTGGAGAGAAAGCCTGCTCCATAGCCTGCAGCCCAAAGGAAGGGAAAGACAGAGACCGGACCAGTGCAACTGGGTCCAAGGAAGACAGCAGCGCTGACAGACTACTGGCAAGACAGACTTCCCTGACGTACCCAGGTAGTTACACGAGTCGGAGAGAGCCCGGTGATCCCTTGCAAGATAGGGACACCCAAGGCTGGGCTGGAACCAGAGAGTCGGCTCTGGGTGACCGTAGCTACTAGCCGGTACACGGACACACCGACAGGGAGGCACAGATTCCAGGTCTGGTCACCCAACACACGGGCTGGAGGATCAGCAGCACATAGGACCCAGGCTTGCCACCCACACACATAGGGGGAAGCCAGACAAAGGGACCAAGCTGCTCCCATACAGCCCACGGGAAGAACTGAGGAGAGGAAAGCCTGAAAGGAATAGAGAAAGTGAGAGAGGAAACCTGGCTGCAGAGGGTTTGGAGAGTATCCGGAGTTAACTGTGTGAATGAACTACACTGTAAACTGTTGAACTGTACTAAGAACTCGCAAGTAAAACCCGGTGAACCCTGCTTCAGTCTCCCGTGTGATTCCCTGCAAACAGAACTATATTTCAACCTTTTTACCCTGTCAGGAGCAGCCCTGACCCATGGCGGGCTCATCCATCTAGCTGCAGCACCATCTATCCATCCTCCTGGCAGCAGACAGCAGCAGCAGTGGTCCCCTCACTGACCCCAACCCGTGGGTGGCGTCACGACAAATCCCTGTAAATTTCCCTTTTACTTGTTGGCTCAGGACACGGTCCGAACCAAGGACTGCCGTGATTTTCCCCCGTGATACCCCGGTCCAGTACCGAGTACCCCGTCCCAGTGGGCTCCACAACACGACCAGGATGGACCCGGTCCAACAGAACCAGACCCCTTGTGCCTAAAACACGTGATTTGGACTGTTCTGCAAAAATCTGGGCATATTGGCAGCCATAGAAGCCTGAGGCCATTTACAGAGGAGGCGTGCCCAGACCCCCCATCGTGGGCCGGCCCGGTCCAGAGTTGGAAAAGAAACACCCGCCCTGGCTCCCCTTAACTCCGGGGGAGCCAGCCATCAATCCCAAGGAAGAGCCTCCTCCCCAACCAGCAGCTGCCAATGAGAATATGGCGGGAGCTGAGGAAGAAGACGCCCAAAGAAGGCGGGGCAAAGAACCGGATGGAGTGCAGTCGCCATTGCTGGACACCCGGACGGAAGGAGAGGACGCTAAGCTAAGTGCTGATATTGGGTCAATAGTGAGTGTGTATAGATAGGCAATAGCAATAAAGTAATAGTGTGATTGTTGGCGAAAGAGTAAAAGCTTTGTGCTTTGCTGTGCCACCCTAATTTCTTCTCAAAACCCTTTGGAGAGTTGTCCTGGGTCTCCCCAAACCCCCCTGAACTATTTTTGGACTGGTGTTGTTTGTTTTGTGGTTTTTGTTGCCGGAGACCTACAGCTTCAGTGCTTCTGTGGATAAAACCGATACTTAAAGGGATCCTGTCACCCCCAAAACACATGTAAACCTATTAAAACCTGTCCCTAGAGCATATTAACACTTTCCCTACACTGTTTTTACCTCCTAAATGCAGTAAATGACATTGCATAAAAACGTTTTATAAGTACCTGATTACTGATGATAATGAGTGACTATGCTATTCATAGTCACTCATCAAGACTGCCCCTCTGCTTCATAGCACGCCTGAATAGGCGTGATCTTCATAGCAGATTCAAATTGCCGCCTCCCTGCTGTGCCCTGTGTCGTCCGAGGCTGCTGTGTGGCTGGGTGACGCGATCCGCGTCATTCCCCGCGCCGGGTGACGTATTTACACCGGCGCCGCGCTGTCGGCTTCAAAATGCACACTGCGCATGCCCATGCGCATGCGCAGTGCGCATTTTGAAGTTTACAGCGCGGCGCCGGTGTAAATACGTCACCCGGCGCGGGGAATGACGCGGATCGCGTCACCCAGCCACACAGCAGCCTCGGACGACACAGGCACAGCAGGGAGGCGGCAATTTGAATCTGCTATGAAGATCACGCCTATTCAGGCGTGCTATGAAGCAGAGGGGCAGTCTTGATGAGTGACTATGAATAGCATAGTCACTCATTATCATCAGTAATCAGGTACTTATAAAACGTTTTTATGCAATGTCATTTACTGCATTTAGGAGGTAAAAACAGTGTAGGGAAAGTGTTAATATGCTCTAGGGACAGGTTTTAATAGGTTTACATGTGTTTTGGGGGTGACAGGATCCCTTTAAGAACTTTACTTATGCATATTGCGTAGCTCCTGTTTAATCCATTGGAGCTTCCGTTGGAATTTACACCGCAATTACTTCAGAGCTTTCAGAGCTTTGTGCTTTGCTGTGCCACCCTAATTTCTTCTCAGAACCCTTTGGAGAGTTGTCCTGGGTCTCTCCAGACCCCTCAGAACTATTTTTGGACTAGTATTGTTTGTTTTGTGGTTTTTATTAACAGAAACCTACAGCCTCAATGCTCCTGTGGGTAAAACCGATACTTAAGAACTTTACTCAAGCATATTTATTGTCTTTCTCTTTCCACCTGGATCCTATTTTCATCTACTAGTGACGATTATACTATATTGGACAAATTTGTATTTTTTACTAGTTCATTCACGATATTAAGCCATTGTATTGGTCCAGTATATCTGATATATACATATTACTGGTGACTTTTCTGCAATATTCAAGACTCATAACATCTGAGGATTCTGCGTGGGCAAGTGAGGTCGGAGGGCCTCCGGCGATCGCAAGCTTCACAGACCCTGGGATTTCAGGAGTGTGAAGCAGATCTCAAGAATATGTATATGTTTATTTAAGTTAACTGTTTTCTTATTTGTGTGGGTGGCGTTACAGTGTACTGGTGCTGCTGGGATTTGGGCATTGTTTCAATTAGCTTTGACGGTGACCAGATTCTAACATTGAGGTTTGTGCAATGGTTCATGTCATTGAATTTCAAAAGCGTGGCCTACCACACGCTCACATTTTGATTATTCTACATACCAATTCCAAATTAAGAACTGAGGTTGAAGTAGACAATACAGCGTGGGCTGAAATTCCCGATCCTGCATACTACCCTCTGCTCCATCAAATTGTGATGCAACGCATGATTCATGGGCCCTGTGGACAACACAACCCCAATTCGCCCTGTATGGATCTTGGAAAGTGTATAAAAGCTTTTCCAAAATAATTCCAGCCGAAAACAGTCATAACTAAGGATGCCTATCCTACTTATCAAAGAAATTTAGGACCATCCTTTCCACACCATTCCAAGATGATTGATAATTCTTGGGTTGTTCCCTATAACCCTTTCCTACTATTAAAATACAAATGTCATATTAATGTGGAAGTATGTGCTTCCATTCAAAGTGTCAAATACCTATTCAAATATGTCTACAAATGACATGATAAAGCCAATCTGGAAATTTGTCAAACCAACATCCAACATGATGAAACACACCAATTCATGGATTCAAGGTATGTAAGTGCACCGGAGGCAGCTTGGCGAATCTTTGCTTACCCAATGCATAGACAGTCTCACAGCATTATTCGCCTTGCGGTACATCTCCCACATTCTCAACCACTATATTTTCATGAGAATGACTCTGTTGACAACATCAGTTACACAATGCACAGAAAATCCACTCTTATGGCCTACTTTGAGCTCAATGAGAATGACCCACATGCTCATGATTACTTATACCGCCAAATTCCTGAGCACTATGTTTGGAAAGAAGGTGCATGGGAAATTAGAAAGCGAGGAGGTGCTTCAGTGATTGGAAGAATGTATACTGTCAGTATGAAAGAACAAGAACGGTACTATTTAAGGTTGTTGTTACTGCATGTCAAAGGAGTAACAAGTTTTAACAACATTAAAACTGTTAAAGAAGTCACATACCCAACTTTTAAAGAGGCGGCATTATCCCTTGGATTGCTATTCGATGATAGTGTTTGGAAAAATACTTTATTGGATGCCTGTGTTCTAAACATGCCTGCACAGCTTCGTGATATGTTTGCATATATATGTATTTTTGGTCCTCCCGCTCATCCGTTGGAGTTGTGGCAAGAATTTAAACAAGACTTCATACAAGACTACTGCCATGCATACCACTCCAACACTGAGGAGTGTGAGAATTGGGAAGGATATGCAATGACAGATGTCCAAAATGTTTTAAAATTTCATGCCAAAAGTTTTACTGATTTTAATCTACCACGCCCCAAAATAAAACCGCAAATCCACCCACAATACAACAAGGATGACGCGTTAAGAAGAGCTCGGGAAATTAAAGCTACTTTAAATGACCAACAACTTTTAGCCTATAATGCTATACATCAAGCTTTAGAAGATAGAAGTCTACAACCTACCGTATATACTCGTGTATAAGCCGACCCGTGTATAAGCCGACCCCCCTACTTTTGCCCCCAAAACCTGGGAAAACCTATTGACTCGTGTATAAGCCGAGGGTGGACCCCAGCACAGGTATACAGCCCCCAGCAGTGTGGTATATAGGCCCCCCCAGTGGTAGTATACAGCAGCCTCCCCAGTGGTATGCAGGCCCCAGCAGTATATACAGCAGCCCCAGTGGTATACAGCAGCCCTTAGGTAGTACACAGCAGCCCCAGGGGTATACACAGCAGCCCCAGGGGTATACACAGCAGCCCCAGGGGTATACACAGCAGCCCCAGGGGTATACACAGCAGCCCCAGGGTATACACAGCAGCCCCAGGGGTGTACACAGCAGCCCCAGGGGTGTACACAGCAGCCCCAGGGGTATACACAGCAGCCCCAGGGGTATACACAGCAGCCCCAGGGGTATACACAGCAGCCCCAGAGGTATACACAGCAGCCCCAGGGGTATACACAGCAGCCCCAGGGGTGTACACAGCAGCCCCAGGGGTATATACAGCAGCCCCAGGGGTATACACAGCAGCCCCAGGGGTGTACACAGCAGCCCCAGGGGTATATACAGCAGCCCCAGAGGTATATACAGCAGCCCCAGGGGTAGTACACAGCAGCCTCAGGGGTAGTACACAGCAGCCCCAGGGGTGTCTACAGCAGCCCCAGGGGTGTACACAGCAGCCCCAGGGGTAGTACACAGCAGCCCCAGGGGTATATACAGCAGCCCCAGGGGTAGTATACAGCAGCCCCAGGCCCCCCTCACTGTTTGGCACCCCCACCTCAGGATGGCCCCCCCCCCGCATGCAGCGCTGCGCTCATACATTACCAGCCTGTCAGCTGTCATCCTCCGGTGGCGGATCGCGGCTCCCGGATCCGGCTTCCATCTTCTTCTGTGTCTTCCTGCTTTGTGACCGGGGCTCATCGCGATGACGTCATCGCGACGCCGGCCGGTCATGTGACATGCAGGAAGACACAGAGGAAGATGAAAGTCGGGAGCCGCGATCCGCCACCGGAGGATGACAGCTGACAGGCTGGTAATGTATGAGCGCAGCGCTGCGTGCGGGGGGGGGGCCGTCCTGAGGTGGGGGCGCCAAACAGTGAGGGGGTCCCATATATACTCGCGTATAAGCCGAGGGGAGACTTTTCAGCCCAATTTTTGGGCTGAAAAACTCGGCTTATACGCGAGTAAATACTGTAAGTGCTTTTTCATCGACAGTCCAGGTGGCAGTGGGACACATACCTCTATGATTTATTAATTCATGAACTAAGAGGAGAACGAGAAATTGTCTCACCTGCAGCCAGTATAGGGATTGCAGCTAACTTACTGCAAGGAGGAAGAACCATTCATTCGCTTTACGGAATACCAATTCCAATCAATGAAACATCGGTTTCCAGAATTAAAAGTGATACTAATGCTGCACAACATTTGAAAAGTACAAAACTTTTCATTATTGACGAGTCCACTCTGTTATCAAAATATGCATTGCATGTCATAGATCAACTTTTACGGGATCTCATGACAACAGATATCTCTAAGAAAAATAAAACACCTTTTGGAGGTAAAGTCATTGTTCTGGGAGGAGACTTTCGACAGTGTCTCCCTATCATCCTTCATGGTACAAGAACAGACATTGTAGAGAGTTGCATTAAATACTCACGACAATGCCAGCTTTTCACTCAATTGCCGCTCATCAACAACATGCGCTCTATTGATCCCGATTATAGCAGTTGGTTAATTCAACTGGGAAATGGTGATTTGTCCAATAATTTCAACCTTGGAGATGATATCATTGAAATCCCGCAAGACATGATCTGCACTGGCTCACTCATACTTGCTATATTTGGTGAAAACATTCTCATTGATGTACATAACAATGAAAGCATTCAAATTGCTGCATCACATGCCATTCTTTGCCCTAAAAATGACGATGTGTATTTGGTCAACTCTAAGGTCATGGATTGCATTGCTGGTGAATACACTGAATACATTAGTGATGATTCCATTGATCCTGATGAGACTGAAGACCCAGACCAATATCCGGTGGAATTTTTAAATTCACTTACACTGACGGGAATGCCTTCTCATCACACCATTGTCATGCTTTTGCGAAACTTCAACAGCAGAAAAGGTCTTTGCAATGGGACTCGCTTGATTGTCACCGCTTAGTTTGACAATATGATTCAAGCAAAAGTCATTACTGGGTCTGCCGAAGGAAATGTGGTGTTCATTCCAAGGATTGATTTGTCTCCATCAGAGACTGACTTACCTTTTAAGTTAAGACGTCGACAATTTCCCGTGAAGCCTGCTTTTGCCATGACCATCAACAAATCCAAAGGCCAAACACTGGAGAAGGTAGGGATTTATTTGCCAGAACCAGTTTTTGGACATGGACAATTATATGTGGCTTTTTCACGAGTCAAAAGACGATGCAATGTAAAGGTCAAAGTGCTGGATACACCCATTCAAGGCAAATTGCTGCCTAATTCTGAAAAAGTCTTTACCAAAATTATTGTCTACAGGAATATTTTAGATTAAACTTTTGACTTTTACTATACTTATTTTCTATTTTTATACAAAAAAAAAAATAACAAAAAAATTAGCTTAGTCTTTTAGAAATTTCTTCTTTTACTTACATTCTTCATACTATATTCTTATGAACACACTTTTCTAAGAACATCAGAGATGTGTATCATCCAAATTTCTGCACTGGATGATAGAAACCACTGTTTTAAACTCCAGCACTATAGGTGCTGAGAAATTTGTTTCTCTTTTTGCATAGGGAGAGGTTTTTGTGAACAGCTAAGAGACGGGTGGGATGGCTGTTCACACACATCTCATTTGCAAGATGTGTTCAGCACATTCAGATAGATAGGGACATACATAAATTCAAAATTACATTTTATCGCGGCTTTTTTCTCATATTTTTGTACATTTTTGAGGAATATACTAGGGATGGGCGAGTCTACTCGCTAGGACTCGGGACTCGGCGATTCTGAAGGTACTCGCAGGACTCGTTACTCGGCGAATCTCCCAGCTTGGACTCGCACAGTGACGAGTCCAATGGAATTCAATGTCAATAAGCTTGACTCTTCACAGATACCCGCTGTCAGCAGCGAGTCTGAGCGAGTCTACGATTCCGAGTCCTACGAGTCTACGATTCCGAGTCCTGTATACTGTATTCGGGAGTCGGACTCTCGAATACAGAATCTGTTATGTTCCGAGTCAGCACAGCGTGCGTGTTAGGTCAGAAAACTTGTGAAGATAGCCAATCATAGTCAGTAATGGCATAGCAAAGTTGGTTGTGTCAGGACTATGATTGGCTGCTGTCCATCGTGATGCCTATGTCATCTATGACAGGCAAGGCAGTATATAAGGCTTGTCCCCGCCATTTTGGCCACATTCCTGAGACGATCTGACCTAGTATAGGGAGAGAGAGATATATGCTGGAGCAGATCAGGGATTGTCAGTGTAGGGAAGATTCCTTATATTAACCCAAAAAGCTCTTCTGAGAGCTAGGAGGAGGACGGAGTAGTGCTGTGTAGGCAGGCAGGCAGGCAGGGAGGGAAGGAAGGAGAAGCCTTAGAGTGCACACAGGACGGACCTCATAGCTTAGCTTACTCACTCAGCTTTGCTAACAGCTGCAGTCAGAGGCTTAGCTGAGGTGCTGTTTCCTTTTTGTTTTTGCACCAGATCGATTTTTGTTCCTAATAAGCCATAGAGCGTTATTTTTTCTGTGGCAGACCAGTGCGTTGCTGCTAGCACGTACACCACCTTAGGGAGTGTAGTGTGCGGCTTCACTGCCAAGTGTGAGCGCGCACACTTACCCCGCCAGCAAGTGACGCATTCAGCAACACCTAACCACATCTCGGTGGCTGTGCGCACTTCAAACTAATTTTTTTAGGGAGTGTAGTGTGCGGCTTCACTGCCAAGTGTGAGCGCGCACACTTACCCCGCCAGCAAGTGACGCATTCAGCAACACCTAACCACATCTCGGTGGCTGTGCGCACTTGAAACTAATTTTTTTAGGGAGTGTAGTGTGCGGCTTCACTGCCAAGTGTGAGCGCGCACACTTACCCCGCCAGCAAGTGACGCATTCAGCAACACCCAACCACATCTCGGTGGCTGTGCGCACTTGAAACTAATTTTTTTAGGGAGTGTAGTGTGCGGCTTCACTGCCAAGTGTGAGCGCGCACACTTACCCCGCCAGCAAGTGACGCATTCAGCAACACCTAACCACATCTCGGTGGCTGTGCGCACTTCAAACTAATTTTTTTAGGGAGTGTAGTGTGCGGCTTCACTGCCAAGTGTGAGCGCGCACACTTAACCCGCCAGCAAGTGACGCATTCAGCAACACCTAACCACATCTCGGTGGCTGTGCGCACTTCAAACCAATTTTTTTAGGGAGTGTAGTGTGCGGCTTCACTGCCAAGTGTGAGTGCGCACACTTACCCCGCCAGCAAGTGACGCATTCAGCAACACCTAACCACATCTCGGTGGCTGTGCGCACTTGAAACTAATTTTTTTAGGGAGTGTAGTGTGCGGCTTCACTGCCAAGTGTGAGCGCGCACACTTACCCCGCCAGCAAGTGACGCATTCAGCAACACCTAACCACATCTCGGTGGCTGTGCGCACTTGAAACTAATTTTTTTAGGGAGTGTAGTGTGCGGCTTCACTGCCAAGTGTGAGCGCGCACACTTACCCCGCCAGCAAGTGACGCATTCAGCAACACCTAACCACATCTCGGTGGCTGTGCGCACTTGAAACTAATTTTTTTAGGGAGTGTAGTGTGCGGCTTCACTGCCAAGTGTGAGCGCGCACACTTACCCCGCCAGCAAGTGACGCATTCAGCAACACCTAACCACATCTCGGTGGCTGTGCGCACTTCAAACCAATTTTTTTAGGGAGTGTAGTGTGCGGCTTCACTGCCAAGTGTGAGTGCGCACACTTACCCCGCCAGCAAGTGACGCATTCAGCAACACCTAACCACATCTCGGTGGCTGTGCGCACTTCAAACTAATTTTTTTAGGGAGTGTAGTGTGCGGCTTCACTGCCAAGTGTGAGCGCGCACACTTACCCCGCCAGCAAGTGACGCATTCAGCAACACCTAACCACATCTCGGTGGCTGTGCGCACTTGAAACTAATTTTTTTAGGGAGTGTAGTGTGCGGCTTCACTGCCAAGTGTGAGCGCGCACACTTACCCCGCCAGCAAGTGACGCATTCAGCAACACCTAACCACATCTCGGTGGCTGTGCGCACTTCAAACTAATTTTTTTAGGGAGTGTAGTGTGCGGCTTCACTGCCAAGTGTGAGCGCGCACACTTACCCCGCCAGCAAGTGACGCATTCAGCAACACCTAACCACATCTCGGTGGCTGTGCGCACTTCAAACTAATTTTTTTAGGGAGTGTAGTGTGCGGCTTCACTGCCAAGTGTGAGCGCGCACACTTACCCCGCCAGCAAGTGACGCATTCAGCAACACCTAACCACATCTCGGTGGCTGTGCGCACTTCAAACTAATTTTTTTAGGGAGTGTAGTGTGCGGCTTCACTGCCAAGTGTGAGCGCGCACACTTACCCCGCCAGCAAGTGACGCATTCAGCAACACCTAACCACATCTCGGTGGCTGTGCGCACTTGAAACTAATTTTTTTAGGGAGTGTAGTGTGCGGCTTCACTGCCAAGTGTGAGCGCGCACACTTACCCCGCCAGCAAGTGACGCATTCAGCAACACCTAACCACATCTCGGTGGCTGTGCGCACTTCAAACTAATTTTTTTAGGGAGTGTAGTGTGCGGCTTCACTGCCAAGTGTGAGCGCGCACACTTACCCCGCCAGCAAGTGACGCATTCAGCAACACCTAACCACATCTCGGTGGCTGTGCGCACTTCAAACTAATTTTTTTAGGGAGTGTACTGTGCGGCTTCACTGCCAAGTGTGAGCGCGCACACTTACCCCGCCAGCAAGTGACGCATACAGCAACACCTAACTCCAACTCGGTGACTGTGCATTCGTCAACAATGTCTCAAAAAAAAACAATTAACAAAAAGGATGTTGCAAAGGGACAGGGACGAGGTCGTGGCCGCAGCAGTCTTGCCCAAGAAGGCACTGGTACAAGTACACAGCCTAGGATTGATAGAACGTCCTTTTTTCTACCTACAAATCCCAGTACTCAAAGAAAACGTGTGTTGAGGCCGGATGAGCATGACAAGATAACATCTTGGATGGCTCAGACGCCCTCGACCACTGGTTCTTGCAGTACGCAATCATCCGTGGCAAGACATTCTAGTGTCGCTACAGACAATGCAGCGTCATCCAATCCTCAAAGTCTTCATATTGCCTCAACCCATCGGCAGCCAGAGGAAAATTTGGATATGGACCTTGGTCACTCGGATGACTTATTCGGTTCTTATCAAGGGGTTTCTTTGTCACTGCCTGACGAGATACTTGAAGTAGACGAAATGTCTACTCATGGCCAAAGTTTGGAAGTACCGCGTCCTGAAGAAAGACACTTTCACGAAATGCAAACAGTATCTCAGGAGGTGGATGATGATGAGGATGATGAGACACACATCTCATCTGGCCAGCCTGCTCAGTCAGTTTATCCAGAATCCTTTGAACTGGAAGGGGTGGATGATGACACCACAGATCCTACCTGGATTGCTGAATTGCATAGCCAAGAGAGCAGCCAGGAGGACGAAAGTGGCTATGTACCACTGGCAAAATCACAAAGGCGTACTGTCTCCAGAACACAAACTGTGAGAACAGTTGCCCAAATAGCGTCAACTGTGGCACAAACTGTGCCAACTGTTGCACAAACTGCAAACACAGTTGCCCAAAATGTGTCCACAGTTGGTGTTGAACAGAGTCATCCTCCTCTTCCTCCAATTAAAAATAAAGGACGAACAGCCAGTGTGTGGCAATTTTTTAAGGATAGCCCAACAGTACCAAATATGGTTATCTGTAAGATGTGCCAGGCAAGGCTTAGCAGAGGCACGGTAAAAGGAAACCAGAGCACCAGCAGTATGCGCAAGCATATGTCTCTTAAGCACCCAATTCAGTGGGCACCCTATCAGGGTTCAAAATCAGTGCCTTCTGATCCAAACACTTCCAGGCCACCTCAGATCCATCCTTCACCAGCAAGTGTTCAGGCTTCAGCTCCTGCTGAAGCGTACTCCTCCCAAGGTGCTTTACAAGACAGACATGACAGTAGTCAATCCTCTTGTCAGTCTGGTCCAAACGTGCAGTTGTCTGTGCCACAGCTGTATGAAAGACAGCGGAAGTTCCAACCGACACACCCATATTCCCAAAAAGTGACTGCGAAAATAGCCAAGTTGTTAGCTGTGGAAATGCTGCCGTTTAGGCTTGTGGGTACAGAGTCTTTTCGGGAGTTGATGGCTGAGGCAGCACCACGATACTCTGTACCCAGCCGCTACTTTTTCTCACGTAGTGCCGTTCCCGCCTTACACCAGCACGTGGTTAACAACTTAAAACGTGCTTTAACAAATGCTGTCACCGCAAAAGTCCACCTAACAACGGACACGTGGACAAGTAGTTGTGGACAGGGCAGATACATTTCACTAACGGCTCACTGGATCAACCTGGTGGAGAGTGTCCCAACTTCTAAAACTGTACCATCTGACATACTTCCAACTCCACGAATAGCGGGCCCAACATCATTCCGGGTGCCTGCCTCCTCATATATGTCCAGTGCCCAATCTGCTTCTGCCACTTCCTTGTCCACTGCTGAGCCTCACGCACCATCACGTCCGAGTTGGGAGCTTTGCAGTACTGCTTCTGCAAGGCGACAACAGGCTTTCTGAAGCTTATCTGCCTAGGTGACACACGTCACACTGCAACAGAGTTGTGGAAAGGTCTCAAGCAACAGACCGATGAGTGGCTGGCCCCACTGGAACTACAACCAGGTCTAGTTGTGAGCGATAATGGTGCAAACCTTGTGGCGGCAATAAAGCACGGTAAACTTGTACATGTGCCTTGCATGGCTCACGTCCTGAACCTGGTAGTTCAGAAATTCCTCAAAATATACCCAGAGTTATCTGAGCTACTGGATAAGGTGAGGCGAATTTGCGCCCACTTTAGACATTCGTCCACAGCAGCTGCAAGTCTTTCAGCCCTTCAAATCCAATTTAACTTGCCGAAACACAGGCTAATTTGCGACATGCCTACGCGATGGAACTCCACCTTCCATATGCTGGCAAGGTTTAATGAGCAGCAGAAGGCAATAGCGGAATTTCAGCTGCAACATGCCCGTCAACCTGGAAGTCATACCACACACATCAGTACTTTCGAGTGGGTCTGGATCGCTGACCTTTGCGAGTTGCTGGATAACTTCGAATACTGTACCAAACTTGTCAGTGGGGATCAGTCGATTATAAGTCTCACCATCCCCATGCTCTGCCTGCTCCAAGAATCCCTATTGAATCTCAAAACAGATGCTTTGAGAGCACAGCGGATGGCTATGGAGCCAGAATTGAACATCGCTGATCCTAGCCACCAAGCCAATATCAGCAGGCTACATTGGTTCAGGAAGATGGTGATGAGGGTGATGATGAAGAAGATTTATTTTTCTCTGGTACTGATGTGAACCCTGATGGGACTCCCAACCCTACGTTTATGTCGGTACAGCATGGGTGGGCTGAAGAGGAGGAGGCGGACACCGATTTAGAGGCCACGACGCGTAGTGATCTTCATTCTGTTGTAACCGAGGAGATGAGTCTTTGCAGCTTAGCACACATGGCTGAAGTAATGTGTCAATGTGTCTCCAAAGATCCACGCGTCATACACATCTATGACAGCGACCTCTACTGGTTGTCAACGTTTTTGGACCCACGGTACAAAGATAAATTTCAGTCGCTGCTGTCGCACTCATCCAGGGGCTTAACGATGGATCATGTAAAGAGGGTTCTTCTTGATATTTTGCTGGCAATATCACCGTCTGAATCCGCTATACATCGAAGAACCAGCTCTTTCCAACAGCAGCCTTTGGTTGGGACACAAACGCCATCAATGACAAGAAGAGGTGGGGGTAAGATGTCCGCCAACTGGGCGATGTTCAACAGACCTTCCAATCAAGAACGGAATTTGCCTACGGTGACCTTGAGTAGGAGACAACAATTGTCCAACATGGTGCAGCAGTATCTCAGTGACAGTACCAGCTTCCTAACCGACCCTTCTGTACCCTTTAATTACTGGGTTTCCAAGCTGCACACTTGGACTGAGCTGTCATTGTATGCCTTGGAGGTGCTGGCATGCCCAGCTGCTAGTGTGACATCAGAGCGTGTTTTCAGTGCCGCTGGGGGTATAGTCACTGATAGAAGGTCCCGCCTCACCACAGAAAATGCCGACAGGCTCACTCTAATTAAATTCAACAAGGATTGGATATCATCACAGTTCCTAAGCCCTCCTGACGACAGTACACAATCCTAGATTAACCTAATCATAATTTATATGATTGGGATATTGCGCTGTTAACAATATGCCCATTTTGGACAGGAATTAATGACATGTCCCTTAGCTCTGTTGATTTCATTCGGCACCGAGTCCAAGCAATAATATGCTATGGGCCAAGCGCCCTGCTTTATGTAAAAAAATACTTTATTAAGCCCTTTGGGCTAATTTTTTGAGGCACCAAGCCTAGGCCTGCATAGTTGGCCTTGCTTGTTCTATGCTCCTAGTCCAAGCAATAATATGCTATGGGCCAAGCGCCCTGCTTTATTTAAAAATAGACTTTATTAAGCCCTTTGGGCTAATTTTTTGAGCCACCCAGGCTAACAAGCTTATCATGGTTTGGGAGACACCCTGGCTAACAAGCTTTTTATGGCCCTTAGGCCTACATTTATACCAAAAATGGGAAACAGCCCCTTGGGCTAATTTTTTGAGCCACCCAGGCTAACAAGCTTATCATGGTTTGGGAGACACCCTGGCTAACAAGCTTTTTATGGCCCTTAGGCCTACATTTATGCAAAAAAAATGGCAAACAGCCCCTTGGGCTAATTTTTTGAGCCACACAGGCTAACAAGCTTATCATGGTTTGGGAGACACCCTGGCTAACAAGCTTTTTATGGCCCTTAGGCCTACATTTATACCAAAAATGGCAAACAGCCCCTTGGGCTAATTTTTTGAGCCACACAGGCTAACAAGCTTATCATGGTTTGGGAGACACCCTGGCTAACAAGCTTTTTATGGCCCTTAGGCCTACATTTATACCAAAAATGGCAAACAACCCCTTGGGCTAATTTTTTGAGCCACACAGGCTAACAAGCTTATCATGGTTTGGGAGACACCCTGGCTAACAAGCTTTTTATGGCCCTTAGGCCTACATTTATACAAAAAATGGCAAACAGCCCCTTGGGCTAATTTTTTGAGCCACACAGGCTAACAAGCTTATCATGGTTTGGGACACACCCTGGCTAACAAGCTTTTCATGGCCCTTAGGCCTACATTTATACCAAAAATGGCAAACAGCCCCTTGGGCTAATTTTTCCAGGCACCAATCCTATGCCTGCATCGTGGGCGTTGCTTGGACTATCATCCTGCTGGAGCCTGTTGAAGGGTCCCACTGTACGCTCCATACAAAACGCGTAGACGCGATGTGTAGCATGTAGACGTCCCAGCCTCTCACATGTGTGTTCATAGTCTTGTTGCCATAGCGAGGCATAAAGTAACCACCCAAACACAGGCACTGTTTGTCAGCAACAGTTGTATGTGGAGTCATGATTTGACACTTAGTAACCAAGGTGACTTCATGCACCATGCGGGCCGTAAAGTACTTGCTAATGATGCTCTCTCCCCTGTCCCCCACGCCAAATGTCTCGGGTAATCCTTGACTCCTCCCTCTCCTTCAAGCCCCACCTGTAGTCCCTAACCAAGTCCCTGTGACTCCAACTCAAAAATATTTAACCAATTTGGTCGTTCCTCAATCCTGACACTGCTGAAACACTCATAAATGCCCTCATCATCTCCCGCCTTGACTACTGCAACCTCCTTGGCATAGGTCTCCCTGCCAACTCTCTTGCACCTCTCCAATCTATACTAAACTCTGCTGCCCGACTAATCCATCTGTCCTCACGCTACTCCCCTGCCTACCCCCTCTGCCAAGCCGTTCACTGGCCCCTCCGGCCCACAGAGAGCTCACTTTAAAACACTGACCATGACATTCAAAGCCTTACACAACCTATCCCCACCATACATCTCCGACATGATCTCCCGATACCATCCCTCACGCAACCTGCGTTCATCCCAAGAACTTGTCCTACAGTCCACCCTCATCTCCTCTTCCCACAACCGCATACAGGATTTCTCCCGGTCATCCGCCATGCTATGGAACTCCCTGCCCCACCTCATCATTCAGTCGCCTACCCTCTGAACCTTAAAGATACTTCTAAAGACTCACCTCTTCCGACAGGCCTACAACCTGCCATGAGACCCCGCTACACGCCCCACGACCGACACCTTCCCCACCCTATTGTATCCCCACCCACCCCTCGTAGAATGTGAGCCCACGCGTACAGGGTCCTCTACTATTGTACCTGTATGACCTTATTGTCTATGTTTATTGTACTTGTCCTTGTGTACCTTTTCCTCATGTAAAGCGCCATGGAACCTATGGGCGCTATATAAATAAATAATTATAATAATTATGATGACTTGAAGCCCAACCACAAAAAAAACTCCACATTCATTCCTTGAAAAAAGACAGACACAAAGCTGGTTTTTAAAACTGTGTTTCAAAAACAAATGGCAGCACTGTTTGGACATTCCCAAAAATACTACCTTTTACAATTAAGGTATTACCCAACAAATGGAGCCCTACAGGTCCTGGTAAGTGGGCTGTCCGTCTTGCAAAAGGTCAAGGGCCCCACGTATGGCCTGGCCGAACCCTTCAGGGTGGATCCTCTGAACAGGTGTAGGGAACGGTGGTAGGTCCCTGTTAGCTGGCCACTGGCAGTGAGGCAAAGCCCTGTGGGGTGGCACATGGCTGTCCCGTGTTGTGGGCCTGCCTAGCCTGTTAGAGGCCGATATTTTCCACCCATCCAAATATTGGAACACATCACCTGGGTCGTTATTGGGCTGACAGGCTTCCAGCACTATCTGTAATGCTGACCTTGCCCGCAGTAGCCTGTCAAATGGAATATTATCCATGAATGGTATAATACTGCGGGCAAAGTCAGCATTACTCTGTTGAACACTTAAATGTGCTGACCCCGGGATCGGACCATAAGCTGGGCCTGCCGCTGGTGGCGGCGGTGGTGGTGCTGGCCCTGCCGCTGGTGGTGGCGGTGGTGGTGCTGGCCCTGCCGCTGGTGGTGGCGGTGGTGGTGCTGGCCCTGCCGCTGGTGGGGGCGGTGGTGGTGCTGACCCTGCCGCTGGTGGCGGTGGTGGTGGTGGTGGCGGCGACGGCGGTGGTGGTGTTGATGGCCCTGCCGCTGGTGGCGGCGGTGGTGGTGCTGGCCCGGCCGCTGGTGGCGGCGGTGGTGGTGCTGGCCCTGGCGCTGCTGGCGGCGATGCTGGTGGTGGTGGTGGCGGCGGCGACGGCGGTGGTGGTGGTGGCGCCGGCCGTGGTGGTGGTGGTCGGTTTTCTCCACGCCGCCTTCTGTTTGGCGGTGGAGGGTTAACAGCACGCCGCCCTCTGTAGTAAGCTTCTCTGTGGGTAAAGTAAAAAAAAATTTGGTGAATGCATTGCATTTGGAAACAAAAACATAGGTCAAACATTAAGTTGCACGCTTTTTAGACTCTGTGTATCTGTGTATTCTTAATCAGATATTTGTTATTATTATGAAAGAATAACCAACTGTACATAACATAAAGGAATACGTGACTTTCTTTGCTAATTCCATACTAATACATAATTTTTCACCCCCTGATTACCACCCACCCCCCCCCCATCCCATCTAATCTAGACGATCAATAACACCAATGGTTCACATGAAAAAAAAAAGTCCCCCTGACTTCACTTTTAACTTGACATACGTAATTCACAAAACTTTTAGCTTATATCATCTATATAAAGCAGGGAAGGGGTTGAAAGGTATACAATATATATATATATATAATCTATTTATATAATCGGGAGTTTGAAATTCCGGCACTGTAGCCGAATCCCAAACTCCTTAGCGTCACTGCGAGCGGAGACGCGTATGCGCCTTCGCGAGCCGCAGACGCTTAACTCACACAGCCGCTATAGCGTTTTCTCGAGCGGCCTCGCGCCCTCCGCTCACAGCAAGACCTGCGCCCCTCACAGCGCCCCATCCGCCCCGGCATGCTGGCATTTGTACTTCCCCCGTCTGTGCACCCACAGGTCTTAGCAGATCACTGATGCTGACAGCGGGGGGGACAACACAGACAATCAAATCAGGAGGAGGTCAGTGTCAGGAGGAGATGACAGCCGCCCGCCGGGGCCTGTGACACTGCAGAGGTCACAGCGGGGCTGTGTGTGCGGACAACGGGGAGGCCGGGGGCTACGGACGTACCGGACACGTCCTCTGCTCCTGGAGATGTGCCGCGGGTCCGCGCTCGCAGCGTATCTGACGCAGGAGCCGCGCTCACCACGCCCACACCACGCCCTCTGCCAAACAACCCACACCTCTCACTAACCTCCTGCAGCTAACCACACCCCATGTTTACCTTTGCCATGATGTCATTTAGCTGCGGCCGCTATCTTTAATAAGGTCAGTAATGATGGCAGTAATCGGATCTCTGCTCCCTCTAGCACGCCCCAACACTGTAGCACCATCTATTAACCCTATTCTCATCACCTATATACTCTGCTACATACTGAGCCGCCTGTATACTCTGCTACCCACAGACCCGCCTGTATACTCTGCTACCCACAGAGCCAACTTATAACTCTGCTACCTCAGACCCGCCTGTATACTCTGCTACCCACAGACCCGCCTGTATACTCTGCTACCCACAGAGCCGTCTTTATACTCTGCTACCCACAGACCCGCCTGTATACTCTGCTACCCACAGAGACGCCTGTATACTCTGCTACCTCAGACCCGCCTGTATACTCTGCTACCCACAGACCCGCCTGTATACTCTGCTACCCACAGACCCGCCTGTATACTCTGCTACCCACAGAGCCGTCTTTATACTCTGCTACCTCAGACCCGCCTGTATAGTCTGCTACCCACAGACCCGCCTGTATACTCTGCTACCCACAGAGACGCCTGTATACTCTGCTACCCACAGACCCGCCTGTATACTCTGCTACCCACAGAGCGCCTGTATACTCTGCTACCTCAGACCCGCCTGTATACTCTGCTACCCACAGACCCGCCTGTATACTCTGCTACCCACAGACCCGCCTGTATACTCTGCTACCCACAGAGACGCCTGTATACTCTGCTACCCTCAGACCCGCCTGTATACTCTGCTACCCACAGAGCCGTATTTATACTCTGCTACCTCAGACCCGCCTGTATACTCTGCTACCCACAGAGCCGTCTTTATACTCTGCTACCTCAGACCCGCCTGTATACTCTGCTACCCACAGACCCGCCTGTATACTCTGCTACCCACAGAGCCGCCTGTATACTCTGCTACCTCAGACCCGCCTGTATACTCTGCTACCCACAGACCCGCCTGTATACTCTGCTACCCACAGAGCCGCCTGTATACTCTGCTACCTCAGACCCGCCTGTATACTCTGCTACCCACAGACCCGCCTGTATACTCTGCTACCTCAGACCCGCCTGTATACTCTGCTACCCACAGACCCGCCTGTATACTCTGCTACCCACAGAGCCGTCTTTATACTCTGCTACCTCAGACCCGCCTGTATACTCTGCTACCCACAGACCCGCCTGTATACTCTGCTACCCACAGAGACGCCTGTTATACTCTGCTACCTCAGACCCGCCTGTATACTCTGCTACCCACAGAGCCGTCTTTATACTCTGCTACCTCAGACCCGCCTGTATACTCTGCTACCCACAGACCCGCCTGTATACTCTGCTACCCACAGAGCCGCCTGTATACTCTGCTACCTCAGACCCGCCTGTATACTCTGCTACCCACAGACCCGCCTGTATACTCTGCTACCCACAGAGCCGCCTGTATACTCTGCTACCTCAGACCCGCCTGTATACTCTGCTACCACAGACCCGCCTGTATACTCTGCTACCCACAGAGCCGCCTGTATACTCTGCTACCTCAGACCCGCCTGTATACTCTGCTACCCACAGACCCGCCTGTATACTCTGCTACCCACAGAGCCGCCTGTATACTCTGCTACCCACAGAGCCACCTGTATACTCTGCTACCTCAGACCCGCCTGTATACTCTGCTACCCACAGACCCGCCTGTATACTCTGCTACCCACAGAGCCGCCTGTATACTCTGCTACCTCAGACCCGCCTGTATACTCTGCTACCCACATACCCGCCTGTATACTCTGCTACCCACAGAGCCGCCTGTATACTCTGCTACCTCAGACCCGCCTGTATACTCTGCTACCCACAGACCCGCCTGTATACTCTGCTACCCACAGAGCCGTCTTTATACTCTGCTACCTCAGACCCGCCTGTATACTCTGCTACCCACAGACCCGCCTGTATACTCTGCTACCTCAGACCCGCCTGTATACTCTGCTACCCACAGAGCCGTCTTTATACTCTGCTACCTCAGACCCGCCTGTATACTCTGCTACCCACAGAGCCGCCTGTATACTCTGCTACCCACAGAGCCACGTGTATACTCTGCTACCCACAGAGCCGAATTGGAACCTAATGTATATATTAATAAATAATACTAAATGTACACAACAGTGCTGCAGACACATACCTTGGCATACGGGCCACCGGGTGAAGGAAGGACAGCCGGTCGTAAAAGTGGTAGTGGTTCAGCAATGGAGCGGCTCCCGGTTCTCTCTCTGAGTACTGCCGGTACTGCTTCCTATGCTGGTCCCGGCAGCTCCTCCACCGTTTTTTAAGATGGTCAACTGTGAAATGATTGCAAACCGGGTTTAGAGATGTGTAATATTTGAAACAACAAAAGTATGTGTACAAATCAACAATAACATTTTATTCATTTTGTGTGTGTAATGTGTATACGAGGCACAGTGATACGACAGTGTGGAACATCATCAACAGCATTACGGACATTGAGCTCACGTGGCCACAATCACAAATGAGGCAGGACACATGTCAACGCATAGAGAATGTAATAGTGCGGGCACCAGACTCTGGTCATTAGTGGTATTTATATACACCCAACCCCTTGGCCGAAAGAGCCAGGAGGATCAGACCTTAAACTAAGTGTACTGTTGTGACCCCATCCAAATATAGGCAACTATGCGGTGGAGCATGATAACACATTCAGGGTCCTGTATACCCTGCTATGGGGGCCCTGTATTCCCACTGCTGGGGGCCCTGTAAACCCACTGGGCCACTGTCTACCCACTGCTGGGGGCCCTGTATACCCACTGCTGGGGGGGCCTGTACACACACTGAGGGCCCTGTATACAGGGACTGACTGGCACCCTATAGTTTGGGTCGCAACCCTCCCTCACCGGCCCGACACAGGTGAGGACGGGGGGTGGGGGGGTGATGACTGGCGGCCGCCTCACAGTCACCGCAGCTCCCGCATTATCCTATGGCTCGCTCCCAGCCGCAGCCTCGCGCTCCTCACAGCCGCTCGCTAACAGTCGCAGCCGCACGCCACTCACAGACGCTCACTCCCGGACGCAGCCGCGCGCTGATGACGTCATCGCGCGGCCAGGAGCTTCCGTTTCCGCCTGCTGCTTCAGGGACATGCGGATTATTCATGCTCCTGCAGCCGCATGACCCGTGGCACCTGGGCCAGTCCGCCCCTGCCTGTATACCACAATATGGGGGCATGTATACCCATCTGGGGGCCTGTATACTCTGCAGGGGGAGGTGTATACTCTGCTGGGGGGCTGTCTACCAGTGATAGCCGCTGTATACCAGGATGGCGGTCAATATGTTTTCACAGTTTTTGGGGGCAAAAATAGGGGGGTCGGCTTATACACGGGTCGGCTTATACACTAGTATATATACAGTAAATGCAATATATAACGTGTGAACTCATTTAACTTACTTAGATTGCTCTGTTCCTCATGGTCACTCCGATGGAACGCAGGGAACATCTCTTGGGCGATCTCTCTCCAGGCTGTATTAATTTGGGTCGTATCCCCATAGTCAGGATCTGTAGGGAGCCATAGAAATGGACGAGCCTCCACAAGTGCAATAAGACGCAGTGTGTTCACCGTGCCACGGCCTGCTGCCATGATTGCAATGATGAATGGATTGCTCTGTGTGTGCGCCTGTCAGCGCGACTCGTTTCCTGTTTCCTTAAAGCATGGTGTGTGCTGGAGAATCGCTTCCCTCGCATCATCGGCTCCAAGCCTCAAAATAAGAGAAAAACCAGCGAGTTTGGACTCGCACACTTTCAGAGACACATCAGCGAGTTGTAAATGTCATTATTCGCTATTACTCGGTTCCCTATTCATTAACATTGGACTCGCTGGACTCGCAACGAGTCCCGAGTCCTTGACTCGGACTCGTTGGGGTCTTGCGATTCCGAGTCTTTTAGGACTCGCCCATCTCTAGAATATACTAAATTTTAACAGTTGATCACTAAGGACTAACCTACAACATACTTGCTGTAATTTCCATTATTGCATGTATGCAATTTGTAGTTTACTTGCGGTGTGTGTGCCGACAACGTAGTTGCGGCAGTGTCAGCCACATCAACTGCAGTTACCTGTGGTTAGTTAGGGGCTGTATTTGCTGCACCTGCCGAAGCCACGTTCGCTCCATTTACAGCAGGTTAACTGCAAGTTTTTTAGTCATTGCACAGAAATTGCTGCAAGTCTGTCATCGGTAACTCCTTCAGTATCAAATTTGAAAATTGGATTATTTAAATCTACATCCTCTAAAAATATAAGAAAAAAGCAGCCGTAAAAAATATCTAAGTAATATCAATTCGGATTTAGTTAGAGTAGGGACCCACCAGACGTAAGGGCATCTTGCCGCGATTGGTGGGCTGACACAAACTGGCCAATAGGCAGAATACTAATATTGATTTCTCAAAGAAACCGGTTGAGAAATTAATACGTATGGCTACTTTGTGTTCTAAGACCCTTACAACATAATAGTTCAATTTTCCACAAATGATATCCACCATACAAACATATGTAGTTAATGGAAAGATATCATGGAAAAATTGAATTATTATTTTAAACTCTTAATAAATAAACTATACACAGATTCTAGAATCCCGATGCAATCACATCGGGCTCACAGCTAGTAATGTATATATATATTTACTCTGATATCTTCTGATTCCCTCATGCGGGGGGGGGGGGGGATGGAGACATTTATGGAGAAATATATGGGGTTTTTGGTTAAGCATCATACAGTTATAGTTTATAAATATAGCGCCAATGGAGACATTTATAACAGAATTTAAATGGGTTTTTGGTTAAGCATAAAACAGTCATAGTTTATAGCTATCAATATAATTAGTAGAGAATTGTAATAAGAATTTTGTTGAATAAGTATTTTTTCTGATTTTGGAAGCTAATACGAATTCTTGAGTGTTTTATTTCAGATGTACGTATAGGAGAGATGATCTTACGCTGGACACTGGTAGGATCCTCGCATGAGGTAATCAGAGCAATTGATTCTGAGTTTTTGCACTTTTGTAAGCAGGTGGAGCTTTTTCTAAGTACAATTCTTACAAAAACGGTAAGCATACAAAATGCAGAATTGGTAAATCATGGTGAGGTAGACACCATGTTGCCAGTCTAGGATGGTATCATCATGCTGACAGTCACTACAGGTGACCCCTAGAGGTAGAGGGCAAGGTACAATTTGAAGTTAAAATAAAGTTAGTCTAGGTAAATGGCGGGAGGTCATCCATCCCAGCCTTGTTACGTCTGGCTGCCTAAGCACCCCTTCGGTATCGGACTGCCCGGACAGAACTAAATAAATACTAAAAGAACAAAAAGGGAGTTGTGCTGAAGGATGGGAAAAAGGACAGGCCATGATGTCTCTCTTCAACAAAAGTTAGAATAGCCTTTGCTTGGCCCCACATACACCTCAAACGGTCACGAGTATAGTCAAATGAATACTGCCTGGTTCGCTCCTGGTTACAGGTAAGGCCTTGTGTACAATCCTGCATTATTCCTACACACAGCACAACTCAAAAAGGTAAGAGTTTGAAGCAGCAGCCACTCCACAAGTCTTAAAGAATTGCAAATAGGGTGCGGACAAGGAGAGGAAAGTTGTAAACATGTCCTAGTAGGTGTGGATCTCTCTCTCTTATATAAAATACCATAAGATGTCTAATATGTTGGTTAAAAATGTTCTGAAGCAGAGTGAGTAGGTAAATGAGTAAATATACATGTAAAAAAGAATATGGTAGTTGTATAATAAATAATTGGAAGTTTTCCCAGATATCCAGTTACCTTTTTGACCTGTTTTTTCAGAAAAGCAGAAGAGACCACTGATGATAAGTATACAGTAATTATATTGTCTAATGTTATACTATATGTTATATTTGTTTGACTTTATATTGTATCATATTGTTTTATTTGTGCTCTGACAGACCTGCTGAGACCTGTTTCAATTACAGACTATTGACAGTGTATCTACTGACCCTCATATATATGTTGACTGAGCAATTGGGGTATATGTTTATGGAGGGTAATGGACTAAACAACACTTTACAAACAAACTGAAAAAGGTATATAAGATCAGGGATAGGTTAGGGACAGATAGGGTGAGTCGACGTGGAGCGGGGGCACCACAGGCGTTTCAAGAGGGTGCGGACCTCCGCTGGTTAGGTAGGTTTCCAGCTTTAAGGACATTACTAGGGTACTATTAGGAGTGGGTATATCATTTATAAATTGTGTAAATCTTATGTTTTTGTTTCCATTAACTATCTTGGGTGACAATTTTGATCAATAGAAAATGATTTTTGATTGTATATAAGATCCTTATATAGAAGTTATTTGACATGAACCATAAGTGTATGATTTAGAATTGATGATTTGTTTTTCACGAACCCAAAGAATGTAATGTTTCTGTATATATATTGTATATCTGGTCCTCTTCTCTTATGGTACCTTTACACGCCGCGACGGCAGGCTGGATACATCGCGCTACAAGCTACAATTGTAGCTTGTAGCGTCCATATCGCCTGTAGTAGCGGCGTCTGAAGAGGCGACGCTACAGCCGGCGACAGATACATCTGTTTATGGTCTCTGCTCATAAACTTAAGGCAACATCGCCGATTGTAGCGAGCTGTATCGGCGTGTAAAGAAGCAACGGAAGGCAACTCTGGACACCCGGCGATGTGGCTGCCATGTATCTAAGGCGTGACACAGTTGCCATGTTACCGCGCCCCATCTGCGATCATTGGAGGTCGCTCCTGCTTTATGATTGGTAGTCGCAGCATAGGGCGGGATATTTAAGGAGCTGACCAGTCACACTACACAATTACTCGAGCGTGCTGTATTAATCAGCCTACTGCGATGCCTGGCCAATCCTGATGATATTGCGCTGTCCTATCATCGTACGGACGGCTCGTAATCCAAGATTGTTGCACGCCTATGTGCTATCCCTGCTGCACTGGGTCCGCCCATAGTAGCTTGTTGGAGCGGTGTGTAAACATGGTACGCTACGCTACAGCTGGCTACTTGAGACACCCGGCGATGTAGCTAGCTATAGATGTAGCGTGGCGTAGCGCACCTTATGGCGGCGTGTAAAGAGAGTGCGTTGACCGTTTGTAGCCGTTCGGGCGTGCTCGTGCACGTGAAGTAGCGCGATGTATCCAGCCTGCCGTCACGGCGTGTAAAGGTACCATTAGGGATGATTGTTTTTCATTTATTGGTAAGTAGGGATGGGCGAAACTACTCGTTACTACTCGGTACTCACCGAGTAGTAAGGGATTCGCCCGACTCGTTACTGTGCGAGTAATCGCAGGGATTACTCGCACAGTAACGAGTCCGGTCCCCCCCCCTGTCCTAAGTTAGGACTGTGCTGGGGGAGCGAGCAGGGAGCGAAGGGAGGGGGGAGAAATTCTCCTTACCTCTCTTCCGTCTTCCGGCTGTCTGCTCTGTGCCGGGCTCGGGTCATGTGGGCTGCTGGCAGCTCCGGGGTCCTAGAGCCCGCCTGCTCTCCCTGTGTACAGACATCTATGTCTGTACACAGAGATGTAGCAGTGCTGAGATTGTTCTCAGTCTGCTCACTCCCTGTGCATAGACATCTATATCTATGCACAGGGATGTAGCAGAGAGGACATCGCGTTTTGGACTACGTCGGACGGAAGAGGATCCAAAACACAATGTCAGCTCTGCTACTTCCCTGTCTGTGCTTAGACAGACAGGGATGTAGCAGAGCTGAGAACTGACTAAACAGTCAGGGTTCAACTCAGGTCATTATGACCTGAGCTGAACTCTGCTGTCAGCCAGACTCGCTCTGCTCCGGAGATTCCCGAGCAGTGACAGAAGTTAATTTATTCACTGCTTCTGTCAGTGTTTGGGAATCTCCGGAAAAAGCAGCAGAGACTCGGGGAGCGAGTCTGCAGCCGGCGCCGGCGGAGGCAGCGGTAAGTAGCCGGCCGGTCCGGTGCACCCCCCACCCATCCCAATCCCCCCCTCCCTACCCCTCCCTGGTTCAATCCTTTATTATTTTTTTTACTATTCTTTAAAAGCTTTTTGTCGCTGGCTTTAAAAGAATAACATGGGGATTTGCAGGTTTTTTCTCTGCTGCCAGACCCCTTATAGGGTCCGGCAGCAGAGGAATCGCTGCAATACTCGCCTCCCCATTAATTAACATTGGAATCGCTAGACTCGCAACGAGTAGCGAGTCCTGGACTCAGACTCGTCGGAATCTAGCGATTCCGAGTAGTTTAGGATTCGCCCATCATTATTGGTAAGTCAAGAACTGATACCATATTCTTTTTATATCTTTTTCTTGAAAGATGGTGTGTATACGTAATATTAGATGATAAGATGCTAAGGGGCGGTGACCTATATACTTAAGGTTATAAGGTTATAAGTAAAATTTTGTGATTTGTTTTTGTGTTGCAGGGTATTACTATGTCATAGATAGTTATGAAAATGGTACAAATTTTTATGAGATTATGGTTGAAAATGTTGTTCAGGTAATAGATTTTTCTTATGTTTTGACACTTATAAAGGGCTTGTCTAACATGTATTTTTGAGCTTTCTCTGCCCCTTTAACATGCAGCTACTGTGGACCGAAGTCGCTTCCCACAGTCTGGAGATGGAGTGATGGTCAGAAGAAACGTCAGAAATTCTGCGGATGACTGAGACAGCTGATAAGCTTAAATGGCAGCCCAACTAGATCCAAGATCTACACTACAAGGCAGATGAGCCCAGGAGTACTACTGAATGTCTCTTACTACAGACACTGGCCTATATGCGAAGGATATAAACATCCCAAGGGACACTGACCGCTTAGGACACCTTTATTTTTTGAATATCAAGGACTGACTTATTTTAGATAAGACTGAAGCAACATTGACTTGCTACGAGGCCATGTCCTCCTGAATTAGACTGTAATAAGGACCGACTTATGGAGAATGTCAAATATAATGACTAACAGTTGAGTGATAATTATGACTGGTATTTGATTGCGGCATTCGTATAGTTTCCTTGTTTGCCTTGGTCTGTGAGTGTTTGTGTCCATCCAGTGGCGTAACTAAAGTCTGGTGGGCCCCGGTGCGAAATTTTGACCTGGGCCCCCCCCACCACCCCCACCAGGGCCGGACTGGGACCAAAAAGCAGCCCTGGAAAAGAAGCCCCATCAGCCCCAATACGTAAATTTTGCTTTTACCCTGTTGTGGCCCTCACCCCTTTCTTAAAGAAGTTATTTGAAGAGCCACATGTGAATGGTTCAGCAGAGGGAATAATCAACCACAGCTCCATTTACATGGTGTTCTTCAAACCTCCATTTCTCAGGATTGTGGGGTCCCAGTGGTCAGACACACAGACACACAGCCAGCCACACACAGAGCCACAGCCAGCCACAGAGCCACAGTCAGCCAGCCACACAGACACAGCCAGCCACACACACAAAGCCAGACACACACACATACACACACAGCCAGCCACAGCCAGACAGCCACACACAGCTAGCTACATAAACAGCCACACATATACAGCCACACACAAACAGCCAGCCACATAGACAGTCATCAGCCAGCCACACACAGATGCAGCCAGCCAAACACATACACAGTCACACACATACACAGCCACAGAAAGCCACACACAGACAGCCACACACAGACAGCCACATAGACAGCCACCAGCTACACACAAACAGCCACACACAGGTGCAGCCAGCCACAGACAGCCACAGCCAGCCACACATCCAACCAGCCTCACACAGCCAGCCATACAGTCAACCACACAGTCAGCCACACACAGCCAAGCAGCCCAGCCACACACAGCTCCAGCCACACACAGACACACAGTCAGCCACACACAGCCAGCCACACACAGCCATGCAACATCAGCCACACACAGCCATCCACAGCCATGCTGCTCAGCCACAGCCAACCCAAGCCAGTCACGTGGCACCAGCCACACACAGCCAAGCAGCCCCAGTCACACACAGCCAGACACACACAGCCATCCACAGCCATGCTGCTCCAGCCACAGCCAACCCAAGCCAGCCATGTGGCACCAGACACACACAGCCAAGCAGCCCCAGTCACACACAGACACAGTCAGCCACACACAGCCAAACAGCTCCAGCCACACACAGGACACAGTCAGCCACACACAGGACACAGTCAGCAACACAGCCCCAGCCACACACAGCCAGCCACACAGCCATTCAACATCAGCCACACACAGCCAGACACACACAGCCATCCACAGCCATGCAGCTCCAGCCACACACAGACACATAGTCAGCCACACACAGCCAGCCACAGCCACACACAGCCAGCCACACAGCCTCAGCCACACAGACATATAGTCAGCCACACAGCACAGCCCCAGCCATACAGCCAACTAATGCATAACATTTTGAGGATAACCTGGTTTGGTGAAGTCCTATTATGGAGACAGTATGAGGCACAGTATAGGACACAGTATGGGGGCACACAGTGGGGAGGGGGGCACACGCAGAACATTTGAGTCTGACCTGGCGTTGGTGAAGTCTTGTTGTGGGGCACACAGTATAGAGGTGGGCGGCACAGAATGGGGGAGGAATCAGTATAAGGGTGGGGGGCACGCACAGTATTGGAGAGGGCACAGTATAAGGGGGTGGGCACACACATGCACAGTATGGGTAGGGGGCACAGTATAAGGGGTGGGCGTGCACACAGTATGGGTAGGTGGGCACAGTATATGGGGCACACAGTATAAGAAGGGGGCACAGTATATGGGAGGGTATTAGTAGATGGGAGGGTATTAGTAGATAGGGAGGCACAGTATGGGAAGGGGGCACACAGTATATGGGGCACACAATATAGGGGGGTACAGTATATGGGGTGGGCACGCACAGTACATGAGGTGGGCACAAAGTATATGGGGAGGGCACAGTATGGGGGCACACAGTATAGTGGGCACACAATATAGAGGGTACAGTATATGGGGTGGGCACACACAGTATATGGAGAGGGCACACAGTATATGGGGCACACAATACAGTCTCTGACCTGGCTTTGGTGCAGTCCTGGTACAGAGTCTTGAAGTCTCTCCTGGGGATCAGCTTGCTGTGGTTGATCCCCAGCTGGATGGCCCCCAGGCCCCGCAGCACCTGCAGACAGATGAGCTCCTGCCCAGATCCAAAGGACAAAGGACGCGACCCGCACCCTGTGCATCTCCACCATCCGGCATTCACTGCTGCCCCCGGGAGCCGGGCTGTATGCGCCCAGCAGCAGAGATTCTGGCGGGCTCAGCATTACAGGAGGAGGGGCAGACATGGCCATGCTCGGGCTCCGGCTCCCGGCCTGACAGAACAAGCACTGAGGAGGAGAGGAGGGGCGGGCACTGCAGCAGGAAGTGAGCTTTGTCTCACTTCCCGTCCTCCCTCCTCTCCGGCCGACGCTATCGCGGTCGCGGCAGGCCGGCGGTCAGCACGGGTCACGGGGTCCCCCGGGGGGGTGCGGGCCCCCGGGGGGTTGCGGGCCCCCCCCTGGGGACGGGCCCGGTCGCAGTCGCGACCGCTGCGACCGCGGTAGTTACGCCACTGTGTCCATCCGATGGTGTAATGGGCAGACCTTTGTGGGGAATCCGGTGAAGTGGTGTTGGAAGACCGGCTCCGTCAACTAGGGGAGGAGAATGTACCTACCTGAGTAGGTCTGTGTGCATGCACTTTGGTTGGAGCATTCACTCATTGCCACGGGAGAAGGGAACTGTGGGAGCAGCATTCATTTTTATTATATTTAGAACCTATTTTAGTAAATATAATATGTATTTCAGTAGTATTAAATAGAGAGGTGAGATATTATCTTAGATAACAGTTTAGGGTGCGGCAAGACCAGTTACAAAGGCGTTACGATTGTCATTACGGTTAGACGTTATGGTTGTCCCAATATTGGTGAAGACTCCTTTCCCCTCTACCTTTCCCCCTCTGTCACCTAGGGCAAAGATTTTGGGTAAGATTTTGAATGTCCTCAAAAGGGGGGAATGTTATGGGTAATAAATAGTAAATGATTTATATTATTTATTAGAAGACATACAGAATTCTCTTAGAAAGGGCTAGAGGCCTGTTTGTAGGAAAAGGGCCTTGGCCTTGCTCTTTTCCCTAATGTTTTGAGCCGTACTGAAAGTCTTATCAGGATGTCTTTGGACTAAATGTTCACTTCAAGGCTAATTAAACTAACTAATACGCAGAAAATGTAATTAAATGTTTTCCAGAATAAAATGTATATTCAGCATAAAATGACGCAACATCTAGTATCTAGTAACACCCCTTTGCACATCCCTTTAAGGATAAGTAATAAAACTGCTAGCTGGTCCCTTAATAAAGGTCTTTGTCATTAAGCTCTACATTGAGACAAAACTGTGTCAGCGTGGATTCTTTATACTGTGATGACGTGCACGCACCCAGACAAAGCATCCAATTTGGCAGCAGACAATTAAGATGACAGCCTCACCCGAAAGGTGTGGGGGTATCCATTACAAAACTAAGGCTGGGCTGGCCAACTAGTGGAAACACAAGTCAAATTATTATCAGTGTAACTTAAATATAAAAAAGTAATACTGGTTAACTTTAAGTGACTATAAGCACAACGGTGCAATGTTTCAGCAAGTCCAGGCAGTTTAGACAGTTCCTAGTCGCTCGATGCACCGCTAATGCTACCAGTGGGCGATGGCAGTGGGGTTTGAGGGCATCACACGTATATAGTGCAATGTGCATGGGAACAGTATTGGCAGGCACAATTACCTGCATCACTCTGCTGTTGTAGCAACTCACACTGGTGCTGTAAGGCAGATGTGGCTCAGGTATGCCAGAGTAGCATTGCATCTGGGATCCGCTGCGGAGATGGATACTTGCACTTGATGTGCTACTGTGGCTTGACCCATAAGTGCTGATGGTGCTGACGTTATCATTGTCAGAAAAGCGCTTTGTGGATTCTAATGGCTGTCCTAGGAGCCAGTCTTTTGACATTCACAGCAAACCTCCCTTTTTATTACCCCACAGAGTGATATACTCAACAAACAGTATCACTGGGGTAAAGTGTACAGTCATGGCCAAAAGTTTTGAGAATGATACAAATATTAATTTTAACAAAGTCTACTGCTTCAGTATTTCTAATGGCAATTTGCATATACTCCAGAATGTCATAAAGAGTGATCAGCTTAACAGCAATTACTTGCAAAGTTAATATTTGCCTAGAAAATGAAGTTTAACCCCCAAAACACATTTCAACATCATTGCAGTCCTGCCTTAAAAAGAGCAGCTAACATTGTTTTAGTGATTGTTCCATTAACACATGTGTGGGTGTTAATGAGGACAGGGCTGGCGATCAATCAGTCATAATTAAGTAAGAATGACACCACTGGACACTTTAAAAGGAGGCTGGTGCTTGGTATCATTGTTTCTCTTCAGTTAACCATCGTTATCTCTAAAGAAACATGTGCAGCCATCATTGCACTGCACAAAATTGGCCTAACAGGGAAGAGTATCGCAGCTAGAAAGATTGCACCTCAGTCAACAATCTATCGCATTATCAAGAACTTCAAGGAGAGAGCTTCCATTGTTGTCAAAAAGGCTCCAGGGCGCCAAAGAAAAACCAGCAAGCGCCAGGACCGTATCTTAAAACTGTTTCAGCCGCGGGATCGGACTACCAGCAGTGCCGAGATTGCTCAGGAATGGCAGCAGGCTGGTGTGAGTGCTTCTGCACGCACTGTGAGGTGGAGACTCTTTGAGCAAGGCCTGGTTTCAAGGAGGGTAGCAAAGAAGCCACTTCTCTCCAAAAAAACATCAGGGACCGACTGATATTCTGCAAAAGGTACAGGGAGTGGACTGCTGAGGACTGGGGTAAAGTCATTTTCTCTGATGAATCCCCTTTTCGATTGTTTGGGACATCTGGAAAACAGCTTATTCGGAGAAGAAGAGGTGAGCGCTACCACCAGTCTTGTCTCATGCCAACTGTAAAGCCTCCTGAAACCATTTATGTGTGGGGTTGCTTCTCAGCCAAGGGAATCGGCTCACTCACAGTCTTGCCTAAAAACACAGCCATGAATAAAGAATGGTACCAGAATGTCCTCCAAGAGCAACTTCTCCCAACCGTCCAAGAGCAGTTTGGCGCCCAACAATGCCTTTTCCAGCATGATGAAGCACCTTGCATAAAGCAAAGGTGATAACTAAATGGCTCAGGGAACAAAACGGAGATTTTGGGTCCATGGCCTAGAAACTTTCCAGATCTTAATCCCATTGAGAACTTGTGGTCAATCATCAAGAGACGGGTGGACAAACAAAAACCAACAAATTCTGGCAAAATGCAAGCATTGATTATGCAAGAATGGACTGCTATCAGTCAGGATTTGGTCCAGAAGTTGATTGAGAGCATGCCAGGGAGAATTGCAGAGGTCCTGAAGAAGAACGGTCAACACTGCAAATATTGACTTGCTGCATTAACTCATTCTAACTGTCAATATAACCTTTTGGTACTGATAATATGATTGCAATTATATTTCTGTATGTGATATAAACATCAGACAAACACAAATAAAAACCAGGGGGCAGCAGATCATGTGAAAATATAATTTTGGTGTCATTCTCAAAACTTTTGGCCATGACTGTACACTGCTCCTTGCTATCATACTTTGGTAATATGTCTCTCCTTGATACGAATATGTCCTGGTAGAACCTTACCTCCTTGATGAAGCCAAAACCCCTTTTCCGGGGTCAATGACTGTGCCTGTCTGCCTCAGTCTGGGGTCATCGCTCATAGTTTGCCTGGCCTTTTCTTTGGATGCCAAGTCTGTTGCCTTAGCTTCCACTCGCCTATAACTTTCAGAGATGGGATAATGATGGGTTTCCTCTATTTCTGCTTCTTCCTCTTTATCGGCAAACACCTCTGAACAGACCACCCATTCAGTCTGCCCCACTACTGCAGCCTTCACAATCTCTATTGCGCAGTCTGCTTCATCCTGGCCAGAAACAGCAAACTCTTCCTCCCACGGGACAATAGGGTTTTCTGCCTCTGGTATCGATGACTCCTCCTTTCCTACTGCTCTTGGGGCCTCTGGTGATGGTGGGTATCTAAAAATCTGAGCAGCCACATCTACCATATCAGGGGGTGTTATAGGTACCATCAACTAGTATCACCCCATAGTAGCAGGGCTAAAAGAGGTAGGGTGTTCTTCAGCACCAGCTCCATCCACCCTAGTTCATTACTAGGGGCCATGGACCAGGACAGGGCTAAGACTGCAGCCGCTACTACTTGTTGGGCCGTAACGGAGCAAACTGGGACCGGGGTGCATTGCGGTCCTATCTACTCCTGTGGTGTGTCAGCCTCTGTGCACTTCGGTGCAGACTGGATCTCCTCTGGTGCAGTGGCGTGCATGGCCCTATCTGGGTTATCATCCCTCGCAGCCTCCGGCTGCACCGCGAGGCTTTCACTCTTCGACGCGAACGGCGCTTCAGGGAGCGGTGTGGCTGGGACGGCAGCTGCGTTGATCTTCTCCTCCGCAGGTGGCGGTAAGGTCACTGGTACCAGAGTTGGTGCTCTGGCCACGAAGGGGGTCCCTGCCTCCTGCTCCTCTTGTTCTTCATTGAGCAGGCATAGTAATCATCATCAGTATCCAGAGCAGGGAAGAGGGGTGCATGCTGACAAGAGGCCTGTAATAAAGTTGGGCCCATAGAGAGGGCAGGAACCCCACCCTCCACATAATACAGCCAATGTGGTCGACCACATATGTCCTCATACCTCCCCTCCATTCATCTGATCATGTAGGCAGGTCTGCTCTCCACTGTGGTTAGGGACCATGTGCAGGCCACCGCCATTTGGTCCTGCATCGTGGGGGCCTGCTGAAGGGCTGCGACTAGCCTTGCCTAGCAGTATAGTTTATCTCTCAATTTATGGTCCTTGTCCCCCATGGCATCTCGTCATGCCGCTGGTGGTTCTCTTGCATCCCCTGACATGGCTGCTCCCTTCTTCCACTTGTAGGCAGCAGTGATGGTGTCCTGCTTCTCACATGTTCAGGCCTTTTCTCTGCAGCTGTCCTGCTCCTTCTTCTCTCGAATCTCTGGCCACCACCTTTTGGGAGGTGGAGTTCGCTCTGTACCCAGGCTTGCAATACAGGGGGGTGGTGCATCTGGCTGATGGACACACCGACTTAGATTAGAGTCCATGGAGGCATTGAGGGGTTGGCTGCATTTTTGGTAATGCTGGAAGGCTCTTCTCATGATGGGACGGAACAGCATGCCCCTAGCCCAGCACATGGTTCCGTAGCATGGCAGACCCCATTATACAGTTCAATCTCACACAGTCTTTGGCACATCTAACGGCAGACAGGACCCTGGTTAATGGGATTCTGAATCCTGTTACTGACGCCATGTTGCGGTGTCAGAGCCGGGGTGCGCAACCATCCGGGTTCAGACAGTTTGGGGGATCTCATCGTGGTTGTTCCAGAAGTCTTGGCACATACCAAACATGTTAAAGGGTGAGTATAAACAGGTGTAATAGTTTGTTGTGACGCCTACTAGAATTCTTGCCTGTAGGTGACTGCACGGTCATCACATTGCCACGGTAGCACAGTGTCTCATCACAATGGAAGAGGGGAATGTGACACAGGTATAACAGAAATCAGAAAACAATGTGCAACACATACAATGAATAACCATGCGCCACTGATGTACAGAAATTAGAAAATAATGTGCAATAGATACAATGAATAACCATGCACCCCCGATGTACAGAAATCAGAAAACAAAGTGTAACATATACAATGAATAACCATGCGCCTCCAATGTACAGAAATCAGAAAACAATGTGCAACATATACAATATACTAGCTGTAGTACCCGGCTACGCCCGGGTTAATAAATAACTGATGTTAGCTATAACAAAATTGGATTTGAATATTTCATATTAATGACCTGTAGGAAAATAGAAGCTGAGCTGTGATTGGTTGCTATAGGCAGCCTGATAAATTTCCAGCCAACAGTAATCCCTCCCCCCGGCCGGGCAGTATGTTACCTCACACATACACATAATAAACAGCTCATGTGACTGACATCTGCCTTAATTCTCTATATGGCACATGTGTTGCACATTGGCTGTTTTTAATCAGATGTTTATGTTTGGAAATTAAAGATAGCACACGTATGAGGCGAGTTGTGTGAGGTGATTTGTGCACATCTGTGTCTGTCTGTGTGGTGTATGTGTCCCTGGGGTGTGTGTATGTGTGTGTCCCTGTAGGGTGAGTGCATGTGCCCCTATAGGGTGTGCATGTGTGTGTGTCCCTGTGGGGAGGGGTTTGTGTGCTGTGTGTGTCTCTGTTGTGTGTGTCTCTTTGTGGTGTGTGTGTGTCCCTGTGGGGTGAGTGCATGTGTCCCTATAGGGTGTGTATGTGTGTGTGTCCCTGTGGGGGGGTCTGTGTGGTGTGTGTGTCTCTTTGTGGTGTGTGTGTGTGTCCCTGTGGGGTGAGTGCATGTGTCCCTATAGGGTGTGTATGTGTGTGTGTGTCTGTGGGGGGGTCTGTGTGGTGTGTGTGTGTCTCTTTGTGGTGTGTGTGTGTGTCCCTGTGGGGTGAGTGCATGTGTCGCTATAGGGTGTGTGTCCCCGTGGGGGTGTGTGTGTCTCTGTGTTGTGTGTGTCTCTTTGTGGTGTGTGTGTGTTTGTTCGGGTGCGTGGTGAGTATCCAATGTTGGGGCTGCACCTTAGCGACTATATACTTGCTGTTACTCTTTGTGTGCATGTGGTGTGTATACATGTCCCCGTGCGTGGTGAATATCTCATGTTTGGGCCCCACCTTAGTGACTATATGCTGGTATATGCTGTTAGTCTTTGGCGCTATCATTAAGCCCCTCTCATTCACAACTGTCAACTGGTAACTGTCACTTTTTCCCCTTTATGTAGATAGGGGCAAAATTGTTTGGTGAATTGGAATGCGCGGGGTTTAAATTTCGCCTCACAACATAGCCTATGACGGTCCCGGGGTCCAGACGTGTGACTGTGCAAAATTTTGTAGCTATAGCTGACAGCTGTCGATTTTCCTCCAACACTTTTCCATTCACTTTTTCTCCATTATGTAGATAGGGGCAAAATTGTTTGGTGAACTGGAACGCGCAGGGTTAAAATTTCACCTCACAACATAGCCTCCCGGGGTCCAGATGTGTGACTGTGCAAAATTTTGTGGCTGTAGTTGCAACCGTGTAGATGCCAATCCCGGATATACATACATACACACACACACACACACACACACTCACACACACATACACACATTCAGCTTTATATATTAGATAACCATTCGCCAGTCATTATGCAATGACACCACCTTAAGGGAGACCTGGTACTATACTTTGTTTCCCCCTAAAGAAGCTGATCCTTGCAATCCGATAAACAGCTCTAGGTGTTCAGGGATTCACTTTAGGGGTTCTCTGCTCTGGGCAGGACACTATCTTGACATGGGTATGTGCAGTTTGGTTTGATTCATGTCAAGGGGTGATTTTAGTCACCTTCAACATGGCTAAGGGGTCAGTACTATTGACTCATGGTTTGTGCACATTGTAATTTTATGGAGTGTTAGGCGCCTTTCACATAAGCGTTTTTCGCTGAATGCGCCAAATCCGGCAGATTTACCACATTTGCTGCATCTGTCACGTAATGGCTACACTTGCAGCACACTTGCGGAACACTTGTGGCAATCCCAATTCATTCTCTGTGGGGCTTGTGGCAGGTGCGGCAAGTGTGGCCGTGCAAAAAAAAACCCGCAGCTATCTGCATTTTTTTGCCCGGATGCAACTGCCAGATTTGCCAGCTTGATTCAAAACCGCACTTGCCGCACCTGCTATAAGCCTTATAGAGAATGAATGGGGGCTTGTCGCAGGTGCACCCCAAGTTGGCTATTAGACGGCAGATGCTGTAAATCTGCCAGATCTGCCGCTTTTAGCGAAAAACGCTAATGTGAATGGGGCCTTCCATATGCTTCATTTACTGACATGTAGTTGGATGTTTGGAACTAAGGACAAGTTCCTTTATGTTCCTGTGTCACCCCAGGATTCGGTTGCCACAGATACACCTGGGACAGAGAAGGAACTCCACATCAGGTAAGCCCGCACACAACACCTTCCACTCCAGACCTGAAGGGGGATCTCTACAAGCCGAGTTCAGGCGAGGTTCCCTATAAATTCAGGCCTGAGGGCGGAGTTAGTTAGTGCAGTTCCGGGGAGAACTGTGAAGACATCCTGGTGCTAAGCCTGTACAAGTGAGTAATACTAACCTGTGTGAGGGGTAGTAGTAGCAGGGCGAGTGGAGCCATACTGGTTCACCTCAAAGGAACAGAGCCTGAAACCGGACACCAGAGTCTGTGACTGCAAGGGACCTGTTAGCCAAGTAGTAAAGACCGGAGGCCAGGGAGACTGCAGGTCTTTTGGCCACAGCAGCACTTGAGGCACAGTCATTTAGCAGAGCCCGGGACCGCAGTGGATACAGCGGTGCCCACAGCAGAGCTCTCACAGCCTGCCATACAAGTGATGACTATAAGAGAGGGTCAGGACTTATCTTCAGACAGCCTGGGACTAGAAACACACATAGCGCAGTAAGAAGGCCTTATATTCGCCAAGTGTGGAGATCCTGAACTGTTACCAGACCACCCGGACCCATACCATCAGAGACTGTACCCTGTATAATACCTGCAACATCAGTAAAATGTACGGAAACAATAACCTTGGGTGTGTCTGTTATTACAGCCCTTGATTCTGCTCCCTCCATAGACTGTCCTGCAATTCCCTCACCTGATGAGCTGCACACTTGCAGCAGTGAAACTGACAAGTGACTGTGCTGTGTGGTAAGCTGCCTCCCTGTGTAAAAGCCATAAATTATTACAACTGCCCCGGGGACCCCACTCCACCTACAGGGAGCATAACCATCATGCTGCTCCACCATCACCCCGGAGGACTGTCCCACAGCCAAGGTAACATTACCGGAACCATAGGTGGCGTCCCAAAACACTTTTTATTTTGTTTTTATTGACTGTTATACCCTTTTTAAGCGACCACCAGGGACATGGGATCCGGCAACAGGCCCCAGTGACATTTCCCATGAACTACAAAATTAGGGTCTGGGGGCACCACTATCACATATAGGTAGGATCTATCCCACTATGCAAAAACATGTAGCAATTGAAGAAAAAGAACATAGCAGCAGGGATGATCACTATAATCAATCTTTATTACGGTAATATAAAAAACTCAATAGAAAAACACAAAACACCACTGACCACCTCTTAAATTTAAAAACAATTAAAACCAAAAAAGGTGTTACAAAGCTGGTGTACAAAGGTATGTACAGGTTACTGAGCAATAGACAATAATACCGAGTCAGAGTATAGTACAATGTAATTTGCTGGCAGATCTAAACAAATGTCTCAAATAAAGTCCATTTGCAATCAAATTACATTACAGTATGCCAAATTGTGCCCTATTAACCGTAATTACACTGCACCCTTGCAGCTATGGTCAGGGCCTAACCCTCCAAGCTTAACCATAAAAGAAGAACAGTAAGGTCTTGTACACCCTCTAAAATGTCCTGCATAAAGGCCAAGGATACAGAGTAATCTGCCAGCCAACTCAACCCTCAGGTATATACAATATGATCACTATAATCACATACCCAGCCACCAGCTATCCGAGGACCCGACCCAACGCGTGTCGTCCGCCTAGGACTTCCTATAGAGTCACATCAGCGGTCATGTGACTCTTACATCGCGAGACTTCCTGTTAGCATCTGAGGATAGAGCTGGATCGCGCCGCTGGAGCCGGGAAAGGTAAGAATAAAAGATGCTGAGCTATTTTTAACCCCTGCTGTCTGCAGGAGAGGAGGGGGAGAGGGGAGCACCGGGGCCTGCAGGGGGGGTTAAGGTACTCGCCAGATCCGGCCGCTTCCGGCCACATCCGCCCACTATCGCGCTCCTCCTCCCAGCTCCGGAGGAGAGGAGGGGGAGAGGGGAGCACCGGGGCCTGCACAGGGGAGAGCAGCACTGTCACCTCTGTGTGCATAGTACCTGCAGCACCATTGTCACCTCTGTGTGCATAGTACCTGCAGCGCCATTGTTACCTCTGTGTGTATAGTACCTCTAGCACCATTGTCACCTCTGTGTGTATACTACCTCCAGCACCATTGTTACCTCTGTGTGTATAGTACCTGCAGCACCATTGTCACCTCTGTGTGTATAGTACCTCCAGCACCATTGTCACCTCTGTGTGCATAGTACCTGGGGCGCCATTGTCACCTCTGTGTGTATAGTACCTGCAGCGCCATTGTCACCTCTGTGTGTATAGTACCTGCAGCACCATTGTCACCTCTGTGTGTATAGCACCTGCAGCACCATTGTCACCTCTGTGTGTATAGTACCTCCAGCACCATTGTCACCTCTGTGTGTATAGTACCTGTAGCGCCATTGTCACCGCTGTGTGTATAGTACCTCTAGCACCATTGTCACCTCTGTGTGTATAGTACCTCCAGCATCATTGTCACCTCTGTGTGTATAGCACCTGCAGCACCATTGTCACCTCTGTGTGTATAGTACCTGCAACGCCATTGTCACCTCTGTGTGTATAGTACCTGCAGCGCCATTGTCACCTCTGTGTGTATAGCACCTGCAGCGCCATTGTCACCTCTGTGTGTATAGTACTTGCAGCACCATTGTCACCTCTGTGTGTATATCACCTGCAGCACCATTGTCACCTCTGTGTGTATAGTACCTGCAGCGCCATTGTCACTTCTGTGTGTATAGTACCTGCAGCACCATTGTCACCTCTGTGTGTATAACACCTGCAGCGCCATTGTCACCTCTGTGTGTATAGCACCTGCAGCGCCATTGTCACCTCTGTGTATATAGTACCTGCATCACCATAGTCACCTCTGTGTGTATAGTACCTGCAGCGCCACTGTCACCTCTGTGTGTATAGTACCTGCAGCGCCATTGTCACCTCTGTGTGTATAGCACCTGCAGCGCCATTGTCACCTCTGTGTGTATAGTACCTGCAGCGCCATTGTCACCTCTGTGTGTATAGTACCTGCAGCACCATTGTTACCTCTGTGTGTATAGTACCTACAGCGCCATTGTCACCTCTGTGTGTATAGTACCTGCAGCGCCATTGTCACCTCTGTGTGTATAGCACCTGCAGCGCCATTGTCACCTCTGTGTGTATAGCACCTGCAGAGCCATTGTCACTTCTGTGTGTATAGTACCTGCAGCGCCATTGTCACCTCTGTGTGTATAGCACCTGCAGCGCCATTGTCACCTCTGTGTGTATAGTACCTGCAGCGCCATTGTCACCTCTGTGTGTATAGCACCTGCAGGGCCATTGTCACCTCTGTGTGTATAGCACCTGCAGCGCCATTGTCACCTCTGTGTGTATAGCACCTGCAGCGCCATTGTCACCTCTGTGTGTATAGCACCTGCACCATTGTCACCTCTGTGTGCATAGTACCTGCAGCACCATTGTCACCTGTGTGTGCATAGTACCTTCAGCACCATTGTCACCTCTGTGTGTATTGTACATGCACCATTGTCACCTCTGTGTGCATAGTACCTGCAGCACCATTGTCACCTCTGTGTGCATAGTACCTGCAGCACCTTTGTCACCTCTGTGTGCATAGTACCTGCAGCACCATTGTCACCTCTGTGTGTATTGTACCTGCACCATTGTCACCTCTGTGTGTATAGTACCTGCAGCACCATTGTCACCTCTGTGTGCATTGTACCTGCACCATTGTCACTTCTGTGTGTATAGTACCTGCAGCACCATTGTCACCTCTGTGTGTATAATACCTGCAGCACCATTGTCACCTCTGTGTGTATTGTACCAGCACCATTGTCACCTCTGTGTGTATAGTACCTGCAGCACCATTGTCACCTCTGTGTGTATAGTACCTGCAGCACCATTGTCACCTCTGTGTGTATAGTACCTGCAGCACCATTGTCACCTCTGTGTGTATATAGTACCTGCAGCACCATTGTCACCTCTGTGTGCATAGTACCTGCAGCACCATTGTCACCTCTGTGTGTATAGTACCTGCAGCACCATTGTCACCTCTGTGTGTATTGTACCAGCACTATTGTCACCTCTGTGTGTATAGTACCTGCAGCACCATTGTCACCTCTGTGCATATAGTACCTGCAGCACCATTGTCACCTCTGTGTGCATAGTACCTGCAGCACCATTGTCACCTCTGTGTGCATAGTACCTGCAGCACCATTGTCCCCTCTGTGTGTATTGTACCTGCACCATTGTCACCTCTGTGTGTATAATACCTGCAGCACCATTGTCACCTCTGTGTGTATTGTACCAGCACCATTGTCACCTCTGTGTGTATAATACCTGCAGCACCATTGTCACCTCTGTGCGTATAGTACCTGCAGCACCATTGTACCCCTGTGTGTATAGTATCTGCAGCACCATTGTCACCTCTGTGTGTATAGTACCTGCAGCACCATTGTCACCTCTGTGTGTATAGAACCTGCAGCACCATTGTCACCTCTGTGTGTATAGTACCTGCAGCGCCATTGTCACCTCTGTCTGTATAGTACCTGCAGCGCCATTGTCACCTCTGTCTGTATAGTACCTGCAGCGCCATTGTCACTTCTGTGTGCATAGTACCTGCAGCACCATTGTCACCTCTGTGTGCATAGTACCTGCAGCACCATTGTCACCTCTGGGTGTATAGTACCTGCAGCACCATTGTCACCTCAGTGTGCATAGTACCTGCAGCACCATTGTCACCTCTGTGTGTATAGTACCTGCAGCACCATTGTCACCTCTGTGTATATAGTACCTGCAGCACCATTGTCACCTCTGTGTGTATAGTACCTGCAGCACCATTGTCACCTCTGTGTGTATATTACCTGCAGCACCATTGTCACCTCTGTGTGTATAGTACCTGCAGCACCATTGTCACCTCTATGTGTATAGTACCTGCAGCACCATTGTCACCTCTGTGTGTATAGTACCTGCAGCATCATTGTCACCTCTGTGTGTATAGTACCAGCACCATTGTCACCTCTGTGTGTATTGTACCAGCACCATTGTCACCTCTGTGTGTATTGTACCAGCACCATTGTCACCTCTGTGTGTATATAGTACGAGCAGCACTGTCTCCTCTGTGTGTATTGTACTAACAGCACTGTCACCTGTGTGTATACTACCACCAGCATCAACACTGTCACCTGTGTGTATAGTATCACCAGCATCAGCACTGTCACCTGTGTGTATAGTACCAGAGGGGTCTTGCCCCCTCTTGCCACCCCCACTGCGGTTCCCTGTCTCCCTCCTGCCCTAATATGGCTGCTGTTCCCCGGCCCCCTCCTGCCAGCACACAGCCACTCTTTCCCGGCTCCCTCCTGCCCTCACCCGCCTGCTCTTCCACAGCTTGCTCCTGCCCGCACCCGCCGCTGTGCCCTCCTGCAAGCAATCAAAGATATTGTCACAGGATTTAAACCCAGCTTCACTTTGCATTATTCTTAAATCTTCATAAATAAACTACATACATAGTCTAGAATACCCGATTCTTTAGAATCGGGCCGCCATCTAGTTATAATAATAAATATATTCACAAAAAATTCCTTTAAAAATGTAAAGCTATCTTAAACTGATGATTTAAAGGCATTGTAAGCTTCTTGGACTTCCCAGCTGCTTCCTTATCTGGTACTGTTTCCAAAATTCAGACACTGCAAGTGTCAAAATACCTTGAAACTCCAGGAAGCTTAAAAAAATTTCAAAAACTTCCCAAAAATTCTACAGCTTAACACAAACTGGTAGACCCGATGGCTTGGGACATTCCTAACTGTAGGTTAGGTGTTGTCTTCAGCCAACGGGTCTTCCGGCAAGCGCTTTGGCCCCAAATAACCAGGTGAAGTTTTTAGGCTGTTTTAAATTTTGAACTTTTTTTCGAACTTAGCTGGATTTGCTGACTTTCAGGGAAAGTGGTCGGGTTTCCAGTCAACAAACCAGCCAGTGAAATTGGCAAACATGTTCAAGCAAAGTTCCCTCATCTCTACTTAGAGGCTCCACTCACGATCACGGACCCGGCTACTAAGCACTGGCACAGAGAAGTACCCGATTCCACGGATATCACCAAACAATTGTCTGATTCAGTTCTCAAAGCCATCTTTCTCAAAGTTTCACTGTCCTCCACGCATTTGACCATGATGGAAACTTGTTGCTCCATCTTCTCCATAGTTGCCTTATTTACCGACTGGTACTCTGTTAAGCAACTTCTGAGCTCAGACATCTCTCTTGCCATCACACCTACTCATCTCTCAGTGGCCTGTCTCTGAAGCTCCTCTTTCTTCAACTCGTCCTTCATCAGCAGAGTCTTCTCAGGCATCTTTTTTTAGCATACCCACTCAGCTCTCAACAGTCTGTCGTCGAAGCTTTTCTTGCTTCAGATGGGCTTCTACCATCTCTTTGAGCCTCCTTAGCTTGGCTCTACTACTCTCTGGATCAGTTGGGCTTACATCATTCGAGGAGGTATTTGCTTCACACCTCAGTTTTTAGTGGCTTCTCCCACTTTTGCACTCTCGGTCTTCACCTATATATCATCTGTGTCACCTTCATCCCTATCTTGTGTCTCTGCAGTCTCACCTTCAGCTCTCTTGTGGGTCTTCAAAACTTCAGAGGTTTTCTCATGCTGCATCTCTTTGGTCTCAGATTTGTGTGGATTACCGGTATGCTCTATGTGACTTTCAGGGAAGCTCACTTCCCTGACCCTCTCTACTAATATACTATCAGCTACTTGTTCAGAGACTGGAGCAGACAACCCCACCCACCATCTTCTTGGCTGGCTCTTTCTCATTGTCTTCCATTTGTGGACTACCCTCATCACTGTCAGTTTTCTGGCAGCACACGGTTACTACTGGGAATGTTACCGCTGTCTTCTTCCTCATGTTTTCAGAATCTGGAACAGAATTCCCACTTGGAATGGCAGTTTGCAACAGGACCTGATCTTCCTTTACATTTTCAGAGAGTGCAACTTGTCTGGCCTCTCTGTGTACTCTACATCTCAGGTGATGAGAAGATTTACTCTCCTTGCTCAGCTTTTCGTTACTGTACTCAGTTTCTACTTTATTAGACTCACAGTCCATATCGTCAATCACCCTGGTACTTTGGAACAACATGTCCTCACCAGGTGTCAGTCTCCGGACCTACTACATTTTCAAACATCCCACTGTCATGTATCTCTGTAGACGTCACTTCTCTGAGTTGTGGAGACCCACCATTTTTCTTGGTCACCCCTAACTCTGAAGTATCACATTTGGGAAATACCAACTTGTTATTACATACACATAAATACATCACAAGTAGAGATGAGCAATGTTCGATTAGAATTGCTCACCAATTTCAAATTCGACCTGTTTTGGGCTATGTTCGAGCCATGCGACGAATCCGAACAATTTGCTAAAAATCCGGTAATTTGAGGTTATGTTCGATAATGGTCCGTTGACCAAAAGCGCTACTGACTTTTTACAGTAATGCTTTTGTTCAATGTTATTATGAGTTTCAGTGTCTAGGAATAGTGGGCGGGAGGGGGGTTTGGTGAGAGGTCTGTTGTCAAATATTGCAGACCTCCATTTTTTTTACCTTCCCGCACTCACTGCAGGCCGGCGCCGGCAGCATCTCTACTGAGCTGACGCGGCCGCATGTCTGGCAGGATGACTTCCGGTACCGAGGGCAGCATGGAGAACAAGATCTTTGAGTAGGGGACACAGCTGCACAGCAGGTGAGTGGTCGGTGTTCTCTGTATAGATGTGTGTCCCTGCACATGGCTGGTAATGTTGCATTGCACTGGGCTGGGGATGAATGATGCCCTGGCCTGGTACTGGTGTCCTGGGCTGGTACTGGAGCCCTGAGCTGGTACTGGTGCACTGGACTGGTACTGGTGTACTGGGCTGGTACTGATCCACTAACCTGGTGCACAGGGCTAGTACTGCTGCACTTGGCTGCTGTAGTGGGCTGGTACTGGTGCTGTGGCCTGGTAATGATGCCTGGGCTGGTGATGGTGCACTGGCTGGTACTGGTGCACTGAACTGGTACTGGTGCACTGAACTGGAACTGGTGCACTGAGCTGGCACACTGGGCTGGTACTGGTGCACTGGGCTGATATGGGTGCACTGAGCTGGTGTACTGGGCTGGTACAGGTGCACTGGGCTGGTACTGGAGCCCTGGGCTGGTACTGGTGCACTGGGCTGGTATTGGTCCACTGGGCTGGTACTGGTGCACTGGACTGGTACTGGTGCTCTGGCCTACTACTGGTGCACTGGGCTGGTATTGGTGCACTGGGCTGGTACAGGTGCACTGGCCTGGTAGTGGTGCACTGGAATGGTACTGGTGCATTGGGCTGGTACGGGTGCACTGGCCTGGTACTGATGCCCTGGGCTGGTGATGCTGCATTGGTCTGGTACTGGTGCACTGGACTGGTACTGATGCACTGGGCTGGTACTGGTGCACTGAGCTGGTGTACTGGGCTGGTACTGGTGCACTGGGCTGGTACTGGAGCCCTGGGCTGGTACTGGTGCACTGGCCAGGTACTGTTTCACTGGGCTGGTACTGGTGCACTGAGTTGGTGCACTGGTCTGGTATTGGTGCACTAGGCTGGTACTGGTGCACTGGATTGGTACTGGTGCCCTGGCCTACTACTGGTGCACTGGGCTGGTATTAGTGCACTGGGTTGACACTGGTGTACTAGGCTGCTACTGGTTCACTGGGCTGGTACTAGTGCCCTGGTCTGGTACTGGTGCACTGGACTGGTACTGGTGCATTGGGCTGGTACTGGTGCACTGAGCTGGTACACTGGGCTGGTATTGGTGCTCTTGACTGGTGATAGTCTAGTGGACTGGTGATGGTGCACTGGACTGGTTCACTCGACTGGTGCTGGTGCTCTAGACTGGTGATAGTGCTCTGGACTGGTGATGGTGCTCTAGGCTGATGCTCTGGACTGGTGATGGCGCTCTGGGCTGGTGATGGGGCACTGGGCTGGTGATGGTGCACTGAGCTGGTGCACTGGGCTGGTATTGGTGCACTAGGCTGGTACTGGTGCACTGGATTGGTACTGGTGCCCTGGCCTACTACTGGTGCACTGGGCTGGTATTAGTGCACTGGGCTGGTACTGGTGTACTAGGCTGCTACTGGTTCACTGGGCTGGTACTAGTGCCCTGGTCTGGTACTGGTGCACTGGACTGGTACTGGTGCATTGGGCTGGTACTGGTGAACTGAGCTGGTACACTGGGCTGGTATTGGTGCTCTTGACTGGTGATAGTGCAGTGTACTGGTGATGGTGCACTGGACTGGTTCACTCGACTGGTGCTGGTGCTCTAGACTGGTGATAGTGCTCTGGACTGGTGATGGTGCTCTAGGCTGATGCTCTGGACTGTTGATGGTGTTCTGGGCTGGTGATGGGGCACTGGGCTGGTGATGGTGCACTGAGCTTGTGATGCTGCACTGGGCTGGTGATGGTGCTCTGGGCTGCTGCTGGTGCTCTGGACTGGTGATGGTGCTCTGGGCTGGTGATGGTGCACTGGACTGGTGATGGTGCACTGAGCTAGTGATGGTGCACTGGGCTGGTGATGGTACATTGAGCTGGCTCAGGATTATATCAGTCGGAAAATTATGAGTAAATGTGGGGAAGTTGCTAAAAAAATACTCTCCTATTCAAGCCCCCATTGCTCCAGCATTACCAGGCTGCAGTATGCTATACGGAGGATAATAGAGGCCACAGAGTGCTATTTGGAGGATGATATAGGGAGATTAATAGAGGCCGCAGTATGCTATATGGAAGATGATTGAGGCTGCAGTATGCTATACAGAGGGTACTAAAGACTACAGAATGCTATATGGAGGATAATAGAGGCCACAATATTCTATATGTAGCAAAATAGAGACCACACAAACATTAAATCACCATGATTGAGATAACATCCCTATGGCTCCTGCCTGTAGAGCTCAGCTCCCTCCCTCAATAGATGGGGGCCCAGAGAGAGGGGGATCATACATCCCTGTAGCTCCTGTAGAGCTCAGCTCACACCCAGTCTATGTGCCCCCTAGTCCTCTGCAGTACTTTATATGCCCTCGGTGTCTCCTGTGTAATGTATATACAGCTGTCTCCTATGTGACATATATATGATTTACAAAACTTATTATCACAGAGTTAATTGTGCTCCAGAACAATGCAAACCTAGCTATGTTTGTAAGTGATCTGGTGTTTGGTGGGAACTATTAATGTGTGATTGGTGAGTACATGGGGCAGTAGTGGAGTTTTCCTAATTGTGGAGGGATGGACCTGTGGCGGAGGTGAAGCTGGGGTGCAGGCAGAGCTGGGGTGGAGTCTCACGGGGCCACAAAAGTTTGCGAGTGAGGGGCCTTAAAATTCCTAGTGGCAGCCCTGAAAAGCGTTACTGACTTTTCACAGTAATGCTTTTGTTCAACATTATTATGAGTTTCAGTGTCTGGGAATAGTGCGCGGGAGGAGGGGCTGGGGAGAGGTCTGTGTCCAAATAATATAGATCTCCATTTTTTTTTCGTTACCACACTTACCGTGGGTGGTCCAGTCTGTCAGCTCAGAACGCAGAGAGCAAAATGCACTTTTTGCACACAAAGGCTTGTTTCATTGGCTGGATATCTGAAATAAGAGATAATGCACAATAGGGTCTTATCCTTCAGACAGGTAACAGCAATAAAACCTATTGAAAGCTGCTCACCTGATATGGTTGTGTAACCCACAACCAAGTATGATCCTTAAAAACAGCTGCTGTACGGTCCGCACCTCCACTGGTAAGTAAAGACTATCTGGATGAAGGATGAAGTACCCCTCGACCTGAGCTGCTGTAAATGACCAACAGAAACATGGGATATCTGGGATAAGATGTAGGATTAATTCCGACGTGTTTCGGAGCTGCTACCGGGCTCCTTCCTTAGGGACAATTGTTGAGACAATTGCTGAGACTGTATGAGGCACTTTAACTGCTCCTTAAGTTCATTAGGATTTGCTGCTCCCTTCAAAACAATTTTTATCTGCTCCCCTGTTCATCTGAAAGCTATGGTTTGCTCAGAACCATTTGCAGCTGGCCATTTAACCAGTCCTCCATTCCATTTGAATGCAATGGTCCACTCATGGCTGCTCCTTTTCTACCAAGAATTTCGAGGATCCACATGTGATACAAATGGGACGAGTTTGTTTGTATGTATGGAATAGATAGGTATTCAGCTCAGTCAATAGAATAGGTAATTAAATTGGTTCTCTGCCTAAAACATGAAGGAGCACATGGTTATGTAAGTGTGGCGCCCCGCAACGAGTGCGTCACAGGAGGGTATTGCATCTTATACTGCAGATGCAATACCCTCTGCCTCAGTAATGACATGGTTAACCTCAGAGCTCCAAACCACACACAACACACTAGAGTTAGCGGGCCAATCAGGTCCTGGTGGGAGGAGTGTCAGGAGTAGTGTGGGGGAAGTTAGGAGGAGAAGGGAGAACGTGGCTGGAGAGGGCGGAAGAAGGAGCAGGGCTCTGCACAGTCCCGTGCAGTCCTGAAATCCAGCTCACTGGCAGGGCACCATCAAGCGGTGACCCATACCGGAACCTGGGCGACTACCAAATGGGTCCAATTATACCCGTGCCCATAACCACTGGATCACTGGTTCCGAGGCGAGCAAGACGTTCACTGCTGCTCAGCAAACCAGGGTGAAGGAACTGCTTCCTAGGAAGCACCTCACCACCGCCGCAACTAAAGCCGTCTTGCCAGCGGAGTACCCACTATAGGGAATCAGGCTCCCCTCACACCGGGTGAGGTCTACCTGCAGGGAAATTCAAGTAGCCTCCCTTGTACCCGAACTGGCACACTAAGGCGACATCGGCAACTAGAACAGGTTAAGAACAGAGGAACACCGCGGAGCTCTGAGACAACACCAGTCATTGCTGAGACCACCCAGTCCGTTACCCGTTAACCGTATACCTTGTATCATCTGCTGGTTACAGTAAAAGACCCGTTACAGAGAATGCTGGTGTCCGTGTTTCTTCAGAACTGTGTTTAACTCCGCATGCTAAGAGTAACGAAGCTGCCTCACAACATCAAAAGCAGCTCCTGGCTCCGGGGACTCCCGCTCATCCTGTGGGGAGCTTCCCATCTTGCTGCGTTACATCCCCCGGAGGCCCAAGCAGCGCCGGTGAGATCACCGGAACACCCGCAGGTGGCGTCACGACAAGAATACTAAAACCTTTACTGTTCAGCCATCCCCTATTGATCTGGACCGCCGAGCCGCACAGCCGCAGGCGCGGAACCGTGACAGGGAGAAGCATCGCCTGCGACGTGAAGACCCGGCTACGGTGAGTCATAAGTTCAAATCTGCTCTTGCAAAAATGGAATAAACTGGGGGACACTGTTTCTGATAACTCCTTATCAGAACCAGGAATTCCTGAAAAACAAGTAACTATGCATGATCTCATGATGTGATCACGGGCCAAGAATCTTCTAGAATCGATAGTACGCATATCTGTGCATGATCAGTTACGTAATCTTAACGTATGTAAATAATATTCTGTATATAGACTTGGAACTCTCAGGGGGAAAATGAGATTTAATTTGAAGCTTGGCAGACGTGCTAGAAAGTTCGTGTTCCCGGATTCCTCCAGATAATAATAATAATAATAATAATAATAATTTATTCATTTATATAGCACTATTAATTCCATAGCACTTTACATACACGAGTAATGCTGTCTCTCTTGGAGCTCACAATCTAAACATCCTATCAGTATGTCTTTACAATGAGATCATTTGGAAGCCCTCCAATCACGGAGTGATACTACAATATCGGTGATTATTCTTTTTATGGACGCTATAATGCCACATGTACTGGATTGTTAGTCTAACTAAATACACTTTTATAACTATTCTACTTTAAAAGCTGTTCTCAGGTGTGGCTAATTTGTATGTTAGTGAGTGGGCTGCAGTAAAATCTCTGAACAGGTAAGACACCACAGCAAACCGATTTGAGTGTGAGGAAAAAATTTTGTAGACCCACCAATCCACAGCCAGCCGTACAAGTGTTCATGAACCCACAAGCCACTTGACTCTGACCCCCAGGGCCATGGGGTACTCAGAGTTGGGCTGGTTTAGTCTCTCGGGGGACACACGGGGGCTGAGATCCAGCTTCATAACCCTGCGGAATCACTAAAAAATGCAGGGGAAATGTTTTAGGGATAATGGATCGTGACGCCACCTTGCTTTGTGGCTATGAGTAGCTGCCACTGCTGCAGAACCTCTGGGGATGATGGACGGGCAGCTGGGATGGAGTGGCTCCCCATGGGTGGAGCGGGTCCCCAGGGCAGTGGATGTTGGAAGGTCGTTGGGGTGCAGGACGGAGGGCGCAAAGTAGCATACAGACTCACAGTTGTTGGTTCCTCAGGTCCTTTACTGGTGGTACTGGTGCGAGGACAGATGATGTTATTCTGAATCGGTGCAACCGGGAAGCAACTCAGGGTTATCCTCACCCAACAAGTTCTGAGGCCTCCCTGCTGTTGTCTTTCTGTGAGTCCCTGCTACTTAAGTTGAGCTGTGGCCTTCTCACTTTCTCCTATGTGGTGCCGGTATGGCAGGCAGCTTAAGCCCTTCTCTAGCCCCTCTTCTCTGGTGGCTGTGTGGCGCCCCTGCGGGTATGCGCCACAGAGTGGTATTGCATTTAATATCTATATGTAATATTATTGTAAGTTTCTAGGTTAGGATTTAAACCTTATGGAGTCTATTTTTAGCACTCACTTAGGACCGCACCACTTAGTGTAGGGGGAACTGGTAATATGGTAGGTTCCACAGGTGGTGGGCGGAGCTTAGGATAGAGTAGAGTGACAGTTAAGAATTTACCTCAGACGGCTTGGGAAGGCAGACAGAGTGGTCACGCCTGGCAGCTCAGCTGAGTGGAGGGTACCCCATCTTTATGAGGGGGCCCAGGACAGATGGCAATGGACCAGAACTGGTAGGAGCCAGCTGGTCACGTTGAGGGTACACAGGTGACACGGACGACCAAGGCAGCCAGGAGTTAAGCCCTGACTGCGAAGCCGACGAGCTGCAAGCCCAACAGGACCGGGTTGCTGACAGCACCACAAAGGTACCTCTCCCTCAGGACTGAAAACCGGTTCAGGACACTATGGAGATGTAGGATGCAGCGTTACAGACTCCTGCGAAACACAAAGCGAATGATGAATTCAAAGATCTGCATCTTTCTATTGTAATGTTTCAATTCCTCACACGAACTAACTGCCTAGCAACTGTCTCCTAGGACCAACTGTCTCCTCCTCTCAGCCTGGATCTCATTAAAGGGGAACTGACTTAATGCAGCCAGTAGAGCTCCCCCTTCAGGTCTGGAGTGGAAGGTGTTGTGTGCTGAACAAACCAAGGTGTCAATCCTATCTTGCACCAGTGTAACCTGTGGCAATCCCCCGCAGGGGTGCCACATTCCATTCCATTTAAATACAGCTCCCCCTAGCGGTGAATGTATATAAATCTACATGCAGTGAGCTCCCTCTAGTGGTGACTATATCAATCCACAAGCAGTGAGCTCCCCCTAGTGGTGACTGTATTTAAATCTACATGCAGTGAGCTCCCTCTAGTGGTAACTGTATATAAATCTACATGCAGTGCGCTCCCTCTAGTGGTGCCTATATATAAATCTACATGCAGTGAGCTCCACCTAGTGGTGCCTATATATAAATCTACATGCAGTGAGCTCCCCCTAGTGGTGGCTAGAGACATTTCTTGTTATCATGTATCTTTGTCTATGCAGATGCCAAGTACATGTCCACTGGCGCACTGAGGCTTGTTGTGCCCCACCCCTCACCTCTTCCCTTGTGTACCTGCAGACAATGCTCATGTTATCACTGTACAATCCCTCTCCCCTTGTGTCCGCTCATTTGTGATATGGCCCCCAGATACCCTCCTGCCCCCACCGGAGGGGGGTGACTGACCCCTTGATGCGAGATATGTAAAGATGATAGTTGTGTATTTATTGTTCTGTTGGCGGGCTCCTGCGGGGGGCGCCACTGTCAGCAGCTCCCGGGTATTAGTTCTGGTGTTTCTCTTGTATGTGGTTCTCGCTTCTTTTCGTTGTCATTTTTGTTGTTTTTTTTTCCTTTCAAGCTGTAAAAGTTACAGAGAGATTTAAAGAGACAGTACCGCTGATTTTATGACTTGAAGTTTGTGTAAAGTTCTTCAAATTCTTGAGTCCGGGAGTTCTGGGCCGCCCTGGGCTATGTTTACCCGGTTACCCGGTTGTGTATATGTGTCCTCTATGAGAGGGGTGTGAAACAGCTACTCCTGGGCTCTTTACGCTGCTTTGCCTGCGGGTACTTTGGTGTGGCTGGGGAACTTGGAATCCCCCACCCTCCGGTGTTGGCTGCCAGGACGTTAGGTCCTGCACAGCCTCTGACTCCAGTGTCCGGTTCTTGGCACTCTCTACACTGAGATGAACTCAACGCCGCTCCACTCCCCAGGCAGTCCTTGACTTCCTCAGGGGAGCTGCCCTGAACAAAGGTTTTAGAGCTCCCCCTTCAGGCCTGGAGGCAGAAAGGATGTTGTGTGCTTTGGTTTGCCTGGTGTGGATACCCTCTGTTGCTCTCAGGTATGACATTACCCTCCGAGGGAGGCAATGACATTGTGGCATCCGGACTCTGGGATGCCACAACTCCACACACATGCATCCTGGACCATTGCCCCTAACAACTAGGCTGCATCGCTGCTATAATCCACACATATGCCACTGGACCACTGTTTACAGTCTTGCACCATATGTAACAATACGCTCACTGAACGCACTGGAGAGTACTCCCTGGAAAAAGAATGGAATCACATTGCAATAGATTCTACAGGGGTTGGACAAAATAATGGAAACACCTAACGTTTGGGCATCATAATCTTCGAACATGTTATAAACATGCAAACCGTTACAAATGTTAATGTTTTTTAGTTGATTATTTGTTTTGTAGTGGTATGTAAATTAACTGTTTGCTTTGCTGAATTGTAAGAACATTGATGAGAACCTGATACCAATGGCAGATCTTTCAGATTTTCAAAAAGGCCAAATTGTTGGTGCTCGTATGGTAGGCACTAGTGTAACAGAAAGTGCCCAAATGCTTGGCGTGTCAAGAGGTACTGTCTGCAAAGTAATGACTGCGTTTGAAAGACAAGGAAAAACGTCCGCAGCAAAGCACAGGTCCGGCCAAAAGTCGAACTTGACTGAGAGAGACTGTCGGACTCTAAAGAGAATTGTGAGAGAGGATCGCAAGACCATGGCTCCGAAAATCACTCTTGAGCTCAATGAACACCTACAGAACCCAGTTTCCACGAAAACTGTTCGTCGGGAGCTGCACAAATCTGGATTCCACGGAAGAGCTACAATTAGAAAACCGCTGCTCTCAATGACAAATGTTTCCAAGCGTTTAGAGTGGTGTAGAAACCTCCAGAATTGGTCCCTCGAGCAGTGGAAACATGTGATATTCTCAGACGAATCATCGTTTACCCCATTTTCCGACCTCCGGCCGAGCGTACGTTTGAATACAGCCGAAAGCAGCATTCCATCCCGACTGCCTTCTCCCAACCGTAAAACATGGCAGAGGTTCTATGATGATCTGGGGTGCTATTTCGTGGAGATCCGCCGGGCCAATGATATCACCTTGTATGAATCCATGCCTCGGAGAATTGAGGCTGTAATCACTGCAAAAGGTGGACCTACACCATATTAAACTAACTTTTGTTGATTTTTCCAGGTGTTTCCATTATTTTGTCCAACCCCTGTATTTAAATCAAGTCCAGTCTGTTTATTTGACCACATAAACTGCTTGAATGTAAACTATTTATACACAGTCCATCACTTTATACGCGGGGCTTGTCTGCACAGTTAATTTACTGACCTGGGTCAGTTCACAACTCCCTTTACTGAGATTAACTTTTCAGGGGTTATAGCAGATTCCCCTAACATTGTATCCTGACAGCCTATGGCCTATGGTTCTTGCATCTGTAGCAAGCTCCACACCTGGTCTCCTCACCATGTGCTTCCAGTCGCTTGCCCACTTCCAAGATCTTGCTTGCATCAGAGAGAGACCACATGATCACACCAAGAGTCTCATGATACCACATGAGGCACTCCCCTGGGTGGAGGTATCTGGATGGCTAAACATGCTTATCTTTCTCATTTATCTGCAAAACCTGAACCCTTGATTGAATTTCAAGGCTTTTGGAACTACAAGTCCCAGAGATAGCATTCCAGGTTTATATTACAGAGAACAACCATTTCTGCAATATATACCGGTGATTAACAATATAATCTGTTACCATCCTACAGCACGCAAATCATTGGAGCAAGCATCGCTGTGGTCGGGTACACTCAGTGCTTGGCCTAGTACGAGCTGCTTGCAGTGTTTGAACAGTTCACACTGGGGGTAAAATCAGAGTTATCGGATGTAGTGTGTACCAAAAAATGAAAATGACAAAACCCTGCACTCCCCTCCCCCTGAAAGTGTTTTTCTTATGGCTGGCTGTATGTCGGCAAAAAGACGAACTGCCCAATCAGTGACTTCCAATGAGGTTCTGATCAAGTTTGGGTCCAGAACAAAATTTCAGAAAAGTCTGGCTGAACTCGGAACCTGAACTTTCACAGGTCCGCTCATCTCTACTTTTTAACTTATTTGCAAATAAAATTTCAAAGGACAATCTGAGCAAATTTGTATTTCGCCCAATCTCTTTTGATGAACTATCTTCAACTCCATCATGAGAATAATCTAACAGCTTTCCCATTTTCTTTCTTCAGATAGCACATCTTTTTCCTAATAATATACAAAAATAGTATATAGATTCTTTTTTTTTTTATTCCCAACACCAGCCCAATGTCCAAAATTAGAGTTGTCTTTTTCCATAAGCTCAAAATGCTATAAATACAAAATTTTGTAATATTGATATATCACTCTCATGCAACCATTTTTCAGCTCCACCAACAGTCACTTTCTGGTCATTAGGTATGATAATTTGACATAGAGATATGTCCTTATTGGTGTATAATATTCTGCAGCCAATGACTTGATAAGTCTGTCTCAACGATATAATTGAAACCCAAAATACAGAAATTGACTGGTAACCTCAAAACAGCTGAGTGTCAAGGCCGCTTTACACATTGCGATATCGCAACGCAAGTATGATAAAAGTCATGTGGTAGGGGCGTTGAGGTTGATATCGTTCGTGTGTTGTGTCGTGTAAATGAGCAATGCGGCGCAAGAACAATGCAAAAACGATATCGTTTTTGAATTGTGCATGCTGTTCAACCGTGCAATATTGGCTTGACAATCTGGCATGATCGTGCTGTGTGACAGCGCAACTACAATTTGGAGCGCAACTTCCCCTATTCACTACAATGTTAATTGGTCGTTCCCTGAGTTGCTCAGACGCAGTGTGCAAGAGGGGCATACGACATTGTAGTTGCGTTGCCTGCCTGTGTAACATCTCCTCTGCGATCTTGGACAAATGCCAAAAACGTGCGTGCTCCTGTGAAATTGTATGCAATATCGGAACGATATTGCGATGTGGAAAGCGGCCTTAAAGGCCAGGTTATACTAATGATATCGCTGCAACGTCACAGGTTTTGTGATGTTGCAGCGACCTCGCAGTGATGTAATTTTGTGTGACATGCCGCAGTGACCAGCGATGAGCTCGCTGATTGCTGGTCGCTGCGGAATGGCCAGGACCATTTTTTGGTCGTTGGTCTGCCGCTGGCCAGCACACATCGGCGTGTGTGACGTCCTTCTAACCCGATGCGTTTCCTAGTAACCAGGGAACACATCGCTTTACTAAGCACAGCGCGCTGGTAACCAGGGTACACATCGGGTTACTAAGCACAGCGCGCTTACCAGCATTCTAGCCCTTACCCCAGTCTATCTGCATACAGTAGCGGGACCTCGACATCATGGAACAGAATATTTTATATTCTTTTCTACCATGTTGAGGTCATTACATGGGTCGGTGATCACTGGTGAGATCTGCCTGTCTTGCATCTCACCAGTGATCACATAGCGATGTTCCAGCGATCCCGATCGTTAGTTGTGTTGCTGGAACATCGCTATGTGTAAAGTGGTCTTTACCAATTTTAGAATTTTGTTAACAAAATGATGCACATACTTTTTCATGTAATGAGCTGTAAACTCTCATTTTTTATACTAATTTGTTTCAATTTCCAACACTGACCAGTTCTGTAATAGTCACATCACATAGTCATAGAGATTAAAGGCAAATAATGTCATCATTTTAAAAATTGGACTAATAGCCACAGCTAAAACCATTTGTTGAGGCAATGATCCAGCACTTAGATCATTTAATAAATATATTTTTCATGAAATATTCATCCGCTTACTAAATAGTGAGACCATTATGACTGTGAGGGCAAGCATCCCTTTCTTCATTAAGGTTTCTTGGTGCTTTGGTGCAAAAGATCTGAGAGGTTAATGAACAATAGAGCTTATGTACATCAAAGATGTGTGTGTGTGTGTGTATGTATATATATATATATAAATATTTACATATATGCACTATATCTTGATATGCCATATCTTTAAAAAGCCTTTTCGTGTACATAGCAAAAGTCTTAAATATTTGCGTTCAATGCATGAAAATAATTTTGCTCATTATATACGGGGCTGTATTTCGCATTCATGCTGCCCTAGGCGCTTTTAGGTGTGCCGCCCCCATTAATAAGTCAGATGAAGAGTACTAGTGCATCTCAATGAATTAGAATAACATCAAAAAGTTAATTTATTTCAGTAATTCAATACAAAAAGTGAAATGCATATATTATATAGAGTCATTATAAATATAGTGACCTATTTCAAGTGTTTATTTGTTAATGTTGATGATTATGGCTTACAGCCAATGAAAACCCAAAGGTCATTATTTCAGAAAAGTAAAGTAGGAAGGAGGAAGGGTTAAAAACCGCATTACCATGTTCCATGAGACATAAAGGGTGGATATAATATTGATTTATTAGTCAACATGTTTCAGGACTCCCAGAAACGCCCTTAAACATGGCAATATTACATTGATTTTTATGATATTCTCATTCATTGAGATGCACTAGGCAGATCTGCTCCATTACCCACTTTAAAAAGACCTAAACTCTAAATAGACTAGATATATACCCTGCAGTGTACAAAGACTTGCTGATTATATATTCATTTTTTCGAGCTTTAGGTGTCCAAACATGTTAAGCGCTTGATCATATCAGATGGGATCCTCAGACAATTTATTCATGCAAGCTACTCACTAGTTTAATACAATTTAATTAAAATGATCCCTAAAAGATGTTAGAAAAGAAACAAAAAAAAGTATATCTAGCACAAAACACCTCTTATGCCTGAAATACACATGGAATTTGTAAAGTTCTAAAAAGAGTTATGTGACCATTCCCTCTAGAGCCTTTAAGGTACCGTCACACGTGGCAATTTTGCAGGCAATTTCACTGGCAATTTGCTGGTTGTAGTGAAATCATGGAGACATTGTTCCATTTGTACAGAGCAACAAGATATTACAATGTGTCCATGATTTCACTGCAACCAGCAAATTGCCAGTGAAATTGCCTGCAAAATTGCCGCGTGTGACGGTACCTTTAGAGCTTCTGAGGCTTCAATGTGCTGCTTGCAGCACCATGGATCACTTCACAATGGTCCAGTCAAGGGGGCCACCGTGGTCCACGCTTTAATGTCTTCCAGCCGTGTTTGCTCTGTGGCTCATCTACATCTATAGCAGCCGCTGGCCAATTAGAGGCCTACAGCTAACATCAAGACCAGTGGCTGCTATTAATCTAGCTGAGCCCGAGAGCTTGTCTGAGCTGCACATGGAAGTCACATAAAAACATGGACCACGGCAGGAAGAAGATGCCAAGGGAATGAAGGGAAGGTGAGACGTGTGTATGTGAGTGTTTGTGTCTGTGTGTTTGTGTGCAGAGGACAGGTAAGAAGTGTGTGTGTTTAAGAGTAACTGGGCATGTTACTGCAAGAGGAGGAGACCAGTATGGGACATTACCACTATATGGGGACCAGTATGGGGCATTACCTGAATATGGAAACCAGTATGGGGCATTATCACAGTATGGGGACATTAGCACATTATGGGGACCAGCATGGGACATTAGCACAATATGTTGAGCAGTATGCGGGACATCACCACAACACGGGGTCCAAGGTGGGGGACATTACTACAATAAGGGGACCAGAATGGGGACATTACTACAAGAGGGAGACTAGGATGGGGACGTTACTTCAATATGGAGACCATGATGGGGGGACATTACACATACACATATTGCTATATAGTGCTAATTATAAGACAATATTAAAAAAAAGGGATACAATGTAAAAACAAATTCAAAAGAAGACAATATTTTTTTGCCACTAAAAATGTGATTTTATATATAAACTAAAATAACCCAAAAAATGCATGTTCGTTATCGCCACATCCATAACCACTCAGCCTATAAAAAACAGTACCATAACCCATACTGCAGTTGCCATTTAAAATAATAAACTAATCAAGCAACAAAATGTTCAAAAAGTGATCAAAAGGTGTATAGAAAAAAATATGGTATTACTAAAAATGTAATTTAGGCTAGGGTCACATTTGAGGGCTGGGTGCGATTTTCCATTCGATTTTCACACTTGGATTGTGTGAAAATCGCATGCAAAATCGCATACATACACCTCAATACAAAAAACGCATGCCCCAATGCCAAAATCGCATGGCTAAAGTGCCAGGCGTTTTTTGGATGCATTTTTGGCTCAGCACCAAAAAATGCATCATGATGCGTTTTTTGGTGCTTTTTCAAAAGCAAATGCGTTTTTGTAACATTGGGCCTTATAGGAATCGCATGCGAAAACGCATGGCAATAAATGGTACCATGCGTTTTCGCATGCGTTTTTTAAGGCTGCACCGCACCTACAAGCAGAAGCGCAGCCCAAAATTGCAGGCTGTCCGGAACAACTTTAAAAAACGCATGCAAGTGTGACCCTAGCCTTAGTTCTACAAAGAATGCGGCCCTCCAAATAATTTTCTTTCTATGGCTGGGGTCACACATAGAAGTCCATTTTTGGAAGTGATTTTCATCACCAATCCGTTTTTTATAGGGTGCTTTTTGAGCCTCCTGCACCCCTGAACGTTTTTGGACTTAGTCATTTTTTCATTAAAAATGCATATGCGTTAACGCATGCGTTAACGCAGGTGCCTATATGTGCCATGCGTTAACGCATGCGTTTCCCATAAGGCCCCATGTTAAAAAAACGCATGCGTTTTTTAACTGATGCCAAAAACGTTGCTAGCAACATTTTTGGCTCAAAAACGGACAGAGCAATGTTTTGAGGTCCAGAAAAAAACGGACAGGGTGTTTATTACATCCAATCCGTTTTTCTGTCAGCTTTTGGACTTAGAAAAAAAAAATGACAAAAATGAAGCCAAAAGCGGACCAGGGGCTTATGTGTGACCCTAGCCTGACCCTAGCCTATGTAAGATACCCAGCCACGTTTAAGACCCCTGCTTTAGATAGTAGTTAAGTCTTCCAGACACATTAGACCAAATTAGTCTGAATGTGCCAATATCGACAGATTCGGCCCACAGTCTAATGTGTATGGGTAACTCTAACTGATGATATCAGTGGAGATAAGGATCTAGCAGGTCAGATTTAGCATTGAAGATCCCTATATTCTCTAAATGATAAGCCTCCAGAGATGTCTGGCAGCGGCTGAACACAGGAGCACTTGGCAATGTGAGCAGTCCTGTATATGAGAAAGTCTAGCAAGGTAGCTGCTGGATGAATGATCAAACAGCTATCTATATGTATAGCAGCATTAGTTAAACACTTGTTCAGCTGACAAATATGGCCTAATTCAAATGGCTGTACAGTATTATTATGGAGGCATAAAGAACCCATATGATCAAGTATCATGTCTAATAAATTAAAGATTACAACATTTTCATTTATAAATCACCAAAAATAACCATCAGTTCATGACTGCATTTCCAGAACAATTATCTGCACATTAATACATTACCGCAACCATCTGTACTACATGAGTACATACATTACCAAATCCATCAACAGTACATGACATTACAAGAATAATCAGTACAATAATGTGTCATCAAGACCACAGTCAGTATATGACATAATCATAACAATCATCAGTACAGAAATATAGCACCATAACCACCATCAATACAAGAATGCATCAACAAGTAGTTAGTACAGCTATCACTTTCAATATCTGGTTAGCCCATACCATATAATCTTGTATTGCATGAAACTGCAACTCCTAGAATTTCTTTAACAATTGTAAGCAAATGATTGGAGTTGTTGTTCATACCAGCTGTCATCAAACTATGGAAAATACTGGAGGAACAGTACTGATTAGTTGCAGTTAACAGCATGTAAAGAGTAACAAAGGAGTGGTCCAAAGGCAAAGTAATTTTCATTTCAAATCCCTATCTATTTAGTGCCAACATCTGAACAATTTTCTAATATACTTGCAATGATAATTCCCAATGCTTCCCTAACTACACTATCTAACTGTTATTCTCTTTTCTATATACTTGCTTTTTGATGACTCTTGGTTTGAGAATCCCAGTAAATGATCGAATACTAAAACAAGATGTCATCAGGGGCAGAGGCTGCAGTCACTGCCACAACCTTTATCACTCCATGAAATGAAGCATCATCAATGACACTCATTTGAGGGGCTTGGCTTGTCCCTAGGCGATGTGCACTGTCCTATTTGCACAATTACCTGTAGGGGCAGACGAGGGTGCAATAGGGTCTTATCTACTTTAACATGCTGCTGTTTTATGGTGTATTCCTGAAGAAAAGGCTGGGACAGCCTTTAAACGCATTGCAATAAACACCGATTCAACCAAGAATCTGGTCCATCTTCACTTTTGTACAGCAGCGCAAATCGTTATTCATCTTCTGTCTTTGTGATCCTTGGCGTTTACTATTTCCACATTGACAGCACACACTTTCTTTTAGGCTGGGGTTACACATAAGCCCTCAGTCAGTTTTTGCCTTCAGTTTTGTTAATTTTTTTTTCTAAGTCCAAAAACTGACAGAAAAACGCATTGGGTGTAATAAACACCCTGTGCGTTTTTCTCTGGAGCTCAAAACATTGCCCTGTCCGTTTTTGAGCCAAAAACGCAGTAAACAGCGTTTTTGGCATCAGTTAAAAAACGCATGCGTTTTTATGCGTTTTTTTTAACATGGGGCCCTATGGGAAACGCATGCGCAAACGCATGGCATATATAGCCACTTGCGTTTGCGCATGCGTTTGCGCACATGCGTTTTTTCTGAAAAAAATGACTAAGTCCAAAAACGTACAGGAGTGCAGGAGACACAAAAAGCACCCTATAAAAAACGGATTGGTGATGAAAATCACTTCCAAAAACGGATTTCTATGTGTGACCACAGCCTTACCAGTTTAGATCAGCAGTAACAAGCTGGCACAAGAGCAGTGTCAGAATCTCAAGTGTGCAGAGACCAACGTTGACCCCACAGGTGACATCTCAGGCCTCTGCACGCTGGGTATTGTGACACCTCTCTGTTGCGGGCTCGTTAATGCTGACTAGAGCAATAAAGCACACGCTGTCATGGTGTATATCACAAATCGTGCAGGGCTAGGCCCCTCAAATGAGTGTCACTGATAATGCTTCATTTCAATGAGGGACAGACGCTGCTATAGTAACCAAAGCCTCTGCCCCCTGATAACTCTTCGTTTGAGTGTTCCAGAATGAACATTGCACTTGGATTTTCAAAGAATCATCATCATAAAGTAAAGAGGGAAAGAAAATAGATAGATAATCAGATACTGTGGTTAGGGAACGATAGGGAATTTTTAATGCACATATATTAGAAAACAAATTTGATTATGGCACTTAATAGATAGAGATTTAGAATGAAACCCCTTAAACTTTTTGGAGATATCTACTTTAGGTCCATTAATTCAAATAATATGTTGCCTCCTCTCCCATATGCATCCAATGTTATTCTGCCACCTCTGCTATACATATCTCATGTTATGGTACCCCCTCTCCCATTCACATCCCATGTTATGCTGCATCCTCTTTCATGCACATCCCATGTTATGCTGCCCCCTCTGCCATGCAGATCCCATCCCCCCTCTCCCATTCAGATCCCAGCCACCCCTTTCACCCATGGAGATCCCAGCCCACCTCCCCTCCCCTCTCCCAAGCAGATCCCAGCCCACGCTTTCTCTCATGCAGATCCCAGCCCCGCCCTTTCTCCCAAGCAGATCCCAGTCCCTTCCCCTCCCCCATTGAGATCCCAGCCCCACTCCCCTCTCCCATGCAGATCCCAGTCCCCCTCGCCTCTGCCATTCAGATTACTGCCCCCTTTTACCATGCAGTTCACAGCCCCCCTTTCTCCCATGCAGATCAGAGCCCCCATTTCTCCATGCAGATCCCAGCCCCCCTCTCCGTTCCTAAGTAGATCGCAGCCCCTCCTTTCTCCCATGCAGATCACAGTCCTCTTTTCTCCGATGCAGATTGCAGCACCCCTTTTCTCCCAAGCAGATCTTATAGACACTGATAAAATGAAGGTTTACTGCTGCCTCCGCACTTCACTGCAAACACTTTGGTTTTCCTATAGAGTCTGGGGGAGGGGAGAAAACAGTAAAAAAAAGTTTTTGCACATCTCATCCCTGATGCCTGCTGATAGAGCAAAGTGAGGTATGTGACCATGTGATTGAATTGTCCCAACCTGGTTTCTAGAATCAAATTAATGTTCTCAGTTTTGGTAATAGAGCAGTTCTATAATCCACAGCTAAAACTATGGCACCTCGGCTGAAGTCCTGTAGAATTTGATCATAGGATCAGGCCCCTTTTTATATCCCTAAGCTCCCATTTCAGGACATCCTTCACCAGTTTATTTATACTCTAAATTTTGTAGACTAATACACTGCAGGGGCCTTATGCAATCCACAATTCCACAAATTATCAGACAACAGTGGGATCCAAACAGTGTCACATGAAACAATGGCCCATTTCTTTTGATTCACTGTAAAAAGGAACAATATATTTGACATAAGAATAATACACCCCCACATAGGTGGCCAGATGTTCCTTAGGCGTCCGTCACACGGTGCAATATCTAGAACGATATCGTTTAAGCGATCTGCTTTTTGATCGCTTAAGCGATATCGTCTGTGCATCGCTACGTGCGATCAAGCGATTTTACAATGTAAAATCGCTTGATCGTGACATTGCAGATATGAGAGCCGGAGCTCATATCAAGCGATGAACGCTTGAACAATCTGCTTCATCGTGGTGTGTGACACCACAATGAACGATCTCCCAGCGGCAGAGCCTATGCTGGGAGATGGTATCTATGGTAAACGTCGGGTTACTAAGCGCCACGCAGCGCCTAGTAACCCGATGTGTACCATAGTTACCAGCGATCTCGCTGGCCCACATCGCTGGTGAGTCTGTGTGACATCTCACCAGCGATGTGAACGATATTGTAAGCGATTGCGCGTGCACGTGATCACTTACAATATCGTTCAAGATATTGCACCGTGTGACGACCGCCTTATTGACACTTATTGACGCCAAGTAAAACGTTCTTTTTCGAGGGGCTGAACGAACATTGCCAAATTCGGTCCGGCTTTGAAATTGGCGAACATGTTCGAGCAAAGTTTGCTCATCGCTACTCATAGTGTTCTACACATATTTTACAGGAAATTAAAGGCTTTTAATTTATGAGGTTCATGCAAAATTATTCACCTAAAATCAAACCTTTGGGGGCAAATTCAGCAAAGTTGGCAAAATTTAATATCCAAAGATTCACTCATTTCAAATAATTACATAATTAATAATAATTGATAGATTACATAAAATAATATAGAAAATAACTAAGACTGACACTCTACAGTTCTACAGTTATTTTGTTGATTTTTTTATGTTCTTTCTTTTTCAACAAGATGCTGTATAGAAGTCAGTAGAAGTATAGTAAGCAAACAAAAAACAGCGCATTATTTGTATAATTTTTTCACTTTTCGTGATCTTCTTTGGTTACCTGTTGTCTTTCTCATATATAGCATGCTCCAGGTATGGCAAATTTGTATAGTCTTTTCTTTAGGCTGGAAACACACTGGCGTGAAAAAAAACGGTGGGATTCTCATACAGGAGAGTTGGACGAGTGACATCTGTTTTTTGCTCCGTGTGCCAACCGTGTGCTGTCCGTGTGCAATCTGTTACTTTTCTCAGCAGCTATTTACTGCATAATCATTTACAGGAACAGTTTTTACAGTTGTCTGAGCTACAGAATTATAATGCATCAGTGAAAAAAATGGATGCCTCTCGGATGGCCCGTGTGCTGTCTGTGATTTTGTCAGACCCATTGACTTGCATTGGCGAGTCTCGGCCGTGACTCGCATACTGTCGCAGCATGTTGCAACATTTTTCTCATTCAGATTCTGGATGAGAAAAAAGCGTCCGACACACCCTAATCTGTTCTAAGTCATTCACTAACATTCGCCCGAGAGCAATGAGAGATTTTCTTGCATTGCACTCGGTTTTTTTTTCACGCCAGTGTGTCTGTACCCTTAGGCCAGGTTCACATCACGTTTAGATCTGATCCGAGGCTGTCCGTTGTAAACCGGACAGCCCCGGATCAGATTTCGGCCCCATGGTATCTTATAGGACCGGATGGAAGCTGGATGGCAGCTATCTGCCACCCGGTTTCCATCTGTCCGGGAGAATGCAGAAGGATTCGCATTTTTCTCCCGGACACAAAATTGCTGCATGCAACATTTTTGTGTCCGGGGAAAAAAAGCTGATCTTCCCAGATCCTCCCAGATTCTCCCGAATCCTCCAGGTCCAGTGCGATCTGGCGCCCCATAACATGGGGGTCTATGGCGCTGGATTGCACCGGAGCGGCATCCGGGAGCCAGACACCGGGTGTTGAAACTTAGTGCTAGATGGCGCTGAACTTCAGCACCATGGAGCTGTCCTCTCTTGACAGATCATGACCGCAGTTCGCTCCCCGCAAGCCGCGGTCATGATTTATCAGCAGCGGCAGCTGAGTCCGGCTGCACACCAAACCGGAGGGCATATTTGACCCTCCAAATCTGTGTGCTGATCCGGTCTGGGGCTGTCCAGTCCATAGCGGACAGCCCCTGATCGGATCACACCGTGGTGTGAAGCCAGCCTTAGGAACGAAAACACATGAAAAAAATATGTGTGGGAATTAAAATGTATCTACAAAATGCTTACAATTATACCTTTTTTCAAGCTATTGAAAAAAAGCAGCAAAACATGTTTTGAGTGAAGCATTAATGGGTTACATTATAATGCAGTATCAAAGCATGGCATGAAAGCAAAATAACATTATTCCGTTAAACTAATTAAAATTTACTCAAAGCTTGTTAGTTGTGTTAAAGGAAGCTCTCATGTATCCACTGAGAAACAACAAAGGCTTAGCCTTATATGCCTTTAGTAACTAAGGTCATGGAGAAAAATCCAAGATAGAAGAGTAGCTTAGTCTCATATGTTTACAGTATCCGTAAAGCCATATAAAATTATCAACTGAGATACTGCAGAATATATTATCTTAACTTTATACTGCTGAAGGAACTATAAGCTATATTGTGTAGAATAAGCCACAGTAATATAACAGTAGTTTATCATTATATGCTTACAGTACCAATAACCTACAGTTGTGGCCAAAAGTGTGTACACCCCTGCAATTCTGTCAGATAATACTCAGTTTCTTCCTGAAAATGATTGCAATCACAAATTCTTTGGTATTATTATCTTCATTTAATTTGTCTTCAATGAAAAAACACAAAAGAGAATGAAGCAAAAGCAAAACATTGATCATTTCACACAAAACTCCAAAAATGGACCAGACAAAAGTATTGGCATCCGCAGCCTAATATTTGGTTGCACAACCTTTACCCAAAATAACTGCAATCAACCGCTTCCGGTAACCATCAATGCGTTTCTTACAATGCTCTGCTGGAATTTTAGACCATTCTTCTTTGGCAAACTGCTCCAGGTCCCTGATATTTGAAGGGTGCCTTCTCCAAACTGCCATTTTTAGATCTCTCCACAGGTGTTCTATGGGATTCAGGTCTGGACTCATTGCTGGCCACCTTAGAAGTCTCCAGTGCTTTCTCTTAAACCATTTTCTAGTGCTGTTTGAAGTGTGTTTTGGGTCATTGTCCTGTTGGAAGACCCATGACCTCTGAGGGAGACCCAGTTTTCTCACACTGGGCCCTATATTATGCTGCAAAATTTGTTGGTAGTCTTCAGACTTCATAATGGCATGTACACGGTCAAGCAGTCCAGTTGCAGAGGCAGCAAAGCAACCCCAAAACATCAGGGAACATCCACACGCACTGACAAGAACACCGACAGCCACACGCACACAAGAACACAGAGAGGTACATGCACAAGAACACAGACAGTTTAACGTATTCACAAGGACACAGACAGGTGCACGCACAAAGACACAGATAGGTACACACACTGACAACAACACAGACAGGTACACACACTGACAAGAACACAGACAGGTATATGCACTGACAAGAACACAAACAGGTACACACAAGCAGAAGAATGCAGACAGGTACACACATGCATCAGAATGCAGACAGGTACACACACAAGAACGCAGACAGTCACACGCACTGACAAGAACACGAACATCCACACGCACTGACAAGAACACAGACAGCCACACATGCATAAGAACACAGAGAGGTACAAGCACAAGAACGCAGACAGGTTAACGCACTCACAAGGACACAGACAGGTGCACGCACAAGTACACAGACAGGTACACACACTGACAAGAACACAGACAGCCACACATGTTCAAGAACGCAGAGAGATACGTGCACAAGAACACAGACAAGTTCATGCATTGACAAGAACACAGACACACAGACAGGTATATGCACTGACAAGAACACAAACAGGTACACACAAGCAGAAGAACACAGAAGGTACACACATGCACAAGAATGCATACAGGTACACACACAAGAACGCAGACAGGTACACTCACTGACAAGAACACAGACAGGTACACACACTGACAAGAACACAGACAGGTACACACACTGACAAGAACACAAACATCCACACGCACTGATAAGAACACAGACAGCCACACGCACACATGCACACAAAGAGGTACATGCACAAGAACACAGACAGGTTAACGTACTCACAAGGACACAGACAGGTGCTCAAACAAGAGCACAGATAGGTACACACACTGACAAGAACACAGACAGGTACAAACACTGACAAGAACACAGACAGGTACACACACTGACAAGAACACAGACAGGTACATGGACTGACAAGAACACAGACAGCCACACACGCAGAAGAACACAGAGAGGTATATGCTCAAGGACACAGACAGGTTCACGCACTCACAAGGACACAGACATGTACATGCACAAGAACACAGACAGGTACACACACTCATAACTTCTATGGAGACATGCACTCACAAGAACGCAGATAGGTACACTCACTCACAACTACTATGGAGACACGCAAATGCACTCACAAAAACACAGATAGGACCACCACTCACAACTACTATGCAGACAGGCATACGCAAGAGCACAGATAGGTACACGTACAAGAACGCAGAGTGGTACATGCACAAGAACATAGACAGGTTCACGCACTCACAAGGACACAGACAGGTACATGCACAAGAACACAGACATGTACACACACTGACAAGAACACAGACAGGTATATGCACTGACAAGAACACAAACAGGTACACACAAGCAGAAGAACGCAGACAGGTACACACATGCACAAGAATGCAGACAGGTACACACACAAGAACACAGACAGGCACACACACTGACAAGAACACAGACAGGTACACACACTGACAAGAACACAAACATCCACACGCACTGATAAGAACACAGACAGCCACACGCACACATGCACACAAAGAGGTACATGCACAAGAACACAGACAGGTTAACGTACTCACAAGGACACAGACAGGTGCTCAAACAAGAGCACAGATAGGTACACACACTGACAAGAACACAGACAGGTACAAACACTGATAAGAACACAGACAGGTACACACACTGACAAGAACAGACAGGTACAGTCATGGCCAAAAGTTTTGAGACTGATACAAATATTCATTTTAACAAAGTCTACTGCTTCAGTTTTTCTAATGGCAATTTGCATATACTCCAGAATAAAGAGTGATCAGCTTGACAGCAATTACTTGCTAAGTCAATATTTGCCTAGAAAATGAACTTTAACCCCCAAAACACATTTCAACATCATTGCAGTCCTGCCTTAAGAGGAGCAGCTAACATCGTTTTAGTGATTGTTCCATTAACACAGGTGTGGGTGTTGATGAGGACAGGGCTGGCGAACAATCTGTCATGATTAAGTAAGAATGACACCACTGGACACTTTAAAAGGAGGCTGGTGCTTGGTATCATTCTTTCTGTTCAGTTAACCATGGTTATCTCTAAAGAAACACGTGCAGCCATCATTGCACTGCACAAAAATGGCCTAGAGAAGAGTATCGCAGCTACAAAGATTGCACCTCAGTCAACAATCTATCGCATCATCAAGAACTTCAAGGAGAGAGCTTCCATTGTTGTCAAAAAGGCTCCAGGGCACCCAAGAAAGATCAGCAAGCGCCAGGACCGTATCTTAAAACTGTTTCAGCTGCGGGATCGGACTGCCAGCAGTGCTGAGCTTGCTCAGGAATGGCAGCAGGCTGGCGTGAGTTCTTCTGCACGCACTGTGAGGCGGAGACTCTTTGAGCAAGGCCTGGTTTCAATGAGGGCAGCAAAGAAGCCACTTCTCTCCAGAAAAAACATCAGGGACTGATTGATATTCTACAAAAGGTACAGGGAGTGGACTGCTGAGGACTGGGGTAAAGTCATTTTCTCTGATGAATCCCCTTTTCGATTGTTTGGGACATCTGGAAAACAGCTTATTCGGAGAAGAAGAGGTGAGCGCTACCACCAGTCTTGTCTCATGCCAACTGTAAAGCATCCTGAAACCATTCATGTGTGGGGTTGCTTCCCAGCCAAGGGAATCGGCTCACTCACAGTCTTGCCTAAAAACACAGCCATAAATAAAGAATGGTACCAGAATGTCCTCCAAGAGCAACTTCTCCCAACCGTCCAAGAGCAGTTTGGCGCCCAACAATGCCTTTTCCAGCATGATGGAGCACCTTGCCATAAAGCAAAGGTGTTAACTAAATGGCTCAGGGAACAAAACAGAGATTCTGGGTCCATGACCTGGAAACTCCCCAGATCTTAATCCCATTGAGAACTTGTGGTCAATCATCAAGAGACGGGTGGACAAACAAAAACCAACAAATTCTGGCAAAATGCAAGCATTCATTATACAAGAATGGACTGCTATCAGTCAGGATTTGGTCCAGAAGTTGATTGAGAGCATGCCAGGGAGAATTGCAGAGGTCCTGAAGAAGAAGGGTCAACACTGCTAATATTGACTTGCTGCATAAACTCATTCTAACTGTCAATATAACCTTTTGGTACTCATAATATGATTGCAATTATATTTCTGTATGTGATATAAACATCAGACAAACACAAATAAAAATCAAAAATAAGAAACCTAAGCCAGGCCCCAAAGGCACTCCAAAAAATCCCAAGTTTCCACCAATTTCGTCATATACCCCAAAAGGAGGTAATAATTCTAATAAAAAGAAGAATAAAAACAAAAATAAAAATAAAAATAACCATAATAACGAGAGCTCAAGCGAGAATGAGACAGATAATGAGTCAAATGAAAGAGAACCTATGCCCCATAGAAAAAAGAATAGAAAAAATAACTACCAAGAGGATGCCCCTTTGGAAGAAGGTCAAGGAGGGGGAGAGGAAGAAGAAGGAATACCAGCGTACGGGAAGAGAAAGACTGTATCATGGAGGGAGTGAAGGATACTGACGACAGTCAAATACAAATTTTTAATTTGACTGACAAAGAGATCACTCATGATATGGACAGTTTGTTCAGAAAAGGGTTAAACTTCTGTGTAGAAAATCCTTCGACTACACGGAGTTTAAAGTTGATTTATATAAAGCAATAAGAAAAATACATTTATATAAGCATTTTTCTTGCGGGAAAATGGAAAATGGGGAGGAAAAAGGGAAAGGTAGCACTACAAATAAGAACAAACAAATTAAGATTGGGTCCCTGGGTTTTTTTGCAGATGAGAGTTCCTTACGGGAGGTAAAAGATGATGCTGCTATGTTGCTTGATCTGGATCCCACATTATTAAAAGAAAAAGACAAGGATGGGAATAGTGGATATTTTACAGGAGGAGTTAAATCTGACTTCTATCCACCAGTGTCACCCGGCAACAGCATAGATCTTTTTGAAGAAATGGTAAGCAAGGAAGTAGAGGCCCTAATTTATCCAAAGCCAAGATCAAACTTAACTAGGGGAGAAAAGAAGGCCCTGGATATTGTTCTAAATTGGGAAGACGTCTTAGTGAAAAAGGCAGACAAGGGGGGAGGAGTGGTCTTGCTAAATAAAAAAGATTATATCCATGAGGCCATGAGATAATTAGGTTCTACAGACACGTATGTTAAATTACCTAGTGTCCCTACATTTAAATTTAACAACGAGCTGAGAAACCTGCTAAGGAAATCTGTAAGTGATAATGTAATTGGGAAAAAGCAGGCAGAGAAACTCTTCATTGACTTCCCTAGGAAACCCTATTGGTATTATTTGCCAAAGGTTCACAAGTCCATAAGGAACCCACCCGGACGTCCGATTGTGTCCGGGATTGGTTCAGTGACTGAACCTTTGTCACAATATATTGATTGGCTACTGAGACCCTTACTCAAAAAGATTCCTTCGTACCTTAAAGACTCTAGTGACTTTGTAGAATGTGTGGACAATTTTGAGTGGCGATCCGGGTATAAGATGGCGTCCATAGATGTGGAGAGCCTCTATACCCGGATCCCACAAGATTTGGCAGTGTCAGTTGTGCGAGAAATCCTTCAAGTTGAAGGACAAGACATGTCGTTGGTTAATTTTATCTGCGAATCTTTGCAGTTTATCTTGACGCATAATGCGTTCACTTTCAATGATACTTGGTACAGACAAATCGCCGGTACGGCTATGGGGACGCCGGTCTCGTGTACTTTGGCGAATTTATTTATGGCTCATTTTGAAGATCATGTAGTCTACAGTAATACAAATCCCTATTTGAAATTTATGAAATTATTTATCAGGTATGTGGACGACATATTCGTTATTTGGGACGGAGGTGAGGAGGATTTTTCCTCCTTTGTCTCCTTCCTTAATGAGAACAATAATTACAATGTCATTCACATCGGTCTATGGAGAGAAAAGCCTTGAATTTTTAGATGTAAAATTGAGTCTAGACGAGGGCACGATTATTAGATCATTATACAGGAAGCCCACATCGTCCAACACACTACTCCACTTTAAAAGTGCCAATCCTCACCATATGAAACGGGCCCTTCCTTACAGCCAATTTTTGAGAGTCAAGAGGATGAATAATACCTCTATGATATGTGAAAAACAGTTTGTGGAACTGGGGAGAAACTTCAAAAGCAGAGGATACCCAGATGATTTAATTGAGGAGACTAAAAGTAAGGTTTCTAGGGGAACACAACATGATACTAAATCTGTGAAGAATGACAATAAGAAAAGGTTTGTCTTTTCATTTAAATATGGGCCCATGTACAGCAGAATCTCAGGAGCCATAAATAAATATTGGCATGTCCTGGAAAAGGACAGAGATCTAAATGCTAGAGGTATAGGACCACCCATTATTGCATATAGACGATGTCATAACCTGAAGGACCTGATGGTCCGTAATAGGATATATACAAATAGGAAAAAGACATGGTTAGAGGAAAGAAGACCAAAAGGAAACCACAGATGCAGGAATTGCAATGTTTGTCAGAATCACGAAATTAGTAATCCAATTCAATTAGGAGACAAGGTACACAGAGTAACGTCTTTTATTGGTTGTAAGACTACATGGGTGGTCTATGTCATTTTCTGCCCATGTCGACGGTCTTATGTCGGCAAAACGATAAGGGAAATGTGTAAAAGGTTCAAGGAGCATCAAAAATCAGTAAGAACAGGTATTGGAAGCCCAAGGCTGATCCAACATATTAATGAGGCACATGAAGGGAATGCAAATGTGTTAACTTTTGCAGGACTCGAGCATATTGAACCATCAGATAGAGGTGGTAATACGCATAGGTTTCTTCTTCAACGTGAAAGCAGGTGGATAATTGAGACTAAGGCATGTGGCCCCCTGGGGTTGAATGAAAAGAACGATCTTGCTGCATTTTTATAAAAAATATCCCCTTTTGGTGGAACGTTCCGGTATGGGTTCCTGCTAGTGTTGATTCGTAATGATTAATACCTGTGGGTTTCCAATAGGAAATGATCTGACAATAGTTGTGGATGGTTTAAATTGGGCCATGTAGTTAAAGGCTCAATGGATAATGATAGCCTAAGCACGATCCCGTACTAATAGACCACAACCTCTGGGGATAGTACACTAGTTAATTTAGGTGTAATACGGTAATCCCCTGGGTAACGCGATATTCCGAGTTACAATCAGTGATAGTCTTAAGATGCTCTGTAATAACAAGTTTGTAATGCATAGATGTAAATTCAGCATATGTTACACTCCATTTCACTATAAATAGTGGTTGTTTAATGTTTTTATGTTTATAACACTTTATGTTTAGCTATGGCGGTAGTGACGTCATGTGCCGGCTGAATAAACCTCCGGACATGACGACAGACGCCATAGAGGACCCGTCGAAGCAGCATAACACCGCGAAACGGCGAGCTGTCGTCCTGCGCCCCTGCACCCCTCCCCTGCTGATTACTAGATCCATGGAACTGGACTGAAAATAAAATCGACAAGACTAACTACCGGTGAGTGCGGACATTATTTCTTCTTTCTGGATTATGCAAGAATGGACTGCTATTAGTCAGGATTTGGTCCAGAAGTTGATTGAGAGCATGCCAGGGAGAATTGCAGAAGTCTTGAAGAAGAAGGGTCAACACTGCAAATATTGACTTGTTGCATTAACTCATTCTAACTGTCAATATAGCCTTTTGGTACTCATAATATGATTGCAATTATATTTTTGTATGTGATATAAACATCAGACAAACACAAATAAAAACTAGAGGGCAGCAGATCATGTGAAAATATAATTTTGGTGTCATTCTCAAAACTTTTGGCCATGACTGTACACACACTGACAAGAACACAGACAGGTACACACACTGACAAGAACACAGACAGGTACACACACTGACAAGAACACAGACAGGTACACGCACTGACTAGAATACAGACAGCCACACATGCACAAGAATGCAGAGAGGTACACGCACAAGGACACAGACAGGTACACACACAGGCAAGAACACAGACAGGTAAACGCACTCACAAGGACACAGACAGCCACACACGCACAAACATGCAGACAAGTACATGCACAAGAACGCAGACAGGTGCATGCACTCACAACTACTAGACAGACAGGCACATGTACTCACAAGAATGCAGACAGGTACATGCACTCACAAGAATGCAGATAAGTACACGCATTCAGAAGAACACAGACACATGTATATTCAGAAATACACACATGAATAATCGAAGAAAAGAGCATTTAGCATCAAAGTGAGCACACTACTGAGCAAAATCAAGGATAATTTGATAAGTACAAAAAACACACACATATAAAAGCACTTAAAAATCTGCACAATAATGCTTAAATATGAAAGTGCCTGACACCACCAGAATCAGCAATATACTCAATACGCCAAGCTAATAAGCTATTAGTAAGAATTAGGAATATACTGTAATACCCACAAAAATAAACAGGATGTAAACAAATGTACACAAAAAGGGGGCAGATGGAAAAAGACAAATGTAATGTGTGGTGTCTGCAGCCAGGTCACATATCTCATTGCAGGCACCACACTGTCCAGTCATGTGTGTACTTTCTGAGACACCAGGAGATTTATGGCACCTGCTTTGAAGTCTTCTACAGATCAGGTGATGCTCGGGAGACTCAAACCGACAACAACACCGATCTGTAAAGGTTCAAGCAGCTGCTATAAATCTACTGTGCCTTAGGTAGCGTCCAGACACAACATAACAAGCCATCAGGGACTCACTTACTGCACTGTCAGGTCTTCAGTGTCCTGCTCCTCTGGCGGGAAGAAGGAACATCAAGTGCAGTGCAGCATGAAGTCTCCACAGCACATACAGTACAATGCGGGCGGCTTACAATATACCGGAGGCAGCTGTTTACAACCAGCCAGGTACAGTACTGGTACCCAGCAAACTCACACAGCCACATGGGGAGCAGCCAGAGGGACAAATCCCCCCTCCCCTGGGCCAGTCTGCCACTGCTGACACTGCCACAGCACTGACACTCCCTTCTCCTCCGTAAAGACTTCTGTTTTCATATAGAGTCTGGGGGAGGGAAGGTTAGAAAATAATAAAAAATAATCTCAACCATGGAGACGCTCCCTTTTGACCTGCCCCCTCAGGCACATGCCCTCCAGTGCCTACTTGTAAATACGGCCCTGGGTACAGGCTGTCACCCACCCCCAGCTGGCTTGTTGTACCTGGCTGTTAATAAAAATATAGCAGAGCCCTTTTGTTTTAATTATTTATTTAAATAATTTTTTAAAAAAGATGTGGGGCTTCACCGTATTTTGATTTCCTCCCAGGTACTGCTAGGCAGCTTTTGACTGGAATCCTCAGCGTGGGAAGGTCCAAACATTCTGGGCCCCCATACTGAAAATTGCAGCCCACATTCATCAGAAGCACTATACCCCAACTCTTCCATTGTGCCATTGGCAAACTGGGTAATTAGGGGGTTAATGCCAGCTGAATATTGCCAGCTGGCACTAAGCCTGCTAAGGCCTAATGTCAAGCCAATATTAGTCCCGGTCATTAGGAATCTCTAGTAGTGATGAGCGAGTACCAAAATGCTCGGGTGCTCGATGCTCAGGCTGAGCATCCCAAGATACTCGTGTACTCGGCCCGAGCACCGAGCCCAATGTTATCCTATGGGAGACCCAAGAATTTTTATGAAATGACCGCCGGCAGCATGTAGAAACCCTAAAAATGTCACAAAAGTCTCAGAAAAGTGCTCAAATGACATGGCAACACCATGGGGAAGACCCCTGTAAGCATTTCTCACTCAAAAGTCACAGCTGTGAACAATGTTGTCCGGGTTTCACGGCAATTTTACAGAGTCACCAGAAAACCTTCCAAAATGACACCAAAATGAATATTCAGGTTGGAAATGTTAAGGGCACATACCCAATAGTGAGATACAGCTGGTGTATGTTACGTTTTGTGATTACATGAAAGATTTTACGTGAAAACATTGTGCGGCACTTTGATGTCCCTGAGAAGAGACGTACATGAAGCCCTGTCTTGACATAATGTGCCCATTTTGAGGAATGAATAACTGATTGCTGAATGGATAACTGCACGCTGCGCTGGGATAAGGACGTGCTTGATGGTGGTGTTATTTGTGCATGGGCTACTTCAGGTGCTGGGCCGGAGGCTTGTTCGCGGGCAGCATGGGCAGGGGATTGGCTCAAACAAACAACACATGAAGACGTAGCAGTGACATAAGCAAGCACCGCTCCTCGACTCTGTTGTACTTCCCACAAAGTCGGGTGCTTGGCTGACATGTGCCTGATCATGCTTGTGGTGGTCAGACTGCTAGTTTTCGTACCCCTGCTGATGCTGGCATGGCAGGTGTTGCAAATGGCCTTTTTAGAGTCATCTGGAGCCAACTTAAAAAACTGCCAGACTCGGGAAGACCTAACATTTGCACAGGCACCTTGTGTCGTGTTGTTGTTCCGGGGGAAGGTTGCCTGCCTTCTGCCTGCGGACACCACCCTGCTTCTTACTGCCTGTTGGGATGCTACGCCTCCCTCCCCCTGTGCACTGCTGTGCTCGCTCTGCATATCCTCCTGCCAGGTTGGGTCAGCTACTGGATCATCCACCACGTCGTCTTCCTCTTCTGGCTAACGCTGGACTGCTCCTCCTTCTCCTCATGTGCCACCATGATGCCCGTTACAATAGTTAGCTGTTGTTTCAGGTTGTTTCAGTCTTCCTCGCACCCTGATCCTCTCCTGACTTTCTGGCAATTGTGTCTCATCATCATCCACCCCTTGTTGAGACACGTTGCCAACGTTCCCTTCGTGAAAACGTGGCTGCTCAAATATTTGGGCATCTGTCCATACGCTCTCCTCATGACCTGCCTGTAAAGAGCTAGTCAGTTACTACAGTCTCCTGACTGTTCTGGTCACAGGAAAGCTGGATATAGATAGCCTGCCTGTATAGAGCTAGTCAGCTACTACAGTCTCCTGACTGTTCTGGTCACAGGAAAGCTGGATATGGATAGCCTGCCTGTATAGAGCTAGTCAGCTACTACAGTCTCCTGACTGTTCTGGTCACAGGAGAGATGGATATGGATATTACACCCTGCCTGTATAGAGCTAGTTAGCTACAACAGTCTCCTGAGGACTGTTCTGGTCACTGGAAAGCTTGGACTCCGATCTGGATCACCCTGCCTATATTCTCCTAGATTAGTCCTGAGAAGGACTGTTCTGGTCAGCAGCAGTTTGCAGCCCTGCTCCGGATCTACCTATGAGGGCCGCAAATCTGTCCCTAAGCAGCAGCAGACACTCTCCCTACACTGACAGTCTGGATGGCTGTGTGCAGAGCACATCGTGGCCGGGTCTTATAAAGGCTCGGTCACGCTGTGCGGGACGGCCAATCACTGCAATGCCACAACTAACAGGGCTATGGCATTGCAGTGACTGCCAGCCAATCCCTGCACGTGGGCTGGCTCTCTAAAGAGCGCCAACATGCAGGGATGAGGACCCCGAGTACAGCACGAGTATGCGAGATTACTCGGTACTCGCCGAGTAGCCCGAGTACAGTGATACTCGTGCGAGTACCGAGTAGTCACAAGCGTACTCGCTCATCACTAATCTCTAGTAAATAGTAAAGGAGATACAACACAGAGAAAAAGCATTTTATTACCACAAAAATTATAGACACATACCTCATTCTCATCTTTATTAAACCCAGGTACCCCTCCACGATCCTCTTTGACATTCCCTACGAGACCCAAAACTGAATGAGCTTTGGCTTCACAGTGATCAAGGTGACGTCACAGTTTAGATCACCTGAGTTCATCTCGAGCTCTGAACTCTGGTGAACTTTCCCACTTCACAGCGAGAAACTAGTTAGGCAGGAAAGTTCACTGTATGATAGAACTACATTATGTCTGCATACTATTCCCATGCAATTTGAGTACTTTCCCATAGAGCTCTGACATTTTAACACCTTCCCGACCTATGACGTAGGAGGACGTCATGGGCCGGTAAGGGGTGTTTGATGTGAGCTCCGACGCGGCGCTCACATTAAACAGCCGAATGCTCCTTCCACTGGCCTCCGTCCCTGCTTCACTGGACTTAGTCTTCTCTGAGCAGTAAAGAGAGCAGTTAACTAACTCCTCCCCTCAGGCCTGGATCCTTATAAGGAAACTTGCTTAAAGCAGCAAGTAGAGCTTCCCCTCCAGGTCTGGGGTGGAAGGTGTTATGTGCTGTGTGCACCAAAGTGTAAATCCCCCTGCTAGGGATTGCCACAGGATCCATCCAGTGCAAGGAGGGATTTACACCTTGATACACACAGCACACAACACCTTCCACCCCAGACCTGGAAGGGGAGCTCTACTTGCTGCTTTAAGCAAGTTCCCTTATAAGGATCCAGGCCTGAGGGGAGGAGTCAGTTAGTCTGCTCTGAGCAGTTAAGAGAGCAGTTAAGTCCTGTGAAGCAGTCTAGAGAAGGTGCTGGAAAGACCCGGTTGCTGGGCAAAGCAAGGCCCAGAACCAAGGGAGACTGACCTGCTGTAGAGCACCCCAGAGAGAGGGACAGAGGCCAGTGGAAGGAGCAGTAGGTCATAACAAGGGACCAGATTTAGGATCCCTTTAGCTCACCCGGACACCGGAGTCCGAACCTGCAGAATATACACTGAAGCAGGAAAAGCCCGGAGAAACCAGCAGGATCTATTCCCCTGAGGTACTAACTTAATAGAGACACTCAAACCTGACCAAGCACAGGACCAGGGGCCCAAGAGGAGTGAAGGGACCCCACAGAAGGCCCTCATTGTCGATTAAAGAGTAAAGCCCTGAGAGGGAAGAAAGCGGTGAGTTCAGTTAAAGGCAGGACTTACCCCAAACCACCGCACACAGGAGCAGAGGAGGCCTCACAACTCTCAAGGTGAAAAATTACAAATTGCACCAAGAACCTGGTAACTCTCTTGGACTGTACCTGTTACCGGTCATCAGTAAAAGGTACCGAAAAAATACACATCTTTGGTATTGCCGTGTTCAGAATCGCCCGATCTATCATGGTATTAAATCCATTAATGAGAGCCGTAAACTCCGTAATGGAAAAAATGGTCCAAATGCCAAAATTCCGTTTTTTTGGTCACCTCAACATTGCTATAAAATGCAATAATGGGCGATCAAAATGGCAGATCCCCCCAAAAATGGTATCGTTAGAAACGTTAGCTCAAGACGCAAAAAATAGGCTGTCACACAGCCCTAAATCTCGAAAAATGAAGGCGCTATGGGTCGCAGAACATGGCGCAAAAAGTCAGTTTTGTTTTTTTTTAAACTTCTGAATTTTTTTTCACCACCTTGATACCAGTAAAGGTATACATGTTTGGTGTCTATGAACTCGTACCGACCCGAGGCATCACCCCGTCATGTCAGTTTTACCATATAGTGAACATGGCGACTAACATACCCAAAAAACAAACGTGTTATTGCACTTTATTTGCAATTTCACTGCATTTATAATTTATTTGCAATTCCCCTGTACACTATATGGTAAAATAAGTTATTGCATATGAAAGTACAACTCGTCCCACAAAAAACAAGCCATCATATGTCTTTATTGACAGAAAAATAAAAAAGTTATGGCTCTTGGAAGCAGGGGAGCAAAAAACAAAAATGAAAAACGAAAAATTCCCGGGTCATGAAGGGGTTAAAGCTCTCCCAGACCCCTTATCTGGCCCAGTAGAAAATGACTTGCGTTTCCCACAGACTTGCATTGTACTCGCTATTCAGAACGAATACACGAGTGTTAAAACTACTCATTACGATTATAGCGATTCCGAATATTTCACTACTTGCTTATCCCAACTTACAGTATATGCTTACAGTAAGAATTAACTACCGTATATAGAATAATACATACAATAATTGTAGTTTAGCCTTATATTCATTTTGGAAAAACCTAATGTTAGAAAGCCAGCTTTTTGCCTGATATATTATTCAATAGTGGAAGGACATATCATTTTGTTATAGACTTCTAAATCATATTCTGATTTGATCTGAATAGTTTGGTTCTAGTTATCAGTTTAGTGTGAGATGCATGCCAGCTCATCATATTTAATTTCCCATACTTAGAGAGATTTGTGTCTAGTAATGTGCCTCCCATGTTGACACTTGAAGTAGGACTGAATGTTAGGATAGTTAAAATTGATTGTAGAGCTTTCAATTGTGTACCTACGGAATAAATGATCTGTGGTATTTAAAACCATTGATTTGCAATTTCATCAAAATAAATGAGTTTTATCAAACTATCTTGACATTTGCAGCAGCATTAAAGGACTCAGGAATATGTTCACAATGCCTTGACGATTTAGTGAAGTCTGCTATAAAAGGATTCACCTAACCAGTTATAGGAAATGACGAAACAGTAAATATCATTGATTTAACTATCTGTTAGTCTTTATTCGCCGGTCTGTTTTTTAAGGCCTTCGTACCAGGTAAAGTACCGTATTTATATTTTGTCTTGGAATTCTGTACAGTGGAATGAGGCCTTGTAATTTGAAGAATATTAAGTATTTTCCATTTTTATCGATTCAGTTATATACCATATATTTAGCTTTATAAGACGCACCCCAAATTTGGTGAAGAAAAACAAGAAAAAAATAATTTATGTTAAATGGGGTCTACCTTATAATGCTAGGGCCCATCTTACAATCATTATGTATATCCCCCATCGTGGTACATGGCCCCACTCATCCTGGTATATATGTGGCGCCCCTGCAACCAAGGCGGCCACAGGTGAACTGTAGCCAGGAGAGGATGACGGTTGACCTTAGGAACACCCACACACGGACACACACTGACCCTATACCTAGAACTCTAGGTTAGGCAAGGGGTTACAGGGGTTAAGAGCAGTGTGGGAGGAGAGAAAGAGTAAATGAACAAGTGGGTGGAGAGATCGCAAATAGAACACAGGAACACACAGTTAAGGTAGGCAGTTAAGAGAGAAGTAGTGGAGCGGGGATGCCGATGGCATGTTTCACTGGACCACAGAGGGTGAGAGCAAGCCTGCAGGCCCTACGTTTCGGGCCAAAGAGTCACGGCAGAGGCATGAGGTGGGGCTGCTATTTTCCATGTGCCTGGAATCATTCTCAAGGTGCAACTTAGGCTGGCTTCACACTGCAGTTTTTCACTGATCAGTGTCCATCGGGTTTGTGTGCCAAAATCAGGAGCGTCTCCAAAACTCAGAACAGGTGTCAATCTTATAATTATAGTTTTTCTCTGCAAGTTCCTTTCCTGGTTCCTCTCCTGGTTTTGGCACACAAACACTGATGGATACTGATCAGTAAAAAACTGCAGTGTGAAGCCAGCCTAAGTGCTACAGATTGAGACTTCCAGAAAATGGCCGCAGAGGTGGCGCATGTGTAGATTGATATATTTTCCAAGTCTCAACCCCTAGCATTCAGTTGCAGCTTGGCAATGAATCCAGGCACATAGAAAATTGTGGCCTGCACTTCACATTGCCACCGCGGCCACACACCCGTGCAGCTCCAGGCCGCAGCTTTGCCCCCACCCACCATGGACCAGAGAAATCGGCCTCTGGCACTCCAGCTCCACCACCAAAACCACCCTCCTCCATAAAATTTTTTTAAAACAGAAGATTCGGATTGAAAGACACTAGGACGCACCAATTTGGGGAAACAAATTGCGTCTTAAGATCTGAAAAAATATGGTACACACTAGAATTTTGGCCCTGATTCACTAACACTGCTGTTTCTAAATGAGGGACGTGCAAAAATAAAATAATCTGAACTGATTTAGAGTCTAGGAACATCTTTTAAGTGGTGCATGTGTCGGTGCACATCACCAAAAATGTTAACTAAGTGGGGACTAAATTGGGGATTGTAACATTTTTGGCATGAAAATACCAAAACTCCACGTGGTGCAAACATTTTGCATCTTTTCAAATGGAAAACATTAAGATGAATTATTCATGCAATGTTCATTTTAATTTGCTGATTGAATATTTTTGCATTTTGCTGTATTCACCCAAACAATTGAAAAAAATTTGCCTCAAGTTAATTTGTTAATTTCGACCAGTGCAGTAGCAACTGTTAAAGAGAATCTATAGCCTTAAATGACATGTTGACTAAATCAAGTTTTCTTTTAACATCAGGAGAGAGTTTGATGGCCACTTTACACGTCCCAACATCGGTCCGATATTGGATACAACGCCGGGAGCACGCTTTTTCTGGGCAGAATTCCAAGATCACATAGGAGATGTTACAAAGCGCGATATCAGCAGGCAACGCCACTACGATGTGTAAGCCCCCTTGTACGGCCGACCCAGGAACGACCATTTAACATGGGAGAGAATAGGGGAAGTTGTACTCCACATCGTTGTTGGGCTTTCACACACCACGATCCGGCCACAACGTCCATCCAATATCGGGCCGTTGGAGAGCAGGCTAATTTGATCCCCGATATCGTTTTGGCATCGTTCGTGCATCGTATTGGACATTTACACCATACAACGCACGAGCGATATCGGGGCCAACGCACGAACCACGTGACTTTCTATTGGAGTTGGACCCGATATTGGGACGTGTAAAGTGGCCATCAGCTTTTAAAAGTACATTTTGATGGTTCCTTGAATGACAGCAAGTAACGATCTTGCAAATGTGCTTCCTAAAAACACCTAAGTAATATTGTTGACATGCTTGGACTTTTAATTATTTCCTTGTTTTAGAAACAACATTAAATCCAGTTTCCTCAGTTATTTTTCTTTTTTATTACTATGACACTGTATAAAGTTTTCTAAGGCTGGTTTCCCACCAACATTTTTTGGAATCCAGGTTAAGGCTGCCTTCACACTTGCATTTGTGTCTGCATGCTGAGGGCATGCAGACGCAAACGCAGGCAAGCGCAGCCCATAATAATGTGAACGCAGCTGAGAATCTCCGCATGCATTCACATTGCTATGGTGCCCCGGCAGCCAATCAGCTGTTTCTGGGGGCGGCCGGGAGGAGGAGATCAGCGGCAGAGATCTCCTCCTCCCGGCACAGCTGATCTCCCCCGGTGTCAGCGGGGAGAAACAGCTGATCTGACAGCTGTTTAAATCTCCCGCGCTTACACCGAATAGGGTGATATCAGTGCGGGAGATATGAAAAGCTGTTTGCTGCTTCAAATCTCCCGCGCCGACATCACCTATTCGGTGTCAGCGCGGGAGATTTAAACAGCTGTCAGATCAGCTGTTTCTCCCCGCTGACACCGGCGGGAGATCAGCTGTGGCTCTGCATGATCACCGGCGGCCACCGGGAGAGATTTCAATGAGATCCGCAGTGTTCTCCTGCGGTGTCATGCAGAGGACACTACGGATCCATTGAGATCCATGCATTTTTTGTGCTCTTGCGGATAAAACAAGCGCCGCGAACGCACAAAAAAAATGCTGCATGCTGCGTTTGGAGTGCGGTCGGAGGGCGCATAAATTTTGCACATCCAATCGCAAATGCGGCCAAACACAGCCATATGCAGGCACATGCGTTCCATGTAAACATAGAACGCATGTGCACAAGCGTTGGCTGCGTTGGTGTAAAAACCTGAGCAGAGTAAGGCTGGGTTCCACATAAGCCTCAGTCCGTTTGCTTCAGTTTTCTCATTTTTTTTTCTAAGTCCAAAAACTGACAGAAAACGATTGGATGTAATAAACACCCTGTCCGTTTTTCTCTGGAGCTCCAAACATTGCCCTGTCCGTTTTTGATCAAAAACGTTGCATGCAACGTTTTTGGCATCAGTTAAAAAACGCATGCGTTTTCATGCGTTTTTTTTAACATGGGCCCTATGGAAACGCATGCGCGAACGCATGCAAATGCGCACTGCTTTGCGCATGCGTTCCACATGCTTTTTAATGAAAATTCCAAAAACGTTCAGGAGTGCAGGAGCTCAAAAAGCACCCAGAAAAAACGGATTGTGATGAAAATCACTTCCAAAAACGGATTTCTATGTGTACCACAGCCTAAAGCAAATCATAATTTAGCTACTTCATGCATGAACTGTCACATGGACATGCAGCATTAGTTACAGTGGGAAGCTCACCATGCTAAAATGCAGCTTATCAGGCCTGGCCAACCACAGTCCACCCCATCAAGTGCATTTATGGCTTCTTCATCCCGACTGTGGGGATTGTTGTCACACAGTAGGGATTGTTGTCACACACAGCCACAAAACATGCGATTAACAGGTCATAAGCTTATTTTGAAGAGGATACACCTGCTGTGTTGAGCACTGTCTGACTTCGAGAGCACCATCTCTTCATGAAGGGCAACATACATAACCTCTCTACTTGCACCTCCCTCAGAGTCCAACAGTTTGTCTGGAACACCCTACTCCACCCTGTCTCAAAACAGCAGCCAGCCCTTGGTCTGGCAGATATGGTCAAGTAAAAGACCATTACCTTTCTTTGATAGGGCATTGATCCAGGGAACTAGTCTGATTACCGTATGTGGAGTCAGGAAGGAATTTTTGTCCCCAATGTGGAGTTTAGGGTTGCCACATGGGTTTTTTTTTTTGCCTTCCTCTGGATCAACATGTTAGGCTATGGGTTGAACTAGATGGACTTAAAGTCTTCCTTCAACCTTAAAAACTATTTTACTATGTTACTATGTTACCTCCTACCCATGCCAAAGCTAGCAGCTTAAATTGCACATCTCTAATCTATTGGCTACAGAAATTCTTCCTTTCTGCCTATTGGATACAAAGGGTTTTCGAGAGTTCATGGCAGTCGCAGTCCACCAATACAAGATGCCCAGTCGCCACTACTTCTTGAACAAAAGCTGTACCTGCACTAAACCAGCATGTCACAGATAACATTACTGCTTCCTTGAGAAACCCTGGGTGTGGCAGGGTGCATTTGCCCAAAAACACCAGGATGAGTAAGCATGGCCAGGGGCGTTGCATGTAGCTGACTGAGCACTGGGTTACTCTGGTGGCTGGGGGTAAGGGGATGCTGTACAAATCTTGCCATCCCCTAGGTCTGTCAGTAAAAGCTCTTTATGTAGCAATTTTACCACTGCTTCTGCCTCCTTCACCTCCTATAGGGCCTCCTCATGTGCCAAAAACCTCTCTGGTATTATGATATGTGTTCCAACTGTGCAGAAAGGATCCAGCACACCTCCTTACTATGCTGTCAGCAGGGCTCAACACCATCATGCTGTGTTAATGTTAAAATGCCTGGGAAATGTGAGTCAAACAGCTGAGGAGTTGTGGTCAGCTTTAGAGTTTCATCATGGCTGTCTCCACTGAACCTGCAGCCAGGAAAGGCCATGTGCAACAACACTGCAGAACTGGGTGTGGCCCTATACCAGTGCTAGGTGACACACGTGCCTAGCATGGCTCACGTCCTGAACCTGATCGTCTGGCAGATTCTTGCCCACTACCCCTGCCTAGATGCGCTGCTGCAGAGTCGCTGTGTGCTCATGTGGAGCCCACTGGGACGGGGTAATCGGTACCGGACCGGGGTACTGCTGGGGATATCTCGGCGGTCTTGGTCCGGACCGTGTCCTGTGTTCTCACAAGTAAAATGGGGTATTTACAGGAATAATTTGTTGTGACGCCACCCACGGGTTGTGGTCATTAGAGGATGGATGAGGCTGCAGCTAGATGGATGCTCCTGACAGGGTGTAAAGATGTAATACAGTTCTGTATACTGGAATCATACACGGGAGACTGAAGCAGGGTTCACCGAGTTTACTTGCAAGTTCTTCCAAGTCAAACAGTTTACAACACAGTTCAGTTCTTAAAACAGATAACTCTGGACACTTTGTATCCACTGCAGCCAGGCTGTCGCTCTGAGACCCCTCACTCTCTCTATTTAACCTTTCCAGCTTGTTCTTCCTCTGCTCTTCCTAGTGCTTTGTATGATGGCAATTCGGTCCCTTTTATGTGGCTTCCCTCTAAGTGTGTGGGCAGCAAACGGGGTCCTCTAAAGTTTTGCTGAGCCTCCAACCCTTGCAAGAAGGAACACTGATCTGGAATCCGTGTTCCCCGCGGTTTGTCTGGGGAGTCGGCGTGTAGCAGCAGTCCCCCTCAGAGCCAACACTCTAGTTTAAGCCTAGCTTAGGTGTTCCTGTCTTGCAAGGGATCACTGGCTCTTTCCCACCTGTGTGGCTTTCCAGGTACAACAAGGGAAACTTCTCCTGCTTGTAATCGGTCAACGCTGCCGTACTCCTTGGACCCGGTGGTACTGGTCCGGTCTCTTTCCTCACTTCTCCGTGGGCTTCTGGCTATGGATGAGTTTTCTCTCCATGGAACGGTGTCTCTTTGGATTCTGCGTCTCCAGGGAGCCCTATCCCTCTGGGAAGTGTCTTTCTCTTTACTCTTTACTGTTTCTGTCTTTGCTGCTTGGCTCACTCTGGCCTACTCCTTGGTCTGTGCTGGTCAGCTCACTCTGGCCTACTGTCTAACTCCTCCTCCCCCCTTTTGTACTGGTCTACCACCTGACCTACCTTCCCACCCACTTTCCACTAAACCCCACCACCCCTTGCCCCCTAGAGGGTTTGGTGTTGTGCTCTATTGGGGGTGTGTGCTGTGAGGGTGTTTGTTGCACAAACTATCTACCTTCTGCCTGACTGCAGTTCCCTATGTGGCCGCCCTGGTCGCAGGGGCGCCACACTCACTCTCCCCATTTGTACCCTGCAACTCAAGAACTTACATCGCTACAGAAGTCTTTCAGCCTGCTGGTGAACTGCCTGTTATGTGATGTGCAAACATGATCAAATTCTACTCTACACATGTTGCAGCTTCTGTGGCAGCAGCAACAAACCCTGGTGCAGTATGTCATGTTGTATTGCCATCAATGATCATGTGCCATCACGATCCTGAGGTGGGGCAGATCACGCTGCTGGAGTGATCACAGATTAAGGACCTCTGTAACCTTGTGCAGGAGCACACTTTAACCAGCAGGGTGAGTCAGGAGGTGGTCCAAGAGGAAGAGGAGGAAGTAGAGGTCGAGGTGTATATGGAAGGGATAGCATGATCTGAAAGGTCCGAACTGTCATCAGCACAGAGGTGGGTGGCATGGGAGGGTGGAGGAAAGGGATCAACAAGGGCCCATGGTAGCTGCCTAACAGTTGATGAAGGTACAGGAGCCAAGAAAGAAATGGAGGAGGAATAGTTGATGTTCACAGTAGACTCAGCAGATGAGGGATATTTTAGTTATGTTTCTGTTGTGCAAAGCTGACAGGAGAGGTCAGAGGAAGCAAGCAGGAATTTTACCCCACCAACAACAACACAACAAGGACATGGGCCTCATGGATACATAAGACAAATGAGTGCCTTTTTGCTGCACTATCTGCAACATGATCTGCAGCATGATCCGTGGATTGTTAGGATTCAAAGTAATGCTGCTTACTGGGCTGCCACACTGTTAGATCCTCAATACAAAAGTAAATTTGGCAAAATGATTTCAGTCCTGAAAAGGGATAGGCACATGCGGGAGTATCAAAAGAAGCTTTTAAACAATCAGAGTATTATTCACATTGAAAATTGGAGTAATTCCACATGGCAGGTCAAAATTTGTGCAATAGAACAAAAAGAATCACAGTGTCACAGGATTCAACAATTACAGTTTAAAAGCAACAGCTGCAGGCAATTTTATTTGTATGGGCTCACCTTCTTAGTTAGGGATTGGACAGTGTGTGCATGCATTGGGTTCCTAGTATAGGCAGGGCCGCAGCATCCATGACGCGACATGAAGTGTCTGCCTCAGGCGGCGACTCCTACTAGTAGACAGGGGATGGCATCCGCAGGGGCACCTGGTGGAAGCGCAGATGCCGCTCCCGCTCCTATAGTCCTGGCCACTGTGTCCAGGTCAGTGGCATATCCAGTGGGTACCTGGCAGGGCATCTGCCTCGGGCACAGGCTTAGCAGGCAGGGGCGCGCCGCTGGTCTCTCCTCATCGGCTGCATGTTGCGCCCCCTTCCCCGGTCGTGTGAGTCGGCTTTCTTCTCCACAGAGCGTCTTGCTGATCTGTGCTGAGGAGACCTATGATGATATCAATAGAGGGGAGGAGTCAGGGCTCACATGATCAGCTCCTCAGTACTGGATGAGGTGAAGTTTATGTGTGGGGTCGGGAGGGATTCAGTGTGGATGTAGCAGAGCCGAGTGTGTATGACGTGTATGGAGCAGAATTGCATGTGTATGAGGTGTACGGAGGGGAAAGCCCAGCGTGTACGAGGTGTATGGAGTGGAACTAAGTGTGTACTTGATGTACGGAGTGGAGGCCAGTATGTACGAGGTGTATGGAGTGGAACCACATGTGTACGGAGCGTAGCTGCATGTGTACAAAGTCTACGGAGCGGAGCCGAGTGTGTATGGGTCGTGCAGAGCAGAGTGTGTAAGAGGTGTACGGAGCAGAGCCTAGTGTGTACGAGATATGTCGAGACCCAGGCCCTGGGTTACTCGGGTACCAGGCTCGGTGGTAGTTCTGGGGATGTCACGGGTGGCAGCACCTGATTCTGTGGCCTGGGTGACACTTCAAAAAGGGTGTATTTACAGGGGAATAAAAGATTATGTAATTTGACTCCACCTGTATTGTGTGGTGATGGATCACCAGCGCCACCACAGTCTGCCGGAGGTAGATAGGATTGCGGCTGAGTTGGCAAAGCCCCCTACGGGTAGAGCTGTTCCTCCGGGGCAGCGATCCTGTAAATAAGTAGATTGATGTAGGGAAACAGGCAAAGTCACTATCTCCTGGGTACTTTACTGTCAACTTGTAGCAGCAACAGTTATAGTTCACAGTTCAGCAAGATGTTATAAATAACAGGTAGCTTTACGGGTGGCTGCAAGTGGATCCCAGGTGGTATGGTGGAACCCTTGGTGTACCATCATTGACAAACCCGTGTCCTTTCTTCCCCGCCTAGGATGGGTCTATACCCAGTAGCTTCGTGTAGGTAGTAACGGGGTCCTCTCCCTCGTGGTGAGGAAGCAGGCAGACCGCTCCGTCCGGCAGAGTGCTGCGGCTGATAAACAAGCCACAGCAGCCAGTTGCCGACTGCAAAGGTGAGCTCTTGCCGGATCCTCTGGCCCAGTGTTCCCATAGTGGACTGGAGAATCCCCTGGATTATGGTCGCTCCACTCTGAAGACCTCCCTTTCTCTCTAGGGCCTGGAATTCTCTCGTCAGGCTCCCTCTTTCAGGACCTCCTCAAGGTCCCTTCTTCTTCCCTTGGGTTCGGCTTGAAACTGCCCTGGGTTGACCTTCCGCCTCGTTCCACACTCTTTCCAACTCTCCTCCTTCGACTGTTCCAAACCCTCTCCCTCTCTTGCCCACTAGAGAGGGGCTATTCTTATTCTGCTCATAGTTAGCCATTCTGCTGACAAAAGACCTCCTTGATCCCCCCTACAAGTGATTGTGTCCCCTCCAGGTTAACCTCCCACCTCTCAGCTAATGTGGGAGTGCTGGGAATGGGTCCCACCCACCATCCTAGGGTCCACCTAAAGCTGGGGCAATTACACCTCTTATACATTGTAAAGCGCTGCGGAATATGTTGGTGCTATATAAATAAAGCTTTATTATTATTATTATTATACGGGTGCAATACCCCTCTGTGACGCCTGCATATGCAGCGAGTGTGTACGAGGTGTATGGAATGGAGCCACAAGTGTATGGGTCATGCGGAGCAGAGTATGTACTAGATGTACGGAGCGGAGCCGCATGTGTATGGGTCGTACGGAGCCGAACTGAGAGTGTACTAAGTGTATGGAGCAGAGGTGAATGTGTACAAAGCGTAGGGTGCAGAGCTGAGTGAGTATGAGGTGTACGGACTGGAGCCGCATGTGTACAAGGTGTATGAAGCAGAGCAGAGTGTGTACGGGGTCTACAGAGCGGAGCCGCTTGTGTACGAGGTGTATGGAGCAGAGCTGAGTGTGTACTAGGTGCACGGAGCAAAGCATGTATGTTCTGAAGATTCATGAATCACCTGTGGGGTTGAAAATGCTCAGTACATCCCTAGATGAATTCTACTTTCCAAAGTTGGATCACTTGTATTGGTATTTCTGGTGTTTTAGCATGTCAGGTAGTCTGCACATGCAACATGGCATTCTGCTACACTTTTAACCCTTTTATCATCCTAAAAAAAATAAAATTATGTTTGAATAATGATTAGTGATGAGCGAGTACTAAAATGCTCGGGTGCTCGAAGCTCGGGCTGAGCATCCCGAGATACTCGTGTACTCGGCCCGAGTACCGAGCCCAATGTTATCCTATGGGAGACCCGAGTATTTTTATGAAATGACTGCCGGCAGCATGTAGAAACCCTAAAAATGTCCCAAAAGTCTCAGAAGAGTCCTCAAATGACATGGCAACACCATGGGGAAGACCCCTGGAAGCATTTCTCACTCAAAAGTCACAGCTGTGAACAATGTTGTCCGAGTTTCACGCCAATTTTAGGGAGTAACCAGAAAACCTTCCAAAATGACACCAAAATGAATATTTAGGGTGGAAATGTTAAGGGCACATACCCAATAGTGAGATACAGCTGGTGTATGTTACTTTTTGTGATTACATGAAAGATTTTACGTGAAAACATTGTGCGGCACTCCGATGACCCTGAGAAGAGACGTGCATGAAGCCCTGTCTTGACATAATGTGCCCATTTTGAGGAACTGGGTCTATTGAAGCATTTTCCTTTGCCAGGGCAGTCCAAAATTGGGAGGTTCACCAATGCCCCTGGATAGAGACGTGCAGGAGGGCCTGTAAACCTGAAGTGGGTGTATTGTAGTATAGCCCTTTGGCAGGGCAGCCAAAAATTGGGAGGCTCCACATTGTCCCAGGATAGAGACGTGCAGGAGGGCCTGTAAGCCTGAAGTGGGTGTATTGTAGTATAGCCCTTTGGCATGGCAGCCAAAAATTGGGAGCTCCACATTGTCCCAGGATAGAGACAAGCAGGAGGGCCTGTAAACCTGAAGTGGGTGTATTGTAGTATAGCCCTTTGGCAGGGCAGCCAAAAATTGGGAGGCTCCACATTGTCCCTGGATAGAGACGTGCAGGAGGGCCTGTAAACCTGAAGTGGGTGTATTGTAGTATAGCCCTTTGGCAGGGCAGCCAAAAATTGGGAGGCTCCACATTGTCCCAGGATAGAGACGTGCAGGAGGGCCTGTAAACCTGAAGTGGGTGTATTGTAGTATAGCCCTTTGGCAGGGCAGCCAAAAATTGGGAGGCTCCACATTGTCCCAGGATAGAGACGTGCAGGAGGGCCTGTAAACCTGAAGTGGGTGTATTGTAGTATAGCCCTTTGGCAGGGCAGCCAAAAATTGGGAGGCTCCACATTGTCCCTGGATAGAGACATGCAGGAGGGACTGTAAACCTGAAGTGGGTGTATTGTAGTATAGCCCTTTGGCAGGGCAGCCAAAAATTGGGAGGCTCCACATTGTCCCTGGATAGAGACGTGCAGGAGGGCCTCAAAACATTTTTCCCATTGAAAAGGAGTGGGTCTCCTGTCGTTGTAATGCCCATTCTAAAAGAATGGGCGTAAAAATTTACCACTGGGGGTATACCTGAAACAACAGCCTAACTATTGTAACGGTCATCATGGTGGCACATGAGGAGAAGGAGGAGCAGTCCAGCGATTAGCCAAGGAAGAGGAAGACGACGTGGTGGATGATCCAGTAGCTGACCCAACCTGGCAGGAGGATATGCAAAGCGAGCACAGCAGTGCACAGGGGGAGGGAGGCGTAGCATCCCAACAGGCAGTACGAAGCAGGGTGGTGTCCGCAGGCAGAAGGCAGGCAACCGTTCCCCGGAACAACAACACGACACAAGGTGCCTGTGCAAATGTTAGGTCTTCCCGAGTCTGGCAGTTTTTTAAGTTGGCTCCAGATGACTCTAAAAAGGCCATTTGCAACACCTGCCATGCCAGCATCAGCAGGGGTACGAAAACGAGCAGCCTGACCACCATCAGCATGATCAGGCACATGTCAGCCAAGCACCCACTTTGTGGGAAGTACAACAGAGTCGAGGAGCGGTGCTTGCTGATGTCACTGCTACGTCTTCGCGTGTTGTGCGTGCGAGCCAATCCCCTGTCCATGCTGGCCGCGAACAAGCCTCCGGCCCTGCACCTGAAGTTGCTCACGCACAATTAACACCACCATCAAGCACGTCCTTGTCCCAGCGCAGCGTTCAATTATCCATTCAGCAAACATTTGAACGCAGGCGCAAATACGCTGCCAACTCCCCACATGCCACAGTCCTAAATTGTCACATTTCGCGACTCATAGCGCTAGAAATGTTCCCTACCGGCTGGTGGAGACGGAAGAATTCCGCGACCTGATGGCGGTTGCTGTCCCACGTTACTCGGTTCCCAGCCGCCACTATTTCTCCAGATGTGCCGTCCCCGCATTGCATAACCACGTGTCCCAAAGCATCACACGTGCCCTGAACAACACTGTTTCAGCCAAAGTCCACCTAACCACAGACACGTGGACAAGTGCTTGTGGGCAAGGCCGCTACATCTCCTTGACGGCACACTGGGTTAATATTGTGGAAGCTGGGACCCAGTCTGAGTGAAGGACGGAATACGTCCTTCCAACACCAAGGATTGGAGGCCCTACCTCTGTCAGGGTTTCACCGACACTCTACAGCTCCGGAATGTCATGCTCCTCAGCCTCCTCCTCCTGCACATCCTCATCCACTGTACCCTCCACACCAGTGACAAGCTGTAAGCACTGCAGCACTGCCTCTGTGAAGCGGCAACAGGCTGTGCTGAAGCTAGTCTGCATAGGTCACAAACCCCACAATGCAGAAGAGGTGTGGACAGCTCTGAAACAGCAGGCAGATCACTGGCTCACACCTCTGAACGTAAAGCCAGGAAAGGTCGTGTGTGACAATGGCCGGAACCTGGTGGCAGCTTGAGGCGAGGCCAGCTGACGCATGTTCCATGCGTGTCCCATGTGCTCAGCCTGGTGGTTCAGCGGTTTCTTACATCATACCCAGAGCTGTCTGATCTGCTGGTAAAAGTTCGCCGCCTGTCTGCGGATTTTCGCAAGTCACCTGCTGCTTCAGCCGGCCTTGCCGGCTTTCAGCGCCGTTTGCGTCTTCCGGCCCACAGACTGGTATGTGATGTCCCCACGTGTTGGAATTCAACTCTGCACATGTTGGTCAGGATATGTGAGCAGAAGAGGGCAGTTGTTGACTACCTGCATCACCTAAGCCATCGGGAAATGGGTTAAACTCCACACATAACACCTCCAGAGTGGAGATGGATGTCCGACCTATGTACCGTCCTCCAAAACTTTGAGGACTCCACCAAGATGGTGAGCGGCGATGACGCCATTATTAGCGTCACCATACCACTACTCTGCCTTCTAAAACGGTCTCTGCTGAAAAACAAAGATGATGCATTGCAGGCGGAGCGCGATGACTTGGAGCAAGAAACTGTAGTGGGTGTGGGTGATAACACACAGCCCAGCCTCATGTCATCACAACATGCAGTGGAGGACTATGACGAGGAGGAGGAGGATGAAGACATGGAGCAACTCTCTGGCCAAATTGAGGATATGACATGTACACCAGTCATACCCTCGATTCAGCGTGGCTGGCCAGAGAACAGGGGAGATGAGGAGGAGGAGGACAGCATGTTCAGTCATCGTGTTGGTCAGGATACTGAAGAGATGGCTGTTAAGAGTCTGGCGCGCATGGCTGACTTTATGGTAAGCTGCCTAGCTTGTGACCCTCGCGTTCAGAACATCTTGGCCGACAATCAGTACTGGTTGGCAACACTCTTAGACCCACCCTACAAGGAGAACTTCATGTCTCTCATTCCTGAGGCGGAGAGGTCAGCCAAAATGCAGCAGTTCCAAAAGGCCATAGTAACGGAAGTAGGCAAAGCATTCCCCTCACAAAACGCTAGTGGCATAGGTCAGGAATCGGTAGACAACCAAGGCGTACGGCCGAGAGGGGCACAAGTCCAATCCGCCAGAGCTAGGGGAACAGTCTTTATGATGTAGGACAGTTTTCTCAGCCCCTCACGTACCACAGCCCGTGAGGTGCGGGGTAGTGCCACAAGAAATACTAAGTTTGGCCAGATGCTGAGAGTACCTTGCAGATCGAAAAACTGTACTGCGAGATTCCTCTGTGCCTTACAATTATTGGGTCTCCAAGCTGGACACGTGGCATGAATTGGCTCTCTACGCCTTGGAAGTCCTGGCCTGCCCTGCCGCTAGCGTTTTGTCAGAGCGTGATTTCAGTGCCGCAGGTGGAATCATTACTGATAAACGCACCCGCCTGTCAACTGAAAATGCTGACAGGCTGACTCTGATCATGATAAAGAAGGGTTGGATTGGGCCAGACTTCACCACACCACACACAAATGACAGCGGAATTTAAATTTTGTTATGGCAATTTGCCAAGTACCTCCACTCACCCATGGGTACACACTTCTGGACTTCCGAGTGTCCAAGTGTGGGATCAGTAATGTCCGTGGACGTGTACTCGGCCTGGTGGTAGGAAGGAGGATCAGGTTGGGAAATGTGCGGTGCAGTATCACGGCTACTGACACTTGACCGTGTGGAAGACAGGGTGTTTGTGGAGGTGCCAATCTGACTTGAAGCATTATCCGCTATCCAAGTAACAACCTGTTGACACTGGTCTTGGTTCAAGAGCGGTGTACTGCAGCGGGCCCCAAGAATTTGGGACAGGACATGTGAGCGAGTAGATGTGCCCCTTTGTTGTTGCGAAATTAGTGCTTGCACATGACCTCGGCCTCTGTCTGCACCACCATCACGTTCACTTCCTTGTTCCTTGCCAACGCCCTTGCCAACGCCCTTGCGCATTTTGCCTGTATACAGCGACAACAGTCTGGTGACTGTTCGGGTCACAGGAGATTTGGATTTTAGGCCCTAACCTGTATAAAGATAGTAAGTACAACAGTCTGGTGACTGTAATGGTCACAGGAGAGTAGGATTTTAGTCCCTAACCTGTATCAAGGTAGTAAGTACAACAGTCTGGTGACTGTTGAGGTCACAGGAGAGTAGGATTTTAGTCCCTAACCTGCATCAAGGTAGTAAGTACAACAGTCTGGTGACTGTTGAGGTCACAGGAGAGTAGGATTTTAGTCCCTAACCTGTATCAAGGTAGTAAGTACAACAGTCTGGTAACTGTTCAGATCACAGGAGAGTAGGATTTTAGTCCCTAACCTGTATCAAGGTAGTAACTACAACAGTCTGGTGACTGTTGAGGTCACAGGAGAGTAGGATTTTAGTCCCTAACCTGTATCAAGGTAGTAAGTACAACAGTCTGGTAACTGTTCAGATCACAATAGAGTAGGATTTTAGTCCCTAACCTGTATCAAGGTAGTAAGTACAACAGTCTGGTGACTGTTATGGTCACAGGAGAGAAGGATTTTAGTCCCTAACCTGTATCAAGGTAGTAAGTACAACAGTCTGGTGACTGTAATGGTCACAGGAGAGTAGGATTTTAGTCCCTAACCTGTATCAAGGTAGTAAGTACAACAGTCTGGTGACTGTTGAGGTCACAGGAGAGTAGGATTTTAGTCCCTAACCTGTATCAAGGTAGTAAGTACAACAGTCTGGTAACTGTTCAGATCACAGGAGAGTAGGATTTTAGTCCCTAACCTGTATCAAGGTAGTAAGTACAACAGTCTGGTGACTGTTATGGTCACAGGAGAGTAGGATTTTAGTCCCTAACCTGTATCAAGGTAGTAAGTACAACAGTCTGGTGACTGTTGAGGTCACAGGAGAGTAGGATTTTAGTCCATAACCTGCATCAAGGTAGTAAGTACAACAGTCTGGTGACTGTTGAGGTCACAGGAGAGTAGGATTTTAGTCCCTAACCTGTATCAAGGTAGTAACTACAACAGTCTGGTAACTGTTCAGATCACAGGAGAGTAGGATTTTAGTCCCTAACCTGTATCAAGGTAGTAACTACAACAGTCTGGTGACTGTTGAGGTCACGGGAGAGTAGGATTTTAGTCCCTAACCTGTATCAAGGTAGTAAGTACAACAGTCTGGTAACTGTTCAGATCACAATAGAGTAGGATTTTAGTCCCTAACCTGTATCAAGGTAGTAACTACAACAGTCTGGTAACTGTTCAGATCACAGGAGAGTAGGATTTTAGTCCCTAACCTGTATCAAGGTAGTAACTACAACAGTCTGGTGACTGTTGAGGTCACGGGAGAGTAGGATTTTAGTCCCTAACCTGTATCAAGGTAGTAAGTACAACAGTCTGGTAACTGTTCAGATCACAATAGAGTAGGATTTTAGTCCCTAACCTGTATCAAGGTAGTAAGTACAACAGTCTGGTGACTGTTCAGATCACAGGAGAGTAGGATTTTAGTCCTAACCTGTATCAAGGTAGTAACTACAACAGTCTGGTGACTGTTGAGGTCACGGGAGAGTAGGATTTTAGTCCCTAACCTGTATCAAGGTAGTAAGTACAACAGTCTGATAATGTTCAGATCACAGGAGAGTAGGATTTTAGTCCCTAACCTGTACAAGGTAGTAAGTACAACAGTCTGGGGACTGTTATGGTCACAGGAGAGAAGGATTTTAGTCCCTAACCTGTATCAAGGTAGTAAGTACAACAGTCTGGTGACTGTAATGGTCACTGGAGAGTAGGATTTTAGTCCCTAACCTGTATCAAGCTAGTAAGTACAACAGTCTGGATATGGATAGCCTGCCTGTATAGAGCTAGTCAGCTACTACAGTCTCCTGACTGTTCTGGTCACAGGAAAGATGGAATATGGATATTACACCCTGCCTGTATAGAGCTAGTGAGCTACAACAGTCTCCTGAGGACTGTTATGGTCACAGAAAAGCTTGGATTACGATCTGGATCACCCTGCCTATATCCTCCTAGATTAGTCCTGAGAAGAGACTGTTGTGGTCAGCAGCAGTTTGCAGCCCTGCTCCGATCTACCTTTGAGGGCTCGCAAATCTGTCCCTAAGCAGCAGCAGACACTCTCCCTACACTCACTGTCTGGATGGCTGTGTGAAGAGCACAGCGCGGCCAGGTCTTATAAAGGCTTGGTCACGCTGTGCAGGCCGGCCAATCACTGCAATGCCACAACTAACAGGGCTGTGGCATTACAGTGGTCTGCCAGCCAATCCCTGCATGTGGGCTGGGTCTCTAAAGAGCGCCAACATGCAGGGATGAGGACCACGAGCACAGCACGAGTATCGCGAGATTACTCGGTGCTCGCCGAGTAGCCAGAGTACAGTGATACTCGTGCGAGTACCGAAGCAGCGCAGAGCATACTCGCTCATCACTAATAATGATGTATATGTAAAGTAGACATATGAGAAATGTTATTTAATCAATACTTTGTACAACATGACTGCTTCATGAATATAAAAATTTAAATGTTATAATTGGCTAATTTTTATAAGTTGTCATAAAGATTTTCAGATATAAATGCAAAACATATACGGTAAATTTAAATGTAGCAGTAATATCTATTACCATGTGTCACAAAAAACAATCTAATGAATAACTGCAATATGTTGTAACATTCCAGAGTTATTACCGCACAAAGTGACAACGGTAAGATTTAAAAAACGTAGCTTGGTCATTAAGATCCAAACTGGATCTGTCACTAAGGGGTTAAACAATCCTGAAGAAAAGATGCCTGAAAAAAGAAGGGTCAGTCTGTTTCTTTTTTTCCAAAGGGCTTAAATAATGACTTTGCTTAGAGTCAAAAATGAGTTGTTTCTATTTTTGTTTATTTTTGGTGCCCTACATACACTGTGTTCCAAATTATTATGCAAATGTTCTTTTCCCCTGATTTTCCTAAATGGTCAGTGCAAATGACAGTCAGTGTAATAAAAGTCATCATAACCTCCCAATGATAACAGTACAATCTTCAAAATTAAAAAAACCTCTAAATACTGTTCCAAATTATTATGCACAGTAGAGTTTCTAAACCTTTGATATGTTTGAAAAACTGAAAATGCTCATTTGTAGGATTAACATTTCACAGAAATAAAAAGCTATTTAACTTCAAACATCCTAACAGGCCAAGTTACATGTTAACATAGGAACCCTTCTCTGACATCACCTTCACAATTCTTGCATCCATTGAACTTGTGAGTTTCAGGAGAGTTTCTGCTTGTATTTCTTTGCATGATGCCAGAATAGCCTCCCAGAGCTGCTGTCGGAGAACTAGAGAAGCGGGGTGGGGGGTGCTATCGGAGAGCTGGAGGAGCAGGGGGGGCGGGGATGGTTCGGTGCTCACCCGGCTGTCCGGCGTGGCTGCTATCCTTCCGGCAGCTGCGGCCGCAAAATGAAGTCGGCCCTAAATGTGGGACATACCACCAGCCTGGGCCAGTCCTCCCCTGATGTGAAGGATCATTTAGAGGAGTAACAAACCTTTTATTTTTTGTATCATTTTTTGCAGCGTGGGAACATATAAAACTTTGCAAATTATTTTATTATGGAATTTATCTTCATTTATGTAAACACTAGATGGTGCCCCGATTCTAACGCATCGGGTATTGTAGATTATGTATGTAGTTTATTTATGAAGATTTAAGAATAATACAATGCGAAGCTGGGTTTAAATCCGGCACCAATATTGCTGATTGGTCGCGAGCGGCTGGCGCGACCAATCAGCGACGCGGGATTTCCGTTACAGACAAACAGACAGAATTAGATGATCATATAGTAGATACCTACAGCAGTGTTGGTGTTCAGCAGTGTCAGTGTTCAACAGTGTCGGTGTGCAGCAGTATCGGTGTGCAGCAGTGTTGGAGTTCAGCAGTGTCGGTGTGCAGCGGTGTCTGTGTGTGGCATTGTCTGAGTTCAACAGTGTTGGTGTACAACGGTGTCAGTGTACAGTAGTATCAGTGTTGTGCAGCAGTGTCAGTGTGCGACGGTGTCGGTGTTCAGCAGTGTCAGTGTGCAGCAGTGTCAGTGTGCAGCAGTGACTGTGTGCAGCAGTGTCAGTGTGCAGCAGTGGTGGTGTACAGTAGTATCAGTGTTGTGCAGCGGTGTCAGTGTGCGGCAGTGTCAGTGTGCAGCAGTGTCGGTGTGCAGCAGTGTAAGTGTACAGCAGTATCAGTGTTGTGCGGTGGTGTCAGTGTGCGGCGGTGTCGGTGTTCAGCAGTGTCAGTGTGCAGCAGTGTCTGTGTGCAGCAGTGTCAGTGTGCAGCAGTGTCTGTGTGCAGCAGTGTCTGTGTGCTGTGTGCAGCAATATCAGTGTTCATCAGTGTCGGTGTACAGTAGTATCATTGTTGTGCAGGGGTGTCAGTGTGCAGCAGTGTCGGTGTGCAGCAGTGTCAGTGTACAGTAGTATCAGTGTTGTGCGGTGGTGTCAGTGTGCGGCAGTGTCGGTGTGCGGCGGTGTCAGTGTGCGGAGGTGTCATTGTGCGGCGGTGTCAGAGTTCAGCAGTGTTGGTGTATAGTGGTGTCAGTGTACAGTAGTATCAGTGCTGTATAGCAGTGTCAGTGTGTGGCGGTGTCGGTGTTCAGCAATGCTGGTATTCAGCAGTGTCAGTGTGCAGCAGTGTCGGTGTGCAGCAGTGTTGGTGTGTGTCAGTGTTGTGCAGTGGTGTCAGTGTGCGGCGGTGTTCAGTGTACAGCAGTGTCGGTGTGCAGCAGAATAAGTGTACAGTAGTATCAGTGTTGTGTGGCGGTGTCAGTGTGCGGCGGGGTCAGTGTGCAGCAGTGTCAGTGTGCAGCAGTGTCGGTGTGCAGTAACCGGGCAATCAGTGGGGGCAGGATGGAGTGGGCGCAGGATGGAGTGGGACAGAATAGAGTGGGGTAGAATAGAGTGTAGGTGTCCTCCTCTATTCTCACCCCTGGCTGGATCCCCCCCCTATTTTCACCTGTGCCTTGCATTCAGTGAAGCTGTCATGTGACAGGGTGGGCCTGCACTGTATACTGTGGCTCAGTAGTTAGGACTGTATACGGTGGCTCAGTGGTTAGCACTGTATATGGTGGCTCAGTGGTTAGCTCTGTATATTGTGGCTCAGTGGTTAGCAATGTATGTTGGCTCAGTGGTTAGCACTGTAAGGTGGTTCAGTGGTTAGCACTCTATGGTGGCTCAGTGGTTAGCACTGTATGTTGGCTCAGTGGTTAGCACTGTAAGGTGGCTCAGTGGTTAGCACTGTATGGTGGCTCAGTGGTTAGCACTGTATGGTAGCTCAGTGGTTAGCACTGTATGGTGGCTCAGTGGTTAGCACTGTATGGTGGCTCAGTGGTTAGCACTGTATGTAGTGGCTCAGTGATTAGCACTGTATATAGTGGCTCAGTGATTAGCACTGTATATGGTGGCCAAAGCAGGGGGTCAGCGGGGGTAGGTGGGAAGAGCAGGGGTCAGTGGGCACTGTCAGTGGGCAAAGCGGGGTCAGTGGCCACAGCAGGGGTCAGTGGGCACAGCAGTGTCAGTTGGCAGAGCGAGGGTCAGTGGGCATGCTCAATGGGCAGAGCAGGGGTCAGTGGGCACAGCAGGGGTCAGTGGGCACAGCAGGGGGTTAGAGGGCACAGCAGGGGGTCAGTGGGCATAGACAGTGGGCAGAGTGAGGGTCAGTGGGCAGAGCAGGGGGTCAGTGGGCAGAGCAGGGGATCAGTGGGCACAGCAGGGGGGCAGTGGGCACAGCAGGGGGTCAGAGGGCAGAGTGAGGGTCAGTGGGCACAGTCAGTGGGCAGAGCGAGGGTCAGTGGCAGAGTGAGGATCAGTGGGCAGAGCAGGGGGTCAGTGGGAAGAGCATGGTGTCTGTGGGCACAGCAGGGTGTCAGTGGGCACAGCAGTGGATCAGTGGGCACAACAGGGGGTCAGTGGCACAGCGGGGGGGTTTGTGGGCACAGCGGGGGGTTAGTGGGCACAGCAGGGGATCAGTGAGCTTGGTCAGTGGGCACAGCAGGGGGTAAGTGGGCACAGTCAGTGGGCAGAGTGAGAGTCAGTGGGCAGAGCGAGGGTCAGTGGGTGAAGCAGGGGGTCAGTGGGCAGAGCAGAGGGTCAGTGCGCACAGCAGGGGGTCAGAGGGCACAGCAGGGGTCAGAGGGCAGAGGGAGGGCCAGTGGGCAAGGTCAGTGGGCACAGCAGGTGTCAGAGGGCACAGCAGGGATCAGTGAGCTTGGTCAGTGGGCACAGCAGGGGGTAAGTGGGCACAGTCAGTGGGCACAGCGAGAGTCAGTGGGCAGAGCGAGGGTCAGTGGGCAAAGCAGGGGTCAGTGGGCAGAGCAGAAGGTCAGTGCGCACAGCAGGGGGTCAGAGGGCACAGCAGGGGTCAGAGGGCAGAGGGAGGGCCAGTGGGCAAGGTCAGTGGGCACAGCATGGTAAGTGGGCAGAGCAGTGGGTCAGTGGGCATGGTCAGTGGGCACAGCAGGGGTCAGTGGGCACAGCAGGGGGTCGTTGGGCACATAAGGGGTAAGTGGGAACAGAAGGGGGTCAGTGGGCACAGAAGGTGGTCAGTGGGCACAGTCAGTAGGCAGAGCGGGGGTCAGTGGGCAAAGTGGGGGTGAGTGGGCCAGAGCAGGGGTCAGTGAGCACTGCAGTGGGTCAGTGGGCATGGTCAGTCGGCAGAGTAGGGGTCAGTGGGCAGAGCAGGGGCAGTTGGCACAGTGGGGGGTCAGTGGGCACAGCTGGGGGTCAGTGGGCACAGTGGAGGGTTAGTGGGCACAGCATGGGATCAGTGGGCATGGTCAGTGGGCACAGCAGGGGGTCAGTGGGCTCAGTCATTGGGCAAAGCGAGGGGCAGTGGGCAGAGCAGGGGGTCAGTGGGCACAGCACAGGGTTAGAGGGCACAGCAGGGGGTCAGAGGGCAGAGTGAGGGTCCATGGGCATGGTCAGTGGGCAAAGCAGGGGGTCAGTGTGCACAGCAGGGTAACTGGGCAGAGCAGTGGGTCACTGGGCATGGTCAGTGGGCAGAGCAGGGATCAGTGGGCACAGCAGGGTTAGTTGGCACAGCAGGGGGTCAGTGGGCACAGCAGGGGGTCAGTGGGCACAGCAGGGGATCAATGGGCACAGCAGTGGGTCAGTGGGCACAACAGGGGGTCAGTGGGCACAGAACGGGGTCAGTGAGCATGGTTGGTGGGCACAGCAGGGGGTCAGTTGCACAGCGGCATTGGTGGGCACAGAAGGGGGCAGTGGGCACAGTCAGTGGGCAAACCAAGGGTCAGTGGGCAGAGTGGGGGTGAGTAGTGTGGGTGAGTAAGCAGAGCAGGGGGTCAGTGGGCACAGCAGGGGGTCAGTGGGCACAGCAGGGGGTCAGAGGGCACAGCAGGGGGTCAGAGGGAAGAGCAAGGGTGAGTGGGCATGGTCAGTGGGCAGAGCAGGGGATCAGTTGGCACAGCAGGGTCAGTGGGCACAGCAGGGGGTCAGTTGGCACAGCAGTGAGTCAGTGGGCACAACAGGGGGTCAGTGGGCACAGCAGGGGGTCAGAGAGCACTGCAGGGTAAGTGGGCAGAGCAGTGGGTCAGTGGGCATGGTCAGTGGGCAGAGCCGGGGTCAGTGGGCAGAGCAGTATCAGTTGGCACAACAGGGGGTCAGTGGGCACAGCAGGGGCTCGGTGGGCACAAAAGGGGATCAGTGGGCACAGTCAGTGGGCAGAGCGAGGGTCAGTGGGCAGAGTGGGAGTGAGTGGGCACAGCAGGGGGTCAATGGGCACAGCAGGGGGTTAGAGGGCACAGCAAGGGGTCAGAGGGCACAGCAGGGGGTCAGAGGGCAGAGGGAGGGCCAGTGGGCAAGGTCAGTGGGCACAGCAGGTGTCAGAGGGCAGAGCAGGGTCATTTTGAACAGTGGGGGGTCAGTGGGCACAGCTGGGGGTCAGTGGGCACCACGGGGGGTTAGTGGGCACAGCAGGGGATCAGTGAGCTTCGTCAGTGGGCACAGCAGGGGGTAAGTGGGCACAGTCAGTGGGCACAGCGAGAGTCAGTGGGCAGAGCGAGGGTCAGTGGGCAATGCAGGGGGTCAGTGGGCAGAGCAGAGGGTCAGTGCGCACAGCAGGGGGTCAGAGTGCACAGCAGGGGGTCAGAGGGCAGAGGGAGGGCCAGTGGGCAAGGTCAGTGGGCACAGCATGGTAAGTGGGCAGAGCAGTGGGTCAGTGGGCATGGTCAGTGGGCACAGCAGGGGTCAGTGGGCACAGCAGGGGGTCGATGGGCACATAAGGGGTCAGTGGGCACAGCAGGTGGTCAGTGGGCACAGAAGATGGTCAGTGGGCACAGTCAGTAGGCAGAGCGGGGGTCAGTGGGCAAAGTGGGGGTGAGTGGGCCAGAGCAGGGGTCAGTGAGCACTGCAGTGGGTCAGTGGGCATGGTCAGTGGGCAGAGTAGGGGTCAGTGGGCAGAGCAGGGTCAGTTGGTACAGTGGGGGTTCAGTGGGCACAGCTGGGGGTCAGTGGGCACAGTGGAGGGTTAGTGGGCACAGCATGGGATCAGTGGGCATGGTCAGTGGAAACAGCAGGGGGTCAGTGGGCACAGTCATTGGGCAAAGCCAGGGGCAGTGGGCAGAGCAGGGGGTCAGTGGTCACAGCAGGGGGTCAGTTGGCACAGCACAGGGTCAGAGGGCACAGCAGGGGGTCAGAGGGCAGAGTGAGGGTTCATGGGCATGGTCAGTGGGCAAAGCAGGGGGTCAGTGTGCACAGCAGGGTAACTGGGCAGAGCAGTGGGTCAGTGGGCATGGTCAGTGGGCAGAGCAGGGATCAGTGGGCACAGCAGGGTTAGTTGGCACAGCGGGGGGTCAGTGGGCACAGCAGGGGTCAGTGGGCACAGCAGGGGATCAATGGGCACAGCAGTGGGTCAGTGGGCACAACAGGGGGTCAGTGGGTACAGAACGGGGTCAGTGAGCATGGTTGGTGGGCACAGCAGGGGGTCAGTTGCACAGCGGGGTTGGTGGGCACAGAAGGGGACAGTGGGCACAGTCAGTGGGCAGACCGAGGGTCAGTGGGCAGAGTGGGGGTGAGTAGTGTGGGTGAGTAGGCAGAGCAGGGGGTCAGTGGGCACAGCAGGGGGTCAGTGGGCACAGCAGGGGGTCAGAGGGCACAGCAGGGGGTCAGAGGGAAGAGCGAGGGTGAGTGGGCATGGTCAGTGGGCAGCAGCAGGGGTCAGTAGCAAAGCAGGTTAAGTGGGCAGACATGGGTTATGGCATGGTCAGTGGTAGAGCAGGATCAGTGGGCAGAGCAGGGTCAGTTGGCACAGCGGGGGGTCATGTTGGCACAGCGGGGGGTCAGTGGGCACAGCAGGGGGTCAGTGGGCACAGCAGCGAGGGTCAGTGGGCACAACAGGGGTCAGTGGCAGCAGAGGTGAGTGGCATGGTAGTGGGCACAAGCAGGGTCAGTTGCACAGCAAGGGGTCGGTGGGCACAGTCAGTGGGCAGAGCGAGGTCAGTGGGTCAGAGTGGGGGTGAGTAGTGTGGTGAGTGGGCAGAGAAGGGGGTCAGTGGGCACAGCAGGGGTCAGTGGGCACAGCAGAGGTAGAGGGCACTGCAGGGGTCTGGGGCAGAGCGTGGGTCAGTAGGCATGGTCAGTGGGCAGAGCAGGGGGTTCGTGGGCACAGCAAGAGGGTAAGTGGGCAGGCAGTGGATCAGTGGGCATGGTCAGTGGGCAGAACAAGGGTCAGTGGGCAGAGTAGGGTCAGTGGGCACAGCGGGGGTCAATGGCCAGCAGGGGTCAGGGGCACAGCAGGGCTATGTGGGCACAGCAGGGGTCAGTAGCACAGCAGGGGTTCAGAGGACAGAGCAGGGGGTCAAGGGCGAGTGGGTCAGTAGCATGGTCAGTGGGCAGAGCAGGGGTTCGTGGGCACAGCAGGGTAAGTGAGCAGGGCAGTGGATAGTGGGCATGGTCAGTGGGCAGAACAGGGGTCAGTGGGCAGAGTAGGGGTCAGTGGCACAGGGCAGGGGTCAGTGGGCACAGTAGGGGTCATGGGCACAGCAGGGGTCAGTGGCACAGAAGGGGGACTGTGAGCACAGCAGGGGGTCAGTGGGCACAGAAGGGGTTCAGAAGGCACAGTCAGTGGGCAGAGTGAGGATCAGTGGGCAGAGTGGGGGTGAGTGGGCAGAGCAAAGGGTCAATGGGCACATCAGGGTTAGTGGGCATTGCGAGGGTCAGTGGCACAGCAGGGGCTTAGTGGGCACAGCAGGGGGCCAGTGGGCACAGTGAGTGGGCAGAGCAAGGGTCAGTTGGCACCGCAGGGGGTCAGTGGGCACAGTAGGGGCTCGTTGGGCACAGAAGAGGGTCAGTGGGCAGAGCGAGGGTCAGTGGACAGAGTGGGAGTGAGTGGGCACAACAGGGGATCAGTGTGCACAGCAGGAGGTCAATGGGCACAGAGGGGAGTTAGTGGGCACATCAAGGGGTCAGTGGGCACAGAATGGGGTCAGTATGCACAGTGGGCAGAGCGAGGGTCAGTGGGCAGAGTGGGGTGAGTGGGCAGAGCAGGGTCAGTAGGAACAGCAGGGGTTAGTCAGCACAGCAGGGGATCAGTGAGCATGGTCAGTGGGCACAGCAGGTGGTCAGTGGGCACAGTCAGTGGCAGAGTAGGGTCAGTGGGCACAGCAGGAGGTCAGTGGGCACAGTAGGGGTCAGTGGGCACAGCAGGGGTTGGTGGGCACAGAAGGGGACAGTGAGCACAGCAGGGGTCAGTGGGCACAGAAGGGGTTCAGAAGGCACAGTCAGTGGGCAGAGTGAGGATCAGTGGGCAGAGTGGGGTGAGTGGGCAGAGCAAAGGGTCAATGGGCACATCAGGGTTAGTGGGCATTGCGAGGGTCAGTGGGCACAGCAGGGGCTTAGTGGGCACAGCAGGGGCCAGTGGGCACAGTGAGTGGGCAGAGCAAGGGTCAGTGGGCAGAGGAGGGGTCAGTGGGCACAGTGAGTGGGTCTGTGGGCACAGTAGTGGGTGAGTGGGCACAGCAGGGGGTCGGTGGGCACAGCAGGGGTTCAGTGGGCACAGCAGTGTCAATGGGCATAGCAGGGTCAGTGGGCAGAGCGAGGGTCAGTGGGCATGGTCAGTAGGCACAGAGGGGGGTCAATGGGCACAGCAGGGGGTCAGTGGGCACAGAAGGGGGTCAGTGGGCATGGTCAGTGGGCACATCAGGGGGTCATTGGGCACAGCGAGAGTCAGTGCGCATAGCGGGGTCAGTGGGCACAGTGGGGGTCAGCGCAAAGCGCAAGGTCAGTGGGCATGGTCATTGGGCTCAACAGGGGGGTCAGTAGGGCACAGTGGGGGTCAGTGGGCAGAGCGGGGGTAAGAGGGCATAGCAGGGGGTCAGTGGGCACAGTGGGAGTCAGTGGGCACAGCGGGGTTCAGTGGGCAGAGCGGGGGTCAGTGGGCCAGCAGGGGGTCAGTGGGCATGGTCAGTGGACACAGCATGGGGTCAGTGGGCAAAGCAGGGGTCAGTGGGCACAGCAGGGGGTCAGTGTAGCACAGCAGGGGGGGTAGTGAGCACAGCAGGGGGTATCAGTGGGCACAGAAGGGGGTCAGTGGGCATAGGTCGGTGGGCACATCAGGGGGGTCAGTGGGCACAGTGAGAGTCAGTGGGCATAGCGGGGTCAGTGGGCACAGTGGGGGTCAGGGCACAGTGCGAGGTCAGTGGGCATGGTCATTGGGCACAACAGGGGGTCAGTAGGCACAGTGGGGGTCAGTCGGCACAGCGGGGGTCAGTGGGCAGAGCGGGGTCAGTGGGCACAGCAGGGGGTCAGTGGGCACAGTAGGGGCTCGTTGGGCACAGAAGGGGGTCTGTGGGCAGAGCGAGGGTCAGTGGACAGAGTGGGAGTGAGTGGGCACAACAGGGGATCAGTGGGCACAGCAGGAGGGCAATGGGCACAGAGGGGGGTTAGTGGGCACAGCAAGGGGTCAGTAGGGACAGCGGGGGTTAGTCAGCACAGCAGGGGATCAGTGAGCGTGGTCAGTGGGCACAGCAGGGGGTCAGTGGGCACAGTCAGTGGGCAGAGCGAGGGTCAGTGGGCAGAGCGAGGGTCAGTGGCAGAGCAGGGGGGCAATGGGCAATGCAGAGGGTCAGTGTGCACAGCAGGGGTCAGAGGGAAGAGCGAGGGTCAGTGGGCATGGTCAGTGGGCAGAGCATGGGGTGAGTGGGCACAGCAGGGTAAGTAGGCAGAGCAGTGGGTCAGTGGACATGATCAGTGGGCAAGCAGGGGTCAGTGGGCACAGCAGGGGCTTGTTGGGCACAGAAGGGGTCAGTGGGCACAGCATTGAGTCAGTGGGCACAGAAGGGGGCAGTGGGCACAGTCAGTGGGCAGAGCGAAGGTCAGTGGGCAGAGTGGGGGTGAGTGGGCAGAGCAAAGGGTCAATGGGCACATCAGGGTTAGTGGGCATTGCGAGGGTCAGTGGGCTCAGCAGGGGCTTAGTGGGCACAGCAGGGGGCCAGTGGGCACAGTGATGGGCAGAGCGGGGGTCAGTGGGCACAGCAGGGGGTCAGTGGGCACAGTAGGGGTCGTTGGCACAGAAGGGGGTCAGTGGGCAGAGCAAGGGTCAGTGGACAGAGTGGGAGTGAGTGGGCACAACAGGGATCAGTGTGCACAGCAGGAGGTCAATGGGCACAGAGGGGAGTTAGTGGGCACATCAAGGGGTCAGTGGGCACAGAATGGGGTCAGTATGCACAGTGGGCAGAGCGAGGGTCAGTGGGCAAGTGGGGATGAGTGGGCAGAGCAGGGTCAGTGGGCAAAGCTGGGGGTCAGTAGGGACAGCAGGGGGTTAGTCAACACAGCAGGGGATCAGTGAGCGTGGTCAGTGGGCACAGCAGGTGGTCAGTGGGCACAGTCAGTGGGCAGAGTAGGGTCAGTGGGCACAGCAGGAGGTCAGTGGCACAGTAGGGGTCAGTGGGCACAGCAGGGGGACAGTGAGCACAGCAGGGGGTCAGTGGGCACAGTGAGTGGGTCTGTGGGCACAGTAGTGGGTGAGTGGGCACAGCAGGGGGTCGGTGGGCACAGCAGGGGTTCAGTAGGCACAGCAGTGTTAATGGGCATAGCAGGTCAGTGGGCAGAGCGAGGGTCAGTGGCATGGTCAGTAGGCACAGAGGGGGGTCAATGGCACAGCCGGGGGTCAGTGGCACAGAAGGGGTCAGTGGGCATGGTCAGTGGGCACATCAGGGGGTCAGTGGGCACAGCGAGAGTCAGTGCGCATAGCGGGGTCAGTGGGCACAGTGGGGGTCAGGGCACAGCGCAAGGTCAGTGGGCATGGTCATTGGGCTCAACAGGGGGTCAGTAGGCACAGTGGGGTCAGTGGGCAGAGCGGGGGTAAGAGGGCATAGCAGGGGGTCATGGGCACAGTGGGAGTCAGTGGCACAGCGGGGTCAGTGGGCAGAGCGGGGGTCAGTGGCACAGCAGGGGTCAGTGGCATGGTTAGTGACACAGCATGGGGTCAGTGGGCAAAGCAGGGGCAGTGGGCACAGCAGGGGTCAGTGAGCACAGCAGGTGTCAGTGGGCACAGCGGGCTTCAGAGGGCACAGCAGGGGGGCAGTGGCACAGCAGGGGTAGTGAGCACAGCAGGGGGTCAGTGGCACAGAAGTGGGTCAGTGGGCATGGTCGATGGGCACATCAGGGGTCAGTGGCACAGTGAGAGTCAGTGGGCATAGCGGGGTCAGTGGCACAGTGGGGGTCAGGGCACAGTGCGAGGTCAGTGGCATGGTCATTGGCACAACATGGGGTCAGTAGGCACAGTGGGGTCAGTCGGCACAGGGGGTCAGTGGACTGAGCGGGGTCAGTGGCACAGCAGCGGGTCAGTGGGCACAGTAGGGCTGTTGGGCACAGAAGGGGTCAGTGGGCAAGCAGGGTCAGTGGACAGAGTGGGAGTGAGTGGGCACAACAGGGGATCAGTGTGCACAGCAGGAGGTCAATGGGCACAGAGGGGAGTTAGTGAGCACATCAAGGGGTCAGTGGGCACAGAATGGGTCAGTATGCACAGTGGGCAGAGCGAGGGTCAGTGGGCAGAGTGGGGGTGAGTGGGCAGAGCAGGGGTCAGTGGCACAGCTGGGGGTCAGTAGGGACAGCAGGGGTTAGTCAACACAGCAGGGATCAGTGAGCGTGGTCAGTGGCACAGCAGGTGGTCAGTGGCACAGTCAGTGGGCAGAGTAGGGTCAGTGGGCACAGCAGGAGGTCAGTGGGCACAGTAGGGGTCAGTGGGCACAGCAGGGGACAGTGAGCACAGCAGGGGTCAGTGGGCACAGTGAGTGGGCAGAGGAAGGTCAGGTGGGCAGAGGAGGGGTCAGTGGGCACAGTGAGTGGGTCTGTGGGCACAGTAGTGGGTGAGTGGGCACGGCAGGGGTCGGTGGCACAGCAGGGGTTCAGTAGGCACAGCAGTGTCAATGGGCATAGCAGGTCAGTGGGCAGAGCGAGGGTCAGTGGCATGGTCAGTAGGCACAGAGGGGGTCAATGGGCACAGCAGGGGGTCAGTGGGCACAGAAGGGGGTCAGTGGGCATGGTCAGTGGGCACATCAGGGGGTCAGTGGCACAGCGAGAGTCAGTGCCATAGCGGGGTCAATGGGCACAGTGGGGGTCAGGGCACAGCGCAAGGTCAGTGGGCATGGTCATGGGCTCAACAGGGGTCAGTAGGCACAGTGGGGCAGTGGGCGACAGCGGGGTCAGTGGGCAGAGCGGGGTAAGAGGGCATAGCAGGGGGTCAGTGGGCACAGTGGGAGCAATGGGCACAGCGGGGTCAGTGGGCACAGCGGGCTTCAGTGGCACAGCAGGGGGCAGTGGGCACAGCAGGGGTTAGTGAGCACAGCAGCGGGTCAGTGGGCACAGAAGGGGGTCAGTGGCATGGTCGTGGGCACATCAGGGGTCAGTGGGCACAGTAAGAGTCAGTGGGCATAGCGGGGTCAGTGGGCACAGTGGGGTCTGGGCACAGTGCGAGGTCAGTGGGCATGGTCATGGGCACAACATGGGGTCAGTAGGCACAGTGGGGGTCAGTCGGCACAGCAGGGGGTCAGTGGGCAAGCGGGGTCAGTGGGCACAGTCAGGGGGTCAGTGGGCACAGTAGGGGTGTTGGGCACAGAAGGGGTCAGTGGGCAGAGCGAGTCAGTGGACAGAGTGGGAGTCAGTGGGCACAACGGGATCAGTGGGCACAGCAGGGGTCAATGGGCACAGAGGGGGTTAGTGGGCACAGCAAGGGGTCAGTGGGAAAGGTGGGGGTGAGTGGGCAGAGCAGGGGTCAGTGGGCATAGCTGGGGTCAGTAGGACAGCGGGGTTAGTCAGCACAGCAGGGATCAGTGAGCGTGGTCAGTGGGTCAGCAGGGGTCAGGGGCACAGTCAGTGGGCACAGCGAGGGTCAGTGGGCAGAGCGAGAGTCAGTGGCAGAGCAGGGGGGCAATGGGCAATGCAGAGGGTCAGTGTGCACAGCAGGGGGTCAGAGGGAAGAGCGAGGGTCAGTGGGCATGGTCAGTGGGCAGAGCATGGGGTGAGTGGGCACAGCAGGGTAAGTAGGCAGAGCAGTGGGTCAGTGGACATGATCAGTGGGCAAGCAGGGGTCAGTGGGCACAGCAGGGGCTTGTTGGGCACAGAAGGGGGTCAGTGGGCACAGCAGGGAGTCAGTGGGCACAGAAGGGGGCAGTGGGCACAGTCAGTGGGCAGAGCAAGGGTCAGTGGGCAGAGTGGGGGTGAGTGGGCAGAGCAGGGGTCAGTGGGCACAGCAGTGGGTCAGTGGGCATGGTCAGTGGGCACAGCAGGGGATCAGTGGGCATGGTCAGTGGGCACAGCAGGGGGTCAGTGGGCACAGCAGGGGGTCAGGGGGCATGGTCAGTGGGCAGAGCAGGGGGTCAGTGGGCACAGCAGGGTGTCAGTGTGCACTGAAGGGGGTTAGTGGGCACAGCAAGGGGTCAGTGGGCACAGAATGGGGTCAGTATGCACAGCCAGTGGGCAGAGCGAGGGTCAGTGGGCAGAGTGGGGTGAGTGGGCAGAGCAGGGGTCAGTGGCACAGCTGGGGGTCAGTGGGGACAGCGGGGTTAGTCGGCACAGCAGGGGATCAGTAACCGTGGTCAGTGGGCACAGCAGGGGGTCAGTGGGCACAGTCAGTAGGCAGAGTGAGGGTCAGTGGGCAGATCAGGGGGTCAGTGGGCAATGCAGGGGGTCAGTGCGCACAGCCGGGGGTCAGAGGGCACAGCAGGGGGTCAGAGGGCAGAGCGAGGGTCAGTGGGCATGGTCAGTGGGCAGAGCATGTGGTCAGTGGGCACAGCAGGGTAAGTGGGCAGAGCAGTGAGTCAGTGGGTATGGTCAGTGGGCAAGCAGGGGTCAGTGGGCACAGTAGCTGGTCGTTGGGCACAGAAGGGGGTCAGTGGGCACAGCAGGGGATCAGTGGGCACAGCAGGGGGTCAGTGGGCACAGCAGCTGGTCAGTGGGCACAACACGGGGTCAGTGGGAACAACAGAGTGTCAGTGAGCATGGTTAGTGGGCACAGCAGGGGGTCAGTTGCAGAGCAGGGGGTCAGTGGGCACAGAAGGGGGTCAGTGGGCACAGTCAGTGGGCAGAGCAAGGGTCAGTGGGCAGAGTGGGGGTGAGTGGGCAGAGCAGGGGTCAGTGAGCACAGCAGTGGGTCAGTGGGCATGGTCAGTGGGCAGAGCAGGGGTCAGTGTGCAGAGCAGGGTCAGTTGGGAGAGTGGTCTGTCAGTGGGCACAGCTGGGGGTCAGTGGGGACAGCGGGGGGTTAGTCGGCACAGCAGGGGATCAGTGGGCATGGTCAGTGGGCTTAGCAGGGGTTAGTCGGCACAGTCAGTGGGCAGAGCGAGGGTCAGTGGGCAGAGCTGGGGGTTAGTGGGCACAGCATGGCGTCAGAGGGCACAGCAGGGAGTCAGAGGGCAGAGTGAGGGTCTGTGGGCATGGTCAGTGGGCAGAGCAGGGGGTGAGTGGGCAAAGCAGGGTAAATTGGCAGAGCAGTGGGTTAGTGGGCATGGTCAGTGGGTAGAGCAGGGATCAGTGGGCAGAGCAGGGTCAGTTGGCACAGCGGGGGGTCAGTGGGCACAGCAGGGGGTCATTGGGCACAGCAGGGGTCAGTGGGCACAGCAGCGAGTCAGTGGGCACAACAGAGGGTCAGTGAGCATGGTTAGTAGGCACAGCAGGGGTCAATTGCACAGCAAGGGTTCGGTGGGCACAGTCAGTGGGCAGAGCGAGGCTCAGTGGGAAGAGCAAGGGGTCAGTGGGCACAGCAGGGGGTCAGTGGGCACAGCAGGGAGTCAGAGGGCAGAGTGAGGGTCTGTGGGCATGGTCAGTGGGCAGAGCAGGGGGTCAGTGGGCAAAGCAGGGTAAATTGGCAGAGCAGTGGGTTAGTGGGCATGGTCAGTGGGTAGAGCAGGGATCAGTGGGCAGAGCAGGGTCAGTTGGCACAGCGGGGGGTCAGTGGGTACAGCAGGGGGTCATTGGGCACAGCAGGGGTCAGTGGGCACAGCAGCGAGTCAGTGGGCACAACAGAGGGTCAGTGAGCATGGTTAGTAGGCACAGCAGGGGTCAATTGCACAGCAAGGGTTCGGTGGGCACAGTCAGTGGGCAGAGCGAGGCTCAGTGGGAAGAGCAAGGAGTCAGTGGGCACAGCAGGGGGTCAGTGGGCACAGCAGGGTAAGTGGGCAGAGCAGTGGGTTAGTGGGCATGGTCAGTGTGTAGAGCAGGGATCAGTGGGCAGAGCAGGGTCAGTTGGCACAGCGGGGGGTCAATGAGCACAGCAGGGGGTCAGTGGGCACAGCAGGGGGTCAGTGGGCACAGCAGCGAGTCACTGGGCACAACACGAGGTCAGTGGGCACAACAGAGGGTCAGTGAGCATGGTTAGAGGGCAAAGCAGGGGTCAGTTGCACAGCAAGGGATCAGTGGGCACAGTGAGTGGGTCTGTGGGCACAGTAGTCAGTGAGTGGGCATATCAGGGGGTCGGTGGGCACAGCACGGGTTCAGTGGGCACAGCAGTGTCAGTGGGCATAGCAGGGTCAGTGGGCAGAGCGAGGGTCAGTGGGCATGGTCAGTGGGCACAGAGGGGGGTCAGGGGTCACAGCAGGGGGTCAGTTTGCACAGAAGGGGGTCAGTGGGCATGGTCCGTGTGCACATCAGGGGTCAGTGGGCACAGCGAGAGTCAGTGGGCATAGCGGGGTCAGTGGGCACAGTGGGGGTCAGGGCACAGCGCGAGGTCAGTGGGCATGGACATTGGGCTCAACAAGGGGTCAGTAGGCACAGTGGGGGTCAGTGGGCACAGCAGGGGTCAGTGGGCAGAGCGGGGGTAAGTGGGCACAGCAGGGGGTCACTGGGCATGGTCAGTGGGCACAGCAGGGGTCAGTTGCACAGCAAGGGGTCGGTGGGCACAGTCAGTGGGCAGAGCGAGGGTCAGTTGGCAGAGCAGGGGGTCAGTGGGCACAGCAGGGGGTCAGAGGGCACAGCAGGGAGTCAGAGGGCAGAGTGAGGGTCCGTGGGCATGGTCAGTGGGCAGAGCAGGGGGTCAGTGGGCAAAGCAGGGTAAGTGGGCAGAGCAGTGGGTTAGTTGGCATGGTCAGTGGGTAGAGCAGGGATCAGTGGGCAGAGCAGGGTCAGTTGGCACAGCGGGGGGTCAGTGGGCACAGCAGGTGGTCAGTGGGCACAGCAGGGGAACAGTGGGCACAGCAGCGAGTCAGTGGGCACAACACGGGGTCAGTGGGCACAACAGAGGGTCAGTGAGCATGGTTAGAGGGCACAGCAGGGGTCAGTTGCACAGCAAAGGATCAGTGGGCACAGTGAGTGGGTCTGTGGGCACAGTAGTGGGTGAGTGAGCATAGCAGGGGGTGAGTGGGCATAGCAGGGTTCAGTGGCACAGCAGTGTCAGTGGGCATAGCAGGGTCAGTGGGCAGAGCGAGGGTCAGTGGGCATGGTCAGTGGGCACAGAGGGGGGTCAGTGGTCACAGCAGGGGGTCAGTTTGCACAGAAGGGGGTCAGTGGGCATGGTCCGTGGGCACATCAGGGGTCAGTGGGCACAGCGAGAGTCAGTGGGCATAGCGGGGTCAGTGGGCACAGTGGGGGTCAGGGCACAGCGCGAGGTCAGTGGGCATGGTCATTGGGCTCAACAGGGGGTCAGTAGGCACAGTGGGGGTCAGTGGGCACAGCGGGGGTCAGTGGGCAGAGCAGAGGTAAGTGGGCACAGCAGGGGGTCACTGGGCATGGTCAGTGGGCACAGCAGGGGTCAGTGGGCATAGCAGGGGGTCAGTGGGCACAGTGGGAGTCAGTGGGCACAGCGGGGGTCAGTGGGCAGAGCGGGGGTCAGTGGGCACAGCAGCGGGTCAGTGGGCATGGTTAGTGGGCACAGCATGGGGTCAGTGGGCAAAGCGGGGGTCAGTGGGCACAGCAGGGGGTCAGTGAGCACAGCAGGTGGCAGTGGGCACAGTGGGGGTCAGTGGGCACAGCAGGGGGGCAGTGGGCACAGCAGGGGGTAGTTGGCACAGCAGGGGGGCAGTGGGCACAGCAGGGGCAGTGGGCACAGCAGGGGGTCAGTGGATAGAGCAGGGTAGAATGGCAGAGGACCTTTGGTGACATCACAATCATGTGATCTGTGACTCCACCCATCATCGTGATGTCATCAAAGGTCCTGAAGCACTCATTTGTGCTTGCAGGTGCCACGAGGACCTACAGGAAGAGTGGTAATGGCAGGGGACAGCAGTGACAGGCGAGGGGAGTAATGGGGCAGTGGGGGAGCAGCGGTGACATACGGAGGGAGTGAAGGGGCAGTGAGGTAGCATCGGTGACAGGTGGGGAGAGTGATGGGGCAGCGAGGGAGCAGCAGTGACAGGCAGGGGGAGTGATCGGGCAGCGGGGGACAGCAGTGACAGGCGGGGGTGATTGATCGGGCAGTGGATTCGCCGCGGACCTCTGTGCCGCAGGTAGCCACGGTTCAGCTACTGCTGCACAGAGGTCAGAGTCTCGCCAGCCGGGAGATGACTGGCTGACGCCGGTCATCTCCCGGCTGACTCACCGCGGACCTCCACGTGCGGCTCTTTTGCATACGCTATGCTCATTGGTCACCGCGGCTGGCGGCGAGCATTGAGAGCTGGTGCGCGATTTCGTCCTCAGACAGACACGATTAGGCAATTATATAGTAGATTTGCATATAACTGACGTCAAAACTATTTACCTAAGGTTAGGGTCACATTTGCGGCTTTGTTTTTAAAACCGGATGGCACTTAATGCAGCATCCTCTTTTGCACCTTGTGGTAAAAATCATGCAAGCTGCATTTTTCGGAGCGGTTTAAAAACTGGATCCGATTTTTTTATTATAGGGGTTTAGGCAACCGGATCCGGTACCGCAAGGTACATGAATGTGGCACAATTTTTTCTCATTGCAGATCTGGATCCATTACTGGATTCAGATCTGCAATGTGATGCCTAATGTGAAGGCACACGGTAAAACCAGATCCGGTAATGGATCCGGTTACCGGATTGTGCCTTCCAAATGTGACCCCAGCTTTACTCAATACCTGCTTTTAGCTGCATTGACATCAAACTATTTTGTGTCTCACCACCTCTGCAGATAAGCCTACTGCAGACATTTTTTTGATAAGCAGAATACTCAGGGCCTGATTCAGCAAAACTTTATCATCAGAAAACATTTCATCATATGCTCCAGAGTCATGAAAAAACGTGCACCTCTTCATGAATCAGAAGTGTCTGACTCCAGTGAACAATGTTGATCTTCTAATGGAGCCCCCTATGTTGACCCATTCACTGGCAGCATCTGTACTCCAAATAAAGACCAGCAAAGAGAAAGGAAAAATAAAGGTTTGGAATTGACTTAAGGTACCTTTACACGCCGCCACTGTGCCTAGCAACAGGTATCAACCGCACGTGCACACGCACGTTTTTGACGGTTGATACCGATCGCCGATGCCACATGTACACACCGCCATTGCGTTGTCAACTGAAGGTATCTTTGTTCCCCGGAAGTTCCGACAGATCCTGCGGATAACTTCCTGTGGAGCACCTTCGCTGCTTCACACACCGCTATCCACAAAGGAATATGGACATACATCTTTCGCGCCGCAAGTACATAGGCATGACAAAGTTGTGTATTCCATGACGCTAACACGCTGATTGGACAACATAATAGCGTCATGATTGGCCAGCCTGCGCAGGAAGGCTGGCTATTACATGACGCCATTCCAATTATGTAGTGTGAATGGACAGCTCTTTAAATATGGCGCCCTGTGAAGGGACAGCCAAAGGTTGCACAGTCGCCCCACCAATGATCGCTGATGGGGCCCGGTATCCATGAGGCTGTGTCACGCCCCTGGGAATTCACTAGGCAACGGAAATTCCATCCCTGTGCCCCGTTTAGACGCCACTACCATGGCAATTGTGCCTTTGTGTTGCCTTGGGTTTTTGAGCACGGCTCAGAAACAGGTATCCGAATCAACAGCGGGTATCGCGATCAACTTCCCAATTTCACGCCGCCATTTCATAGCAATTTTATGGCAACAGACACAAAAATCCCCAATGCCAGGCAGTTGCTACCACCCAGTGGTGGCGTGTAAGGGTATGTGCGCACGGTGGGCGGGTTTGTGTCGGCGGCGGCTGGGTGGACCCGCCAGGAAGCTCCGGAGCCGTCCAACGGCTTCCTGGCGGCTATTTGCCGCGGGTGCCGGGCGGGTGACGGGCGGGTTAGCGCCGGCGGTTCTGCAGCGGCTGGAAGCAGTACATGATTCTGCTTGCAGCCGCTGCAGAACCGGCCGGATTATAGAACATGCTCATTCTTTGCTAACCCGCTGGGAACCCAGCGGGTTAGCAACGGATGAGCATGTGTAAACCGCCGCTGCGTGCACAGCGGGTGTCGGTTTACATAGGTTTCTATGTTAATCCAAACGCCGGTTTGGATTAACATAAATTTACATAAAACTTATGTAAACTGACCGGCGGTTTACACTGCTAATCCGACCCTAACCCGGCCAGTGCGCACATACCCTACAGGTACCTTTACATGCATTTTTTACATGAATTGAGATAATCCCCAAATAAAATTATATCAAATGTTTTACAGTAAAAGTTTAGTTACTTCTTAATACATAATGGTTAGGGGTCTAGCATGTCTAGCAGGAAAGTTTAAAATGAGCATTGATTTTTTGTTTAATCATCTTTAGATCATTCAGCCTGCATATAAAAAAATATATATTAGCATCATATTTAAAACTAAAAAAGGAAAACACAATATCAATTCAGAGGAATTTATCATTTATGTAAATAATTTCAAAATCATGGATGTCAAACATATACAGTATATCTTTTTTCTACACATTTTCAAGAAAGACAATATTGTTGCATTTGAAATTGTACATGTCACTGATTTATTTGATTCTTTAGGTAGTTTCTTTGCTACTTGTTCATGCATATTGATGTGGTGAACTCTGCCTTGTGCACACACCGAACAAGTATTTATTTATATTTGGAGACTGGTTTTACATTTAGATTTGTCAAAATGATGTCCACTTTCCATTCATGCAGGAAATGTAGTTACTTTCTAATCACATCTATCTAGAAGAGCCAAATTAATGAGGCCAAATGGAGATATCATTACGGGTTCGCTCACATCTGCATATAAAAAATTAAATACCATTCGCATTCAGAAAGGTTGTATGAGTGAAATCCATTTTGTTTTCCATATGTCATGCGAGTGTGCGATTATTTTTCTTGCCTAGCATCCTTATGACATATGTATGTCATCTGTAGGCAGTTTGTTGTTTTTCTCAATAACTATCATTTGACAATTATTTACAAGCCCATTTACAGTATTTTATGCTAAAAATTGGTAATGTAATTGTAAGAATGAATGGCATACGAATTGTTGAGTTTTGGTCATTTTACGCGACCATATACAGCATGCTGTGACTTTTTACCTCATTCCTAAAGCAGCTGAGGAAGAAAAATCACAAATTATCACTGTCTTATTGTTTAATATGTGGGTGCAATCCAATTTTTTCATAGGACTTCAATTGATGGATGTATGTATGTAACTCTGCTCTCCTCGCTGGTCCTGTATGTGCCGCTCATACTGGAGCAGCGGTGAGAGCAGAGTTAACTCCCTGCTTGCTGGCGCTGCTGTAATTGGTAAGCAGTGCCATTCAGCAGGACCTTCACTTCTGCGGCTCTTGTATGAGCCACTCATTCAGGAGCCGCTGTTCTGTCGCCGGCCATCATTGCCATAGTAACGCTTATTAGATACTATGGCAATGATGTCAGCGATTACATCATCGCTTAGTCACCGCTGACTCTGCTCATTCAGTGATCACAGAGCAGGGGGAGGAAGGGTTCTTCAGCGGGAGACAGATGAACCCTATCTAGTGACCGCCCAGGGGTTTATGGGAACTCGGTACTCATTGATGCTTGGGGTGATGTCTCGGTGGCTGGTGCCCGGGCCCATAGCCCTGGGGGTCAGCTAAATAAAGGGTAAAATAATAAAAGAAATAAAGTGTTAGGTCCCCTGACACCGCTTCCCAGCTCACCTCTCCCGGGTCGGCATCTCCTGCTCCTCTGCTGACCGGGCATCCGGCATCCAGGCATGCTGTGTCTCGGAGCCGTCGCCATATTCCCTTCCTGTCAGCTGACCGCCGGGTTCGCACATGAGCACATTACTATGGTCATTTTCATGAGCCTACTCAGCGGCACACTAGGTGCACTCCTTCCCTGTGACTCTAGGGGCCGGCAAGGTCCAACCTGACACTCCCGTTGACCAATAGCTGCCCATGGTATATCAGGCCACCTCTTCTGATGGGAGGTGCCTGATTATTAAGTCAGTTTGCTTCTTCCTTGCTGACTGTTGGTCAGGCCTTCCTTGTGCTCTGTGTCCTGGAACCCTTGCTGTGCTCCTCCCCGGTAGCACCATTCCTGGCCTCCTAGCCTTGTACCCTGTTACCTGGAATACTTCCCTGTTCCTTAGTATAGGCTAACCTTACGAGCCGCCCCCTTGGTACTAGCTGCTGTGGTATTTAGACCCCCTGGGCTTGCCCCTGACAATCCCTGTATAGAGGTTTGGTGAACTAGGATCAGCTCACCCAGGGGAGTTCGGTACCACGGCCCAGTGGGTCCACTCTAGGGCGCCTTCCCCGGAAGCGTGACATAAAGTCTCGTGACGCCACCTGCAGTTTCTGGTGATCTCACCAGCACCGCTATCATACCGCCCTGCAGGCGGAGCGGATCCTCGGGGCAGTGCTGCTGCTGAGTTGAACAGTGTGGCAGCAGCTGCTTCCTAATTTAACAGAATAAGACACGGGAGGCTTGCTGACTCTGTACGGGTGTTTTTATTGGCAACAGTTTTCAGCAGTTCAGGTACACAGTTACACAGTCTTTGCGGGTATCAGGCTGAGTAGTCACTGGGGAGAATAAAGTCTCTTTAAGGCTACCAGAGTGTTCCTTCAGTTACTTTCGCTGTCCCTTGTTCCTGCGCCTCCTTACTTTCCTTTTTCTGTCCTGCACAACCCACTTGTCTACCAGGTCCGTTGGATGCTATGAGGTTACCCTTCTTGTCTAAGGGGCTCAACCCGGTTTAGTGCTCCTGGTGGGGTTGCATGTCCTGGACGAGGTCGGGGCTTCCGGGCAAACCTGCGACACGCAGGTTAGACTCGCCTGCACTGTGAATCGGAGTCGGTACCCTGTTGCGGACTAGGATTCCCCCGGACCGTGGATGAGGTCCGGCACTGGGTATCCTCCTTCCGTTTAGGTCACCGCTCCTTTTCGGGTGCCCTCCCTGTGGTATCCCTATAGGACTTGACTCTATTCTTCTTCCCTCAGACTAGACTGCTCCAGTCTGTGTGTTTTTCCCGCTCCTTCTGCCCTAACACTCCTCCCACTGGGATTGGTTACCCTGGTAATTGATGGCCAATTGGTCCCCTAAGTTAGGTGTAGGGATGCTGGGATAAGAGCCTCAGGTTGACTTTACACTCCACAATGACAGGAATACCGCACTCACAGTTATGGTTGCACACACTAGCTATTCTATCATCTCTCTGTCTGTCTATTGTATTCAATCACTCTATTCTATCAACTCTTTTCTAACTTTATACAGAACTAGCTGTAGTACCCGGCTACGCCCGGGTTAATAAATAACTGCTGTTAGCTATAACAAAATAGAATTTGAATATGTCATATTAATGACCTGTAGGAAAATAGAATCTGAGCTGTGATTGATTGCTATAGGCAGCCTAATAAATCTCCAGCCAACAGTAAACCCAGCCCCTGGCCAGGCAGTATATGTTACCTCACACATACACATAATAGACAGCTCATGTGACTGACATCTGCCTTAATTCCCTATATGGCACATGTGTTGCACATTGGCTGTTTTTAATCAGATGTTTATGTTTGGAAAATAAAGATAGCACACGTATGAGGCGAGTTGTGTGAGGTGATTTGTGCACATCTGTGTCTGTCTGTGTGGTGTGTGTGTCCCTGGGGTGTGTATGTGTGTGTCCCTGTGGGGGGGGGGGTATGTGTGGTGTGTGTCTCTGTTGTGTGTGTCTCTTTGTGGTGTGTGTCTCTTTGTGGTGTGTGTGTGTCCCTGTGGGGTGAGTGCATGTGTCCCTATAGGGTGTGTATGTGTGTGTGTCCCTGTGGGGGTCTGTGTGGTGTGTGTGTGTATCTGTGTTGTGTGTGTTTCTTTGTGGTGTGTGTCCCTGTGGGGTGAGTGCATGTGTCCCTATAGGGTGTGTATGTGTGTGTGTCCCTGTGGGGGGATGGGGTCTGTGTGGTGTGTGTGTCTGTGTCATGTGTGTCTCATTGTGGTATGTGTGTGTGTGTGTGTCCCTGTGGGGTGAGTGCATGTGTCGCTATAGAGTGTGTGTGTGTCCCCTTGGGAGGGTGTGTGTGTCTATGTGTTGTGTGTGTCTCTTTGTGGTGTGTGTGTGTGTGTTTGTTCGGGTGCGTGGTGAGTATCCAATGTTCGGGCTGCACCTTAGCGACTAGACACTTGCTGTTACTCTTTGTGTGCGTGTGTTGTGTATACATGTCCCTGTGCGTGGTGAATATCTCATGTTGGGGCCCCACCTCAGTGACTATATGCTGGTATGTGCTGTTAGTCTTTGGCGCTATCATTAAGCCCCTCTCATTCACAACTGTCAAGTGGTAACTGTCACTTTTTCCCCATTATGTAGATAGGGGCAAAATTGTTTGGTGAATTGGAATGCGCGGGGTTAAAATGTCGCCTCACAACATAGACTATGACGCTCCCGGGGTCAAGACGTGTGACTGTGCAAAATTTTGTCTCTATAGCTGACAGCTGTCGATTTTCCTCCCACACGTTTCCTTTCCCTTTTTCCCCATTATGTAGATAGGGCCAAAATTGTTTGGTGAACTGGAACGCGCGGGGTTAAAATTTCGCCTCACAACATAGCCTATGACGCTCTCAGGGTCCAGACGTGTGACTGTGCAAAATTTTGTCTCTATAGCTGACAGCTGTCGATTTTCCTCCAATATTTTTCCATTCACTTTTTCCCCATTATGTAGATAGGGCCAAAATTGGTGAACTGGAACGCGCAGGGTTAAAATTTCACCTCACAACATAGCCTATGACGCTCCCGGGGTCGAGACGTGTGACTGTGCAAAATTTTGTGGCTATAGTTGCGACTGTGTAGATTCCAATCCCGGATATACACACATACATACACACATACACACATACACATTCAGCTTTATATATTAGATAAGAAATGTCATGTTAAAATCGCATTACACAAGGACAACACACAGACAGCACTCTGATGTCAGGATCTCAAATCTTGGATGAACGATCCAAGTATTTTTTCTTCCTATATCATTCGTTTACACGCAACGACGCCCGAATGATATTTTTTGAACGATCACAAATTTGTGACGTTTCAAGGATATCGTTCAGGATATTCTTGTGTGTAAAGCGGCCTTAGGGTACCATTACACGTCGCAACATTGCATGCAATTTCACTTGCAACTTGCTGGTTGCAGTGAAATCTTGCACACATTGCTCCATATTGTACATGGCAACAAAATAGAACAATGTGTCCATGATTTCACTGCAACCAGCAAATTGCAAGTGGAATTGCATGCAATGTTGTGACGTGTAACGGTACCCTAAGGGCGGGTTCACACAGCTGTACGATCTGGTTTGGGGCTGTCCGAGAGGACCCTGACAGCCGCAGACCGGATCAGCACACAGGACTGGAGGGCTATTATGCCCTCCGGTCCGGTGTGCAGCGCACGCAGCTGCAGCCACTGTCAGCAGCGGGAACTGCGTGCGGCTGCACACCGGCTGCATAATAGCCCACCAGTCCTGTGTGCTGATCCGGTCCGAGGCTGTCAGGGTCCTCCCGGACAGCCCCGGACCGGATCGTGCCGCAGTTTGAAGCCGCTCTTAAAGGTACCATTACACAAAGAGATATCTGTGCAGACATTGCTTGCAACTCACTGGTTGCAGTGAAATAATGGACTCATTGTTCCATTTTGTGACCGCGTACAAATGTAACAATGTGTCCATGATTTCACTGCAACCAGTGAGTTGCAATCAATGTCTGCACAGATATCTCTCTGTGTAACGGTGCCTTTAGGCTTAGGGTACCATCACACCTGGCGATTTCGGCGGCGATTTTATAGGCGATGCTGGGGCGTGGCCTATTGCCACCGACAACGCTGATGTGTCGCCTAATGTGAATAGGCGAGGGCGACGCATTTGAGTGGTCGCCTGGTTCCACAGTAGCGATCTGAAACCAGGCGACCACTCTGGGGGGATGTGTACACATCGCCCCTTGTAAACGGGGGACGGCGATCTCACAGGCGATGGGAGCCATAGGCTCCCATGTTACGGCATCGCCGCTGGGGTTTTTAGATACCCCAGCGGCGACGCCGCCTATAAGATCGCCGATGCATCGCCGGAGGTGTCGCCGCATGTAAACATGCGATGGCAACGCTGGCGAGGCGCCAAAAAATGTGCGCGCTCCCGCTCATCGCCGCGAACATCTCCGGCGATGTCACCTAGTGTGACGTTACCCTTAGGGCAGTGGAAGATGAGGGTATATTTCATGTGACTGTGATCTGATAATACATCAGACTGCTCCCAGACCAACGTTAGTCTAAAGGCCCAGTTACACACACAGATAATTGTGCAGAGATTGTTTGCAGATCTCTGGTTGTAGTGGAATCATGGACACATTGTTCCATTTGTACACAGCCACAAAATGGAACAATGTGTCCATGATTTCACTGCAACCAGAGATCTGTTCAGAAGTTGGACACAGATATCTGTGTGTGTAAAGTGGCCTTCAGAGTCATGTCATGTTCTGGATGCAGCATATTTTCACTGCATCTGCTGCATTCTTCGATGCAGGAGACGCAAATGAGTCCACACCAAAAAGTGAAATGCTGCATATAGGAAAATTGTGCAGCAGGTCAGTTTACACAGCATCAAAAAAGCTCAGTGGTCATAGGATTTGCATTATTTCCTTCCACTGTGCTTGTAAAGAACAACATAGAGTTTTGGATGCAGCGAAGATACTCTGCTTTCAAAAAGCTACTAATCCTTTTTGTGGGCATGTACCCCAAAGGGCTGAGCACATTTTCAGATTTTTTTTCTCAGACAGTGTCTATCCAAGGAAAAATCTATGCATGTCCTAGTTTGACCAGATATTTGGACAATACTTGACTATAGAAGTTAATGAGTACAGGGAGGCGTGGCCTGCAGCTCTATGGAATAGACGTGTCTCTACAGAGCTCTGGTGCCTGACACAAAGCGACGGGGATTTTCGGTCTGTTATAGATAGAATTTCCCACCCAAGCTACGCTGACTGAACACTTACACCCCAGAGACCACCCAGACCAAGTTATATGAAGCCACGGTAAGAGGTTTGCACATAGGACCTCTCTGAACTCTGGGCCAGATCCCTGTTTACCTCAGGTGCCATCTTGCTGAGGAGAAACAGGACACCAGCACCCAAGGACTCATCCCCGTCCTCACCCACGAACCTCTGAGGTACCCACTGAAGGCTTTAACCCTCCACTGGGCAAGCAAGACCTAACCTGAGGTTCCCTGCTGCTGGCAATCAAAGGACAAGGAACAAGGGGAACCGTCATTAAAACACAGACTCTCCTGCTCCTCACACCTCTCTCTCCCTGAATCTGGAGAGGGGATTTGCATCCAGCCCTGCAGCTGTAATCTTATCTTGAAACCGCATTTCAGAGGAGACCGGGAGTTGAGAAGACTGGTGGAACTTTTTTTTTTTTTTTTGTTTGTTTTTCTCTACTCCCTCGGACCTGGAGCAGAGCAAGTCCTGGCATATCACACAGGCTCATCCACACCTCTCCAGAGCCATCTAGCGTCACAAACCTGTTCCAGCGGCGAGAGAAGTGAGGAGCAGGATCAGGACAAGACCTGCACCGCACCCGAGCTTCGCAAGGACAGGATCTAGACTCAAAGAAGAGGACAGAGCCCTACAAGCAAGCGGGTGCCCACCCCTAGATGCCCCCACGTTTACAAGCTTCACAAGGCTCCACAAGCGACCCAGAAACTTTTCCACAACACATCTTGTGCACTTATTACAGAGGTAACTTTACAGCTAGCATCTGCCTATATCTCTCTCACCTCAGCTAATACTTGAACTAGGCTTCAACCAGCCTCTCTGAGGACCTGGCAGATGCATGCAGCATTGATCCACCACCAATTCTTTGAACCCTATTACTGATCTGAATACATGACTTTGGCTACACTTACTATATAGACACCAGATACTCATTGTTTGCAGCGTGCATAGTTTGTCAATATTATACCTGCTTGTTTAATCTATTACCTTAACTGCATTAGTAACCCACGTGACATATGGTCTGCCCTAAGACTGGTACTGATGACTCAGGAGAATATATGAATTGAGGAGCACGATTCTACTAATTTTCAGCACGTATTAATCAGCAACGTGTTACCTCTTTATATTGATCTGGGACCACCTTGCCCCTTTAGCCCGCTATTTTCCCAAGGGGATAAATATATTGCATGTATATTTAGATGTTTTTACTTCTGTGATAATTTAGTGACTAGTAGTAACAAGTAAGAGACGCGCAAGTTCTTGTATACGTACATATTGCTCCTGATTCACTCCTGCGAGTGGCTCTGGAAATCTTCTTTCAGGGACTACCTGCAGACTCTTACTTTAAACTGACATAGAACTAAATGTACACTTATATATTCTGACTCCATCACTTATCTAAGTCTGCCTCCCAACCCCACAACACCTGACAAGACCCTTCACCTGACACTGACTCGTACTGCATTCTGTCTACAATTCCTCCACTACTAGACTACTATAGCAGCACCCATACCTCTGACTTCCTCTAGACTCCCCCTGATTAAAATAATCAAGGACCAGCCGAATTATGTCTAAGAAGAACAAACTTACTTCAACTCCACAAGGGATCGAATCTGCAGGAGATCTACAGAAATCTCCACTAAAAAGTAGAATCCCCACACCTTTACAGAACGCCTACACCAGCACAAAAGGCAAAGAAGGAGACTACACCGAGAAACCAACAGAATTCCCGATGGATGAAACCAGCTAATATTCTTCAAAACGGAAGGAGATGGGCACTCCTTCTAAATCCGACTTCCTGACCTCTTCCACAATTAGCCAGACTACTGACCAAAAATCCAATATCAGAAGCCTGGCTAGGCAAAAACTGAAAACGGACAACACAGAAACAGAACCACTCATTAACTACGCTCAGGGGCAACCCCTAGATAAGGACTTCATGATCAATCTTTTTACGGCTTTCCAACTCAAAATGGAAGATAATTTGAACACGCATCTAGATGAAAGAAAACAACTGTAGCCACCATAGTCTCAAGGGTCGACGAGCATGATAAAACCATTTCCGACCTCAGGAAAGATTCAAAACTAGTCAAGAATGACTGCACCAAAATGAAGGAAGAAATCAAATTTCTTAAAGAGAAGTTAGCAGACAGGGAAGATAGAGACCGAAGAGTTAATTTAAAATTCAGAGGCATTCCTGAAACAGTTAAGCCCCAAGAACTTGCCACCTTTATTAGAAACCTGGCTAAGAAGACCGTACCAGGGAAACAAAACATTGAATACTCGATAGAGAGAGCCCATAGATTACCCAAACCAACCCGACTCCCAGAAAATATCCCGAGAGATGTCATAGCTAAATTCTCCTTTTTCCCCACCAAAGACCATATAAATGAATATCTTAAGAGGAACAAAGCCCTGCCACCTCCTTACCATGACATTAAAGTTTTTTTGGACATATCAAAAGAGACTTTAATAAAGATAAAGTCACTCAAAATACTCACAGACGCATTGCGAGCTAACCAAATCTTATACAGATGGAGCCACCCATCATCCACCGTCATCGTCACGCTCAAAGATAAGACCTACAATCTCGAAGACGCCGGAGAAGGACTCAAGATCCTGAAAGACATCCACATCGGAGTCCCGGGATGATCCCACCTCTAACCCTATAGACTAAAACACTCAGTCAAATTTAGGCACCATTGGCCAAAACATTAGCCACAAGGAAGGACAACACTGGTCTCTTGACCCTTCCTCAAAGGTTACTTATTGATACGTCACAGTTGACGTATCATAAATTCTCTCGAAATAGAACCTTGTCCAGTTGATAAGGTTTTGTTGTAATCCCTCAATTCCCCCCATCCCCTCACTTCTCCCTGTAGAGTCATTCCTCATCTAACCGACCAACCACACTCTGCGACACAGTTATGACCCACAATTTTCTATTATTGAACACAAATGGCCTCAACTCGCCGCAAAAGCGTTTTTACGTATGGCAGGCGCTAAAGAAACTTGCCATAGACATTGCTGGACTACAGGAAACGAGGTTTAGTGCGGAACACCAGCCAAAATTTTCAAATACGAACTTTCCCCATATTTTTTTCTCCTCAAATAAAAAGAAAAAAGCAGGCGTAGCCATACCAATTAAGGAAACAGTAAAATTCGAACTAAAAGAAGTAATAAATGACACTGAAGGCAGATACATCATCCTCAAGTGCCAATTGAATGACGTCACCCACACACTAGTTAATGTTTACGCTCCAAATTCCGGACAAATCTCGTTCTTGAAAAAACTCATACGTCTAATCAGAGAAAAGCAAGATGGCATCCTGTACATATTCAGATATTTTAATTCTGTTCCTAACAGCAACTTAGATTCTTCTAACAAAAGTAGAAACCAGAACACCCAATTGGACCCAATATTGAAAAAAGAAGAACTATATGACGCCTTTAGATGTTTCAACACATCATCGATCGAATACACCCACTTCTCCAACGTCCATAAGTCTCTAGCCCGCATCGATCTAATTCATACAGATATCTACTCCCTTAGATGCATCAAATCGGTCAATATCCTCCCCAGATCATGGTCAGATCACTCACCAGTCTTGTTTGTAACATCACAGGGATCCCCTCCAATCCGCAGAAACACTTGGAGAGCAAACTCCTTTCTCTTTACTCACCCGCACTACAAAGCAGAAATTAAACAAACCCTAAAATTTTATTTTAACGAAAACGACCTCACTGACACCTCAATCTCGACCATTTGGTCCACTCACAAAGCTGTTATAAGAGGTCTTCTAATACAATTAAACTCCAGATACAGAAAGTCCCTGACCTTAGCAACAGATACCCTGATTCAAAAAATTAGAGACCTGGAATTATCAGTAACAACTCACCCTAATGAATCTACTCTAAAAGAAATTCTCAACTTGAGAATTGAACTTAAATCATTGTTGATCTCTGATTACGATAAAATGATTCGTCTAAACAAGTCTAAATTTTACAATTGCTCGAACAAACCCACCAAACTTTTCGCTACACTTATAAAACACCGCAGAACTAAAACTAACATTTCCCAAGTAAAAAACAATAATGGTATCCCACAAAAACTACCACAACAGATTTCGGACACCTTTGCCGAATATTATAAGTCCCTCTACAACCTGAACCAAACGCACTCAGACCCCACTACCCTCCACTCCAAAATTACCGCCTTTCTCGATTCAGTAGATCTTCCCTCACTCTCTGAAGAAGACGAAAAATTCTTGAACTCTCCATGCACTGAAAGAGAAGTTCTAGACACAATTACGTCTTTGAAAAAGCTTAAATCCCCTGGACCTGACGGCCTTCAAAACGAATATTACTCCACTTATCAAGAAATATGAGTACCCTACTTAACCAGACTTCTAAATTCCTTCACTGACCCCAAAGCACAACCCCCTAAAGAAATCTTACAGGCCATTATCACCATGATACCCACAAACAAAGGCGACCCAGAGAACGTATCAAATTTTAGACCCATCTCACTTTTAAATTCAGACCTTAAAATAATTTCCAAAACCATTAACACCAGAATACAGAAGATCACCCCGAAACTAATACACAGCGATCAAGTAGAATTCATCAAAAACAGAGGTTCAGCAGATGCAACCAGAAGAATCATCAACTTACTATCTCACCCCTGCAATTATGGTCTCTGTCGACGCCAAAAAGGCGTTCGACAGAGTCCATTGGGGCTTTCTCTTCGAAACATTGAAAAAATTGGGCTTTAGGGGGTAATATTTTCCACTTAATCCAATCATTGTACTCTTACCCAACAGCTAGCATCTTAACTAACAACACCTTTTCAGATACCTTCCCCCTATCAAATGGAACTAGACAGGGATGCCCCCTATCACCCTCATTATTTGATCTCTACATTGAACCGCTTGCGGAAAAAATTAGGATGAATCATCTCATAAAAGGTATTCACACGAGGACTAAAGAGTATAAAATCAGTCTGTTTGCGGATGACGTCATTCTCACCTTATCGGACCCTATTAACTCCCTTAGAATTCTGTTTTCGACCATTGAAGAATTTGCAGCAGTTTCTTCATACTAAATTAACCTCACTAAGACTTAAGTCCTACACTTCAATCTTGACCCCGAAACATTGTCCGCTATTAAGGCTGAGCATAACCTTGCTTGGGACAAGAAGGAATTAGACTATCTAGGCATCCAAATTACTAGTCACACCTCCACCCTGATAGACAAAAACCTTACGACATTAATCAAAACTATCCAGTCGGATCTAACACATATCTCAACGGTTGATTTGTCTTGGATTGGAAGGATCGAATCTTACAGGATGTTTACACTGCCAAAGATACTTTATGTTTTTCGTTCCCTTATAATTCCAATAAAACAAACGTGGATTAAGAAACTCCAGTCCCAACTCTCCTCCTTCATATGGGGGCAAAATAAACCGAGGGTCGCTCGGAATACCTTGGAGAAGAGCATAACAAATGGAGGCCTGGCAATTCCCAATCTCATGGCGTACTATACCTCAACCATAATTACTATGAGCAGAACCTGGTGGAGCGAGACTTTAAGACCCAGCTGGCTTACTTTAGAGGAATCCAAACATCCTAAACACAAACTCACTCTCCTACTTCTATCTCATCTATGTGAAAAAGCAAAAAGGCTTCCATCGGATTTAACAATTAAAGCGACAATTCAGGCATGGAATCTCCTAGCTACCAAAGCAACGGAAACCTCTTCTTTGTTGTCACATGAATGGACTCCAATCGAAACTTATATGTATTGATCCCGCAAGTAATTTAGACCTATGGAAAAGCTTAGGAGTGAACCTCATATCTGACATCATTGATAGAAACAATCAGCTAATCCCGTTTGCCCAATTACAATCAGCTTTCCACCTACAAGGAAACAAACTCTTATCATGGGAAAAGATTAACAGTTACATAGACAAGAAAAAAACAAACTTCCTCCTTCCCCTCTCTATAGCGCAACTATTTAAACACAATCTCTCCCTCACTTTCTGGTCCACCAAAAGTATATATAAAATTTTGAATTCAGATTCATCCCTCACTAAAACTTCCAACTTAATTGCCTGGGAAAAAGAACTAAGAATCACGATCGACCCCGACCTCTTTAGTTGCTCACTTTCAAAGCTGCAGAAGGCGATTCCGTGCGCAACACTGATAGAAACCCATTATAAGACGCTCACTAGGTGGTACTTTACCCCACAAAGACTTCATTCAATCAAAGAAAAAAATTCTCCGCTATGCTGGCAGCATCTCACATATCTTTTGGTACTGTAAAGCCTTAGAGACTTTCTGGAATGAGACTCAATTACTCCTACACAGACCTAAATGACAACGGCTGTACACTTACCCCAGAACTTGTCATCTTACTCCTAGATATAGAACCTATCCCCCCTCAATTTAGACCTCTGACTGCCCACATTATCCTGACTGCAAAAACACTCATCGCATCGATGTGGAGGGACACCAAGGCACCCTCCATCGCTATCCTTCTAGAGAAAGTGGCCGCACACAATGCATATGAACTGTTCTATGCGCTAAGGCACAAATTAATAAACAAATACCACAAGAAATGGGGGCCATGGAACAGACTCTTCCCTTCCATACACACCCCATCCTCGAAATCTTAGGCACAAAAGCTCTTGAGAACACACTTCCTGATGGAGCAGACTCTACACCCTACCTAACTCTGTTCCCCCCCTCCTACCCCAGTTTTATCCCTACCTTACCTTTATCCTTTTGAACCATATTCTAGAATTGCACTATCTGTTTTATATTGAACAGTCCTGAAATTACTTCATGATCATTAACTGTCAGTTCTAAGTCTATATTGTTGTAGACGTAGTTTAAGTCCCGTTGGTTGGAACTATAATCCTCCACCTAATCTCTACTGATTAATACTCATCTCGGACTATGTTTAATTTTAGTGCATGTTTATCTTGTTTATTTTGTCATGTAAAATCAATAAAAACTTTTGAACAAGAAGTTAATGAGTACATGGAAATCATCGGACTGCATTCAGATTTCTGCGGACTCACACTAGAGAAGATGGAGATAGTTTGTTCTCCATCTCCTCCTCAAACTGTGTTCCAAGAAAATCGCATCACACTATGTTGACACTCGGATAAAACTCTTTTCAGAGTTTGATCAGAGTGTCATGTGTCATTTGCATAGGCGGCCCAATTCTCCTGGATGAGAGAATCTATCGCTGTCTGCCCTGTCATTAAAGTTTCAAAAAAGTGGATGGGATTAATTGAAATCAATTGCCCACTTTTTATTTTTATGTTGCGTAAGCTGACCATTGGCGTGTGTTTCACATTCACATCTTGTCAGTTTGTCTTGTGTATTAGATGCAAAATATCTGCAGGTAAAAAAAGCTTCACATGGCGATATTACTAAGATTTTGTCAAAGACTAATAGTAGGAAGTATGAAATACTAAGCATCTTAATTTGAACATAAAACATACCAAAAAGAGACAAAGACTGTGTCAGAAATAGTGATGGGCGAACCCAAACTGTAAAGTTTGGGGATCGTATCAAACATCTAATGGTTATGCACAGATCCCAAACACAGACTTTCATGGGAAGTCCGTGTTACAGTTTTGGTTTGGAGGCTGTAAAATAAAGCATCGTTATTAAACATCCTCATCATACTTACTGCGTCATGCTGTCCCGCATCCCGCTGTCCTGCCACTTGTACATCCGGGGCCTCTCATTACCTTTGAGAATATTCACTGCAGAGCAACACAACAGCCAATCACAGACTCTCAGGAAGCTGGGAAAAGGTGTGTGACAGTCCGCGCCACCGGGTACCAAAGAAATCACCTGGGATGCAGGAAGTTATTTCAAGCTTTGTCTTTTTTCTCCAACATGTTTCAGCGCTCCACCTGGCGCCTTCCTCAGGGATATACATTTGAGTATGGTAGAATTAATGAGCTGGTTTCAAGTTACTCCAGCAAGCAATCATAGATGTCCATTGTCTGTAAGAGCGTCTGGCATTGACTGTTAGGTCCCTCACCCATTGACTGACATCATTGTACTGTAAAAATACATAAATAATTTTAAAAAAACTTGTTTGCGCTCTGCTGTATTTTTGATTCTCAGCGCAGATAAAGTGGACAGCTACGGCCTGCCACCCCCAGCTGCCTGACTTTTCATGGCTGACAATCAAAATACAGGGAAGCCTATTATGTTTTTTTAATTATTTAAATAAATAATTGAAAAAGAAGTGCGTGGGCTTTGCCCTATTTTTAATCATCAGCCAAGGAAAAACCGAGACAGCTGGGGGCTGGTATTCTCAGCGTGGGAAGGCCCAAGTGTTCTGGGCCCCCCTTCCTGAAAACCACTGCCCACCCCTGAAAATGGTGCATTCTTCATTTTCAGGCACTTTACCCGGCTCTTACAGTAGCCCTGGTGAGGGTGGCATGCTGGCTAATGAAGGGATTAATGCCAGTTTTGTATTGTTAGCTGGTACTAAACCTGAAATTGATGGTGTCAGGTCAATATTAGACCCGGCCACCATGAATTTCTAGTAAACAGTAAAAAGATCACAACACTGAGAAAATATTTTAATAGAAATAAAATACAAGACAGCCCTGGCTCCCATCTTTATTTAACAAAAAAAGAACCCCTCCTTTGCAATGTAATCCACAGTGAACATCTTCAATTTTGCTTCATCTCTGTGAGCAGACACATCTACACACAGAGACGATCAAGCACAGACTGAACAGACAAGACAGCCATGTGAAAGATTATCTAAATTCTCATCTGAGCTGTGTTATGCATGAAGACCGATGAGTTCACGCCTGGCGCTGCTGAGGTGTAAACTCAGATAACCTTTCACATGGCTGGCTGTTCAGTCTGTGCCTGATCGTCTCTGTGAGGAGATGTGTGTCTATTCACAGAAATGAGGCGGAGCTAAATATGTTTGCTGTGGATTACATGGAAGTAATCTAATTTAGCTAATAGATTATGTAATTTTTTTTAAACATGGTACATTCTTCTTTATGTACTTTAGCAACACTGTTTTGCACATTTTATTTATTAAATGTGGCCCTTTATTTTATTTGATTTTAACAAGAAATTGCCAGACCATGTATGAAAAAAAACAAAGATAAACATCTGTGACTATTTTTTATATTTCATTGCTTTTCTGCCAGTGTTAAAGTTATGTGGTCTGCAAATAGTAACATGATCCGTGGTCTAAATCTTTAGCAAGATATATAATATATATGGATATTATTTTAAAATGATTTTACTTTCTAACTTAAGACACTGATTAGAAAATTACATTTTTGGGAATTGCTTTTGTTCTGAATTGCTGCTCTGCTTTATCGCAGCTCTCTTTTTATTAAAAAAGATTATAAAAGAGTACATCTGCAATGGAACAAATCTAGCATAGTCCCAATTATTCATGCTTCAATAAAGGCACCTGATTTGATCAATACTTGTTATGCAGCACTGGGCACTTTTCAATTAAAGCCACTATTTGGTGTATTGAAGCTTTAGTAACATAAACAAAGATAGAGATGGTAAAGGATTAGCAATGACAAGGTTCAATACGGGTAATGTGAAAGGGTGAATTGCAATTATTTGTTCAAACATAGTTGAAAGGAGTTTTAAAACTTTTAATGCTAAACAAACATTTTGCAGATTGAGAATGAAAGAATCTCTAGTGTACTAATTTAAGGCTGACCTTTCATTCTGAAATTTAGCGGTATTATGCATTTAATCAAAATGTGATATTTTATGACCTTTTGTTATTTTATACTTTGGAAGATATTCATATATTCCTTCTAATATTTCTTTATTTCATTTTCTTTTGTTTTAAGGATAATAGATAAAGTGTGGGAATAGTAACAGCTACTAGGTTGAAATATTACATAGAAAACATTAAGGTTAAGTTCTCACAATGAGTCTTTGGCATTGAGTATTTTTGCTGCACAAAAAAAATTCAGTGTTTTACAGTGCCTTATAGTTCCAGCAAAGTGGTTGCGATTTCTGGAAATGCCCACCTTGCTTTTTTATTCATCATGAACTAATCTGCAGTGGATGTTTGAAATCTTCAAAATGTTGACTTCTCTTTAAGGCGGGGGTCACACACACAGATATCTGTGCAGATATTGTTCACAGATCTCTGGTTGCAGTGAAATCATGGACAGATTGCTCCATTTGTACACAGCCACAAAATGGAGCAATGTGTCCATGATTTCACTGCAACCAGAGATCTGTGAACAATATCTGCCCAGATATCTGTGTGTGTGACCCCAGCCTAAGTTACATTGATTTTTATGCTCCCTATCAAATTAAATTAGACGCGGAAAATCTGGAGTTCAAAAACACACATGCAATATCACATCAGAAAAACGCTAAAAATGCATGTAATCTTCACATGACTATATCAATGCAACTTTCTCAATGCCAAATACCAATAAGCAGGGTCAAACTGGCCTGCTGGACAGCAGGAATATCCCGGATCCTTGGTGGGCCCCTGTGCTACATATATAATAGAGGGAACCCACCAGTAACCGCAGTTGTTAAAACCCCATGAGCCTATCAGAAGCTGAATGCATAACAGGGGCATTAAAATAGCCACCATTTTGCCATCAAATGTCATTGCTATGCACTGCATCATAACATCAGCATGCAGCACACAGTAGTGATGTTTCGCGTCCGCCTGCCTATCATACACCAGGTGTATCAGCAAGTGGCCTCTGATAGGCCGGCAGCAATTGAACATTACTGCCATGTGCAGGGAGCTCATATCAGCATGTGGTGCATAGAAGTGATGCTTAATGGGTGTCACTGCTAACTTCGTCATGATACTGTCACCACTATAAAGCAAGTTGGTCACAACACCTGGGGGGTTAAAGCTGGGCCTCCCGTTCCTCCAGCCCGCTCCTGGACGCAAGTCCAACCCGGAGAGTCCAATCAAGGTTATAAACACATACCCATATAGGAAAGGACAGCGCCACAGACTTCGATGGTGCAAAAAAACTTCTGGTTGCTTTATTCCAAGGTCACAGAAAGCGACGTGTGATGACACAGCTTCTCTCAATGCTCAACGGTTAATGTTCTTTGGCCAGACATATTGGTCTTTTGTTGTTGTTCCTTGCCAGACTATTTGGAGCCTTCACTGTCTGAGGTTTTGGATATGTAATTTAATTTAATTTACCTCAGAACCATTCTGTGTACATTACTCAAAGGGAAATTATGCATGTGGATTGAAATGCCAACCAATAAGAGTACAGCCTTGACTACCAAAATACCCTAAGATGAGTAAAAAGGACTGCTTCACTTACCAGTTAGATATATGCTACATGGCTTCAATCTGATCGGAAGACCACAACCTCAACCTAGGAATTTTGGTTTCGGCTGCCAGGATAGCATCGTGTCATCATACTCTGCATGACCTCAGTCTAAGAGCTTCGAGTCCGACTAAAGGAGCACCAAAACTGGATTATATTTTGCATAAATTCAGCCTAGACATCTAGGCTTAGGCTGGAATATCAGAGGAAGATTCCCAGGTTGCGACCGTTCGGTCACCTGGCTACAGTCTTTGATGTGCACAGTCAAAATCCTAAGCTTGCCACTATTCCTATTCCTTTCTCGGTGGGTGCCCACCAAAAAGCAGGTTGCTCTGCATTGGTGTAGTTGGCCCTGGAAGCCCTAAATGCATGAATATTCTGATACCTGGTGAGTCAGTGAAAGGGTGAGACTCTGTTGCCTGTTACATTGTGTCTCTTGCTGAGTATGTGTTATATGCTTTTGACTGTTGGGGATCCAATAAAATGTAACTATTGTGTGGTTCCCTCACCCTGTGTTGTCTGAGTAGTGTTCCACCCATGGTTAAGGAGTTTGGTTGTTCTGTTGGGATGATCCCTGGTCCATGCGGTCTTTCTAAAGGTGGCAAGTAGAGATGAGCAAGTACTAAAATGCTCTGGTGCTCGATAATCGGGCCGAGCATCCCAAGATACTCGTGTACTCGGCCCGAGCACCGAGCCCAATGTTATTCTATGGGAGACCCGAGTATTTTTCTGGCATGACCCCGGCAGCATGGATAAACCCTAAAAATGTCACAAAAGTATCAGAACAGTGCTCAAATGACATGGGAACAGCATGAGGAAGACCCCAGTAAGCATTTCAGACTCCAAGGTCACTGCTGTGAACAATATTGTCAGAGTATTACGCCACTTTTACGGACTGTCAAGAAAACGTTACAAAATTAAACCAAAATGGATTTTCCTGGAGAAAATATTACCCACTTGTGAGACAGAGTTGATGTATGTTAGTTTTTTGGATTACATAAAAGATTTTTTTTTTAAATTGTGTGGCACTCTGTAAGCATGGACTAAAACATTTACCCCTGGGGGGTATACATGAAACTACTGCCTAACTTTTGAACAGTTAGGGTCATCATCATCATAAATATGATGTAAATAAATTATGTTTTCGTTGCATCATGAACCACAGTCGCACTGATCATATGATGGTGGTGGATGAGGAGAAGGAGGAGCAGTACAGCAAGTAGCTAAAGTCATGAAGTGTGTACCCATGTGCGGGTGTGCGGAGGTGCATGGCAATTTACCGGCACAAAATTAAAATTACGCTATCATTTGGTGGTGGTGTGGTGAAGTCAGGCCCAATCCAACCTTTGTTCATCTTGATCAGAGTCAGCGTGTCAGCATTTTCAGTTGACAGGCGGGTGCGTTTATCAGTAATGATTCCACCTGCGGCATTAAAAACACGCTCTGACAAAACGCTAGCGCCTGGGCAGGCCAGGACTTCCAAGGCATAGAGAGCCAATTCCTGCCACGTGCCCAACTTGGATACCCAATAATTATAAGGCACAGAAATCTAGGAGCACCTCAGGGCCTGTACTACGGGAGGCGCTGAGAAAACTGTCCAGAATCTTTGAGAGTGTTCCTCGAACTCTGCTGGATTGGACTTGTGCTTCTCTCGGGAATAAGAGAAATGAAGTTCTCCTTGTAGCGTGGGTCTAAAAGTGTCACCAACCAGTAATGAGTGTCCCCCAAGATGTTGATAACGCGAGGGTCACGAGACAGGCAGCGTAACATAAAGTCAGCGATGTGCGCCAAACTGTTAACAGGCAAGACTTCAGGGTCCTCACCAACAGCATGACTGGCCATGCTGGCCTCATCATCCTCCTCCTCATACTCCTCCTCCTCTCCCCTGTCCTCTGACCATCCACGCTGAACCGACGGTATGACGGTTGTGCATGTATTACCGTCAATTCCGCATGAAAGTAGCTCTATTTCTTCATCCTCCTCCTCGTCATAGTCCTCCAATGCATGTTGGGATGAGATGAGGCTGGACTGTGTGTAATCACCCAGTAAGGTTTCTTGCTCCAACTCATCATGCTCTGCCTGCAATGCATTATCTTTGATTTTGAGCAGAGAGCGTTTTAAAAGACAGAGAAGCGGGATGGTGACGCTAATGATGGCGTCATCGCCGCTCACCTTCTTGGTGGAGTCCTCAAAGTTTTGGAGGACGGTACATATGTCGGACATCCATGTCCACTCCTGAGGTCTTATGTGTGGAGTTTGAACCGTATACCGACAGCCTAGTTGATGCTGGTACTCAACAACTGCCCTCTTCTGCTCAGAATTCCTGACCAACATGTGCAGTGTGGAATTCCAACGCGTGGGGACATCACACACCAGTCTGTGAGCCGGAAGCTGCAAACGCCGCTGAAAGCCGGCAAGAACGGCGGAAGCAGTAGGTGACTTTCTAAAATGGGCACACAGGCGGCGTACTTTGACGAGCAGATCCGACCGCTCCGGGTAGGATTTAAGAAACCGCTGAACCACGAGGTTGAGCACATGGGCCACGCATGGAACATGTGTCAGCTCGCGTCGCCTCAGAGCCGCCACCAGGTTCCGGCCATTGTCACACACGACCATGCCTTGCTGTAGGTTCAGCGGTGTGAGCCAGTGATCTGCCTGCTGTTTCAGAGCTGTCCACAACTCTTCAGCATTGTGGGGTTTGTCACCAACGCATATTAGCTTCAGCACATACTGTTGCCACTTAGCCGAGGCAGTGCTGCAGTGCTTCCAGCTTGGGACTGGTGTGGAGGGTGAAGTGGAGGAGGAGGAGGCTGAGGAGCATGATGTTCCGGAGCTGTACGCTGTGGGCAAAACCCTGACTGAGTTAGGGCCTGCAATCCTTGGTGTCGGAAGGACGTGTTCCGTCCCAAGCTCAGACTGGGTCCCGGCTTCCAGAATATTAACCCCAGTGTGCTGTCAGTGAGATGTACCGGCCCTGCCCACAAGCACTTGTCCACGTGTCCGTGGTTAGGTGGATTTTGCCTGAAACTGCGTTGTTAAGGGCACGTATGATGTTTTGTGACACGTGCTTATGTAATGCGGGGACGGCACACCGGGATAAATAGTGGCGGCAGGGGACCGAGTAACGCGGGACAGCCGCCGCTATCAGGTTGCGGAATGGTTCCGTCTCCACTAGCCTAAAAGGCAACATTTCTAGCGCAAGCAGTCGCGAAATGTGTGCATTTAGAACTGTGGCATGTGGGGCGTTGGCAGCGTATTTGCGCCTGTGTTCCAAAGATTGGTGTATGGATAACTGAACACTGCGCTGGGACAAGGACGTGGTTGATTATGGTGCTATTTCTGCTTGTGCAACTACAGGTGAAGGACAGGAGGCATCTTCGCATGCAGTATGGACAGGGGATTGTCTTGCATGCACAACAGTGGAAGACGCAGCGGTGTCACCCGCAGACACTGCTCCTGGACTCTGGTGTACATCCCACAAAGTCGGGTGCTTTGCTGACATGTGCCTGATCATGCTGGTGGTGGTCAGGCTGCTAGTTTTGCTACCCCTGCTGATGCTGGCATGGCAGGTGTTGCAAATGGCCTTTTTGGAATTATCTGCAGACACCTTAAAAAACAGCCAGACTCGGGAAGACCTAACAGTTGTACTGGCAACTTCTGTCATGTTGTTGTTCCGGGGAACGGTTGCCTGCCTTCTGCCTGCAGCCACCACCCTGCTTCTTCTGGCCTGTTGTGATGCTATGCCTAACTCCCCCTGTGCACTGCTGTCCTCGCTCTGCATGTCCTCCTGCCTGGTTGGGTCAGTTACTGGATCATCCACCATGTCGTCTTCCATTTCCGCACCCTGGTCCTCCTCCTGACTTTCTGGCAATTGTGTCTCATCATCGTCCACCTCTTGTTGAAACACATTCCGACCACTGCCTTCGTGAGACCGTGGCTGCGCAAATATTTGTGCATCGGTACATACGATCTCCTCATGACCCACTTCAACTGGAGCTGGCGAGAGGCCAGAATCTACGAATGGATAAGTGAACAGCTCTTCAGAGTGTCCAAGTGTGGGATCCGTTATGTCCGAGTCTGGGCACTCGGCATGGTGGGAGGAAGGAGGATCAGGGTGTGGAATGTGCGGTCCAGTCTCACGGCTACTGACACTTGACCGTGTGGAAGACAGGGTATTTGTGGTGGTGCCAAACTGACTGGAAGCATTATCCGCTATCCAACTAAGAACCTGTTGACACTGGTTTTGGTTTAATAGTTGTGTACTGCTGCGGTCCCCTAGAAATTGGGACAGGAAGGTCGAGCGAGATGATGTGGGCATTTGTCGTGGCGCAATTCGAGCTTGCACATGGCCTCGGCCTCTGCCTGCACCACCATCACGTCCAGTTCCTTGTCCCTTGCCACCGGCCTTGCACATTTTCAATGTTGTGCTGCCTGTATACAGCTAAATGAACGCATCCAAAAGATGGTTTTTAGCTGCACACTGAGATTAAAGATTAGAGCGGTTTAATCCCATCAGATGGAACGGTCAGACACAAATATTGACGCGTATAAAGTGTTGTTGCGTATACTACTCGGAGCTACAAGCCACTCCTGCCGCACTAAGATGGTAAATGAATGCAGACAAGAGTTGGTTTTTAGCTGCACACTGAGATTACAGATTAGAGCGGTTTAATCCCAGCAGCTGGAATGGTCAGACACAAATGCTGACGCGTATACAGTGTTTTGGCGTATGCTACTTGGAGCTACAAGCCACTCCTGCCGCACTAAGATGGTAAATGAATGCAGACAAGAGTTGGTTTTTAGCTGCACACTGAGATTACAGATTAGAGCGGTTTAATCCCGGCAGCTGGAACGGTCAGACACAAGCGCTAACATGTATACAGAGTTTTGGTGTATACTAATTGGAGCTAACCCCTTACTGCCTATAGAGAACTAAATTAATCCTTAAAAAGACTGTTTTGGAGACAGGGAGAGACAGCCACTGCACCCAGCACCACAGAGTCCACCTCCACCGTCACATCACCACCTTCCTGATGCGATAGCATAGGGCCCTCACCTTGTCTATTGCATAAGCATCTTTGTCAGACCTCTCCCTCTGTGACCACCTCCAACTGTTAATGTGGTAGTGAGATTAATTTGCAGTCAAATGTACTGTCTTGGTCTGACTCTTAGTTATCTATTACACTATAGGGGCAACAATGTGGGTCCTTCAGCATGGTGTTGACAGAATACCTACCATTTCTAGATCCTCCACATCATTTTCCAGATATACTATGGCCTCTTCTTCCAGGGCGTCTTTGGCTGTCTCTCTGTTGGCTACATTCTCTGTCATGCTCAGCAGCTAGAGACTAGTCACTCAATTCACCCTTTCTTTTGGACTCAATTTCAGAAGTCGTGGACATCTCAGAATTTTATACTGTAGCCTCATGTATAATTGGGTCAACTATAGCCTTGGCCGCTTCCACTGAAGGGCCCACTTTCCTGGACAGACGAGGTACTACATTCATAACGTGCACAACACTTCTCTTTCACTGGGTCCTCGCTTAATGATGGATGGAAACCAACACTAACTTTAAAACGTTATTCTTTGATTTGAAGATTTTCAAGTCTTAACTGTTTTACTTCTTCCAGGTATGGACAGCGGTATTCTAGTAGAAACCATACATCTATTATAATAAAACCCTAAGACTACTTCCGTCAGGATGTAACGGTATGGTACGTCACATCCTGGCTGAAGTAGCCTTTACACCCACTGTGGGTGTTCTAATATGGCCGCCCGCAAACATACACATACACACACACACCTCCACACACACACACACACCTCCATACACATACACACACACACACACCTCCATGCACTGTTCGCAATACTTACCTCCTCCGTTCCGCCGACATGTCGCCGCCCCCGGACTACTGGATCCAATATGGCATCCGGGAAGTCTCGCGAGACTTCACGTACGCCATATTGGATCCAGTAGTCCGGGGGCGGCGACATGTCGGCGGAACGAAGGAGGTAAGTATAGCGAACAGTGCATGGAGGTGTGTGTGTGTGTATGGAGGTGTGTGTTGTGTTGTGTGTGTGTGTGTCTAGTCTCGCTGACCACTGACCTCCGCACTGCACTGAGAACTCTGCCCGCTGCACTGCGCTGACCACTCTGCACGCCTCACTGCGCTGACCTCTCTGCCCGCTGCACTGCGCTGACCACTCTGCTCGCCACACTGCGCTGACCTCTCTGCCCGCTGCACTGCGCTGACCACTCTGCCCGCCACACTGCACTGACCATTCTGCCTACTGTTATGCACTGACCACTCTGCCCGCCGCACTGCGTTTACCACTCTGCCCGCTGCACTGCGCTGACCACTCTGCCCGCCACACTGCGCTGACCACTCTGCCCGCCGCACTGCGCAACCACTCTGCCCACCGCACTGCGCCGACCACTCTGCTCGCCGCACTGCGCTGACCACTCTGCCCACCGCACTGCGATGACCACTCTGCCCGCTGCACTGCACTGACCACTCTGCCTGCCGCACTGCGCTGACCACTCTGCCCGCCGCACTGCGCTGACCACTCTGCCCGCCGCACTGCATTAACCACTCTGCCCGCTGCACTGAGCTGACCATTCTGCCCTCTGCACTGCACTGACCACTCGGCCTGCCGCACTGCGCTGACCACTCTGCCCGCCGCACTGCGCTGACCACTCTGCCCGCCGCACTGCATTAACCACTCTGCCCGCCGCACTGAGCTGACCATTCTGCCCTCCGCCCTGCGCTGACCACTCTGCCCTCCGCACTGCGCTGACCACTCTGCCCGCCACACTGCACTGACCACTCTGCCCGCCACACTGCGCTGACCACTCTGCCCGCCGCACTGCACTGACCACTCTGCCCGACACACTGCGCTGATCACTCTGTCCCCCGCACTCACTGCTAACCACTGAGCCACTGCGCAGTGCTAAACACTGAGCCACCACGCAGTGCTAAGCACTGAGCCACCGAGCAGTGCTAACCACTGAGCCATTGCGCAGTGCTAACCACTGAGCCACCGCGCAGTGCTAACCACTGAGCAACTGCGCAGTGCTAACCACTGAGCCACCGTGCAGTACTAACCACTGAGCCACCGCGCATTGCTAACCACTGAGCCTCCGCGCAGTGCTAACCACTGAGCCACCGCGCAGTGCTAACCACTGAGCCACCGCGCAGTGCTAACCATTGAGCCACCGCGCAGTGCTAACCACTGAGCCACAGCGCAGTGCTAACCACTGAGCCACCGTATACTCTGCTAACCACTGAGCCCCTGTATACTCTGCTAACCACTGAGCTGCCGTACAGTGCTCCATCCTCCCTCACCCCGCCGCTTTGTCCTCCATCGTCCTCTTCCCACCGCTCTGTGCTCCGTCCTCCCCCTGCCTGTGCCGTTCCATCCTCCTCCACCGCTTCCTCCTCCTTCCTTTGTCCTCCTCCCCTCCGCTGCGCTGACCACTCTGCCCGCCGCACTGCGCAACCACTCTGCCCACCGCACTGCGCCGACCACTCTGCTCGCCGCACTGCGCTGACCACTCTGCCCACCGCACTGCGATGACCACTCTGCCCGCTGCACTGCACTGACCACTCTGCCTGCCGCACTGCGCTGACCACTCTGCCCGCCGCACTGCGCTGACCACTCTGCCCGCCGCACTGCATTAACCACTCTGCCCGCCGCACTGAGCTGACCATTCTGCCCTCCGCCCTGCGCTGACCACTCTGCCCTCCGCACTGCGCTGACCACTCTGCCCGCCACACTGCACTGACCACTCTGCCCGCCACACTGCACTGACCACTCGGCCTGCCGCACTGCGCTGACCACTCTGCCCGCCGCACTGCGCTGACCACTCTGCCCGCCGCACTGCATTAACCACTCTGCCCGCCGCACTGAGCTGACCATTCTGCCCTCCGCCCTGCGCTGACCACTCTGCCCGCCGCACTGCATTAACCACTCTGCCCGCCGCACTGAGCTGACCATTCTGCCCGCCGCACTGCACTGACCACTCTGCCCGACACACTGCGCTGATCACTCTGTCCTCCGCACTGCGCTGACCACTCTGTCCCCCGCACTCACTGCTAACCACTGAGCCACTGCGCAGTGCTAAACACTGAGCCACCAGGCAGTGCTAAGCACTGAGCCACCGAGCAGTGCTAACCACTGAGCCATTGCGCAGTGCTAACCACTGAGCCACCGCGCAGTGCTAACCACTGAGCAACTGCGCAGTGCTAACCACTGAGCCACCGTGCAGTACTAACCACTGAGCCACCGCGCATTGCTAACCACTGAGCCTCCGCGCAGTGCTAACCACTGAGCCACCGCGCAGTGCTAACCACTGAGCCACCGCGCAGTGCTAACCACTGAGCCACCGCGCAGTGCTAACCATTGAGCCACCGCGCAGTGCTAACCACTGAGCCACAGCGCAGTGCTAACCACTGAGCCACCGTATACTCTGCTAACCACTGAGCCCCTGTATACTCTGCCAACCACTGAGCTGCCGTACAGTGCTCCATCCTCCCTCACCCCGCCGCTTTGTCCTCCATCGTCCTCTTCCCACCGCTCTGTGCTCCGTCCTCCCCCTGCCTGTGCCGTTCCATCCTCCTCCACCGCTTCCTCCTCCTTCCTTTGTCCTCCTCCCCTCCGCCACTCCATCCTCCATCCTCGCCCTGCCTGTGCTGCTCCGTCCTCCCCCACCCCGCCGCTTCGTCCTCCGTCCTCCTCCCCCCTGCTGCTCTGTGCTCCATCCTTCCCCTGCCACTCCTTCCTCCCCCTGCCTGTGCTGCTACATCCTCCCACACCCCGCCACTACCTCCTCTGTCCTCCATCCTCCTCCCCCCTGCTGTTCTGTCCTCCCCCCTGCCACGCCGTCCTTTCCCCGCCACTCCTTCTTCAAAGTTCCTCCCAATTCAGCCCTCTCCGCCTTCCCCATGCAATCTCTATTTCTATATTCTAGCATACCCAATGCGTTAGAATCGGGCCACCATCTAGTTTCCAATACTTTCCTTAACTCCAGCAATGCAACTCTAACTCTTGCCACTCTGGACTTATCCACAATCCCCTGGATGACTTTTCCATTTCATTCCACATGCTACCCGGCCAACATCTTAGTGTATATATATATATATATATATACAGGGGTTGGACAAAATAATGGAAACACCTAACGTTTTGGCATCATAAACTTCAAACATGTTATAAACATGCAAACCGTGACATATGTTAATGTTTTGTAATTGATTATTTGTGTTAAGTGATATGTGTATGTAAATTAACTGTTTGTTTTGCCGAATTGTAAGGCCGGCTTCAGACTGCGTGTCTGATCCGATCTGTAGCTGTCCGCTTGAGGCAGACAGCCGCGGACCGGATCAGCACACAGGACTGGGGGCTATTATGCCCTCCGATCCTGTGTGCAGCCGCACGCAGCTGAACCAGCTGACAGGTCCTCACCTATTAGCAGCAGGAACTGCGTGCGGCTGCACACAGGATCGGAGGGCATAATAGCCCCCAGTCCTGTGTGCTGATCCGGTCCGCGGCTGTCTGCCTCAAGCGGACAGCTACGGATCGGATCAGACACGCAGTCTGAAGCCGGCCTAAGAACATTGATGAAAACCTGATACCAATGGCAGACCTTTCAGATTTTCAAAAAGGCCAAATTGTTGGTGCTCGCATGGCAGGCGCTAGTGTAACAGAAAGTAACCGAATGCTTGGCGTATCAAGACGTACTGTCTCCAAAGTAATGACTGTGTTTGAAAGAGAAGGTAAAATGTCCGCAGCAAAGCACAGGTCCAGCCGAAAGTAGAAGTTGACTGAGAGAGACCGTTGGACTCTAAAGCGAATTGTGAGAGAGGATTGCAAGACCACAGCTCCAAAAATCACTGCTGAGCTCAATGAACACCTACAGAACCCAGTTTCCATGAAAACTGTTCGTCGGGAGCTGCACAAATCTGGATTCCACAGAAGAGCTACAATTAGAAAACTGCTGCTCTCAATGACAAATGTTTCCAAGCGTTTAGAGTGGTGTAGAAACCTCCAGAATTGGTCCCTCGAGCAGTGGAAACATGTGATATTCTCAGACGAATCATCGTTTGCCCCACTTTCCGACCTCCGGCCGAGTGTACATTTGGAGGCAGCCAAAAGAAGCATTCCATCCAGACTTCCTTCTCCCAACTGTAAAACATGGCGGAGGTTCTGTGATGACCTGGGGTGCTATTTCGTGGAGATCCGCCAGGCCAATGATATCACCTTGTATGAATCCATACCTCGGAGAATTGAGGCTGTAATCGCCGCAAAAGGTGGACCTACACCATATTAAACTTACTTTTGTTGATTTTTTCCAGGTGTCTCCATTTTTTTGTCCAACCCCTGTGTATGTATATATATATATATATATATATATATATATAATATATATATATATACACGTATGTATATATATATATATATATTTTTATGTATATATATATATATATAATGGGTATGATAAGTTGAATCGCTGGGAGTTGTGATACTACATTTATGAAAGAGATCAAGACAGTCTACAATAAAGACAGTTTAAAACTGATGTAATGCACCGTGATGGTGAATGTAGCCAGGTGACACAATAGAAACACTTGGGGTAGGGCGAGTACTGGGAATTATAGTGCTGGATTAAGGCTATGTTCACACTTAGCGCTTTTTTGGCGCTTTTTTGCACCGCTGCTTTTGCCGCGTTTTGCAGCTGTTCAAAAAACCGACGTAAAAAAACGTGCTGTATTCACAGACCGCGTTATTTTACGCACAGTGGAGAAGTGATGTTACAGGGGGGAGGAAGATTCCTGTTCCTCCTCCCTTCTGTGACATGTGTGACCGCCCCTGTTTGATTCCGCAGTGTATTAATAAACACTGCAAAATATTAATAAAACTAAGGCAGAGGTTAAAAATAATAATCAATTAATACTTACCCTTCTGACGGCCTGGTCGGGCTATCTGGAACAGAGCCAAGCACACGTATGGAGCTGCGAGGATCTTCCGTGACGCCATGGGCCATGCGTTTGTGTCACAAACTTCTGTCGCCTGTGTCGCTATCCCACAATGGTGCTGCGATGCATTGTGGGATAGCGACATAAGCGCCGGAAGTCTGTGACACATATTATTGGTGATTATACATAAGGCCGGCTTCACACCACGTTTAGATCCGATCCGGGGCTGTCCGCTATGGACTGGACAGCCCCGGACCGGATCAGCACACAGAACCAGAGGGCTAATATGCCCTCCAGTCCGGTGTGCAGCCGCATGCAGCTGAAGCTGCTGATGATTCAGGACCGTGGCTCGCTGGGAGCTAGCCGCGGTCCTGAAATAACAGCGGCGTGCGGCCGCAGGTATTCGGTTCCCGGTTCCTCCCGGATTGGGCAAATCTGGCCCCATAGGCTCCTATGTTAGGGAGTGCCAGATTGCCCCGTATCCGGGAGGATCCGGTTTGGGGAGATTTTTCTCCCCGGACACAAAAATCGTGCATGCAGCATTTTTGTGTCCGGGTGAAAAATCTGAGTCCTCCCGGACTCATGGAAACCGGATGGCAGATAGCTGCCATCCAGCTCCATCCGGCCGCATAGGCAAACTAATGGGCTCAAATTTGATCCGGGCCCATCCGGTTCTCATCGGATCGACCCGGATCACAAAAAATGTGGTGTGAAGCCGGCATTAAATATATATATATATATATATATATATACACACCGTATTTTTCGCTTTTTAAAACGCACTTTTGTTCCCCAAATTTTGGGGAAAAGTAGGGGGTGCGTCTTAAAAAACAAACATACGTGCAGGGGAGAGTGGGGGCAGCTCGGGAGTGTCTCTAAGGGCTGGGCCTGGCTGGCTGCGGGCTGTAGGAGGCAGCGGGAGGTCATGTGACCCCCGCTCATTAACTCATTTAATATGCACTGCACTGCCGTTGTCCATCACCTCGGTGCTGAAGCTAGCGTCGAGGTATGGACAGGGGTGTAGGGCATATTAAATGTTCCTGCAGTCCCCCCATGCTGCTGGGCAGAAAATAACAAACATTTTATACATACCTCTCCGGCGCTTGCCTTAGTCTTTCAGTGCCTCTCTCCCTGACAGCCGCAATCTCCCTCCGAGGTCCCAGAGAAGCCGGTCATGTGATCGGGCGCACACTGATGACATCACCCGCACTGCAGTCATCAGTGTGCGCCCGATCGCATGACCGGCTTCTCTGGGACCTCGGAGGGAGATTGCGGCTGTCAGGGAGAGAGGCACTGAAAGACTAATGCAAGCGCCGGAGAGGTAAGTATAAAATGTTTGTTATTTTCTGCCCAGCAGCAAGGGGGGCCGTGTACCAGCCCTGGGGCGAAGGTGCCAGCCCTGGGGGACTTGTGGCAGCCCTGGGGGGCATGTGCCAGCCCTGGGGTGGAGGTGCCAGCCCTGGGGGACTTGTGGCAGCCCTGGGGGGTATGTGCCAGCCCTGGGGAACTTGTGCCAGCCCTGGGGCGGAGGTGCCAGCCCTGGGGCGGAGGTGCCAGCCCTGGGGAACTTGTGCCAGCCTTGGGGGGCATATAGCAGCCCTGGGGGACTTGTGCCAGCCCTGTGGGTATGTGCCTACCCTGGGGTACATGTGCCAGACCTTGGGGGCATGCGCCTGCCCTGGGGGACTTGTGCCTGCCCTGGGGGGACGTGTGCTAGCCCTTGGGGGCATGTGCCAGCCCTGGGGCAGAGGTGCCAGCCCTGGGGCAGAGGTGCCAGCCCTGGGGGAAAGAGTTAACCGCAATAAGAGAGGCGGAGATTGGGGTTGTGCGGTATTAAACAGAGAATTTTTTTGGATTGTGAACCTAGAGACAAGGGTCCCTATGGGACTAAACTACCGTACGGACTGCTCTTATTTCTATTGAACTTAGTTTCTCGTTGAGTGTGACATGCGAACCATGTACATATAAAAACATATACATTTCTTTGGATAGTGAACCTAGAAATAAGGGTCCCTATGGGACTAAACTACCGTACGGATTGCTCTTATTTCTATTGAACTCAGGTTCTCGTTGAGTGTGACATGCGAACCATGTACATATAAAAACATATACATTTCTTTGGATAGTGAACCTAGAAATAAGGGTCCCTATGGGACTAAACTACTGTACGGATTGCTCTTATTTCTATTGAACTCAGTTTCTCGTTGAGTGTGACATGCGAACCATGTACATATATAAAAACATATACATTTCTTTGGATTGTGAACCTAGAAATAAGGGTCCCTATGGCACTAAACTACCGTACGAACTGCTCTTATTTCTATTGAACTCAGTTTCTCGTTGAGTGTGACATGCAAACCATGTACATATAAAAACATATACATTTCTTTGGATTGTGAACCTAGGAATAGGGGTCCCTGATGAAGGTGCCAGGAGGGCACTGAAACGCGTAGGAGAATAAAGGAGGTTTTGATGAAGATTTTCTACTCGTATTTATTGGAGTGAGTGATCCTGGCAGCGCGGACTACAGCACACCTTTTTTCCCTAAGCATTGTTACAACCTACACGTGAGTGTGGCCGGTGGGAGTCCAGCAGCAGCCATCAGGACATTACCAATAAGCCTTCAAACCAGTTGTGGGTCTCACAACTGGACCAGGTGAGCAGATTTAATTACTCACCATTACACCCATCAGTGTCTAGTGATAAGGGCACTATTGCGCCTCTTGTCCCCCCCCCTCTTTTTTCTAGCCCTAGGGGATGTGTGAGAGCCCTGGGGGGCATGTGCCAGCCCTGGGGGACGTATGCCAGCCCTGGGTGATGTGTGCCAGTCATAACCAGAATAAGGGAGCCATATCTAGGATGGGGGAGCTATATCCCAAGATGAGGACCATGTGCCAGGAAGAGGCGACTATGAGAGACATATACCCTATATGATTTGTAAGACGGACACTGACATTATAAGACGGACCCCATTTAACATTAAAAAATATTTTTTTCTCTTTTCCTTCAACAAATTTGGGGGTGCGTCTTATAAAGCGAAAAAAAAAAAAAAAAATACATATATATATATATATATATATATATACATACACAGGGTGGGCGATTTATATGGAGGCACCTAAATAAAATGGGGGTGTTTGGTGATGTCAACTCCCTGTTTGTGGCACATTAGTATATGTGAGGGGGAGAACTTTTCCAGATGGGTGGTGGCCATTTTGAAGTCGGCCATTTTGGGTCCAACTATATTTTTAAGCATTTTTCTGGAAAATTTTTTCCCCTCCCATTTACTAATGTGCCACAAACAGGAAGTTGATATCACCAACCATTCCCATTTTATTTAGGTGCATCCATATAAATGGCCCACTCTGTGTATACACAACGACGATTGAAATTACAGAACAGCACACAATTTCTTTAATGTTAGGGTCATTGTGTTGTCCTATGTGAAAATATCCTAACATGAGTAAAATAGCAGTATGTTAAGTTTATTTCATAAATTAATTACCGGTATATTCTAAAGTATAGAATGAAAATCTAAATAAGATAAATGAAAAAGAGCATTGACCAAAATTAGAAAACACTTTCAGGTGGCTGCAAGTTATTGGTGTTAATCTGGCACCTGGTGCTAATTTACTTAATTATCTGACAAACCCTACTAAGGCTGGCTTCACACTGCAGTTTTTCACTGATCAGTGTCCATCAGTGTTTGGGTGCCAAAACCAGGAGAGGAACATGCAGAGAAAAACTATAATTGAAAGATTGACTCCTGTTCTGAATTTTGGAGACTCTCGTGGTTTTGGCACCCAAACACTGATGGACACTGATCAGTGAAAAACTGCAGTGTGAAGCTAGCCTTAACTGGCAGCATAACTTTCCAGTTTGCACTCACTTTGCAAAAATGATGTGTCCTTCCAAAGTGACTTAAAACTTCCAGAAGCAGGTTGTCCAGAAGAAGGCCATAGTCATAGCAACAGAAGTTCCAAGTCTGTGATGTCTAGTATATTGCATCTTTAAAACATCACAAACTCTTTCAAGTCGCCCTAGAAGGCTGATTGCCCTCGAAAGACAAATGCAAGAGAGGACAGGATAATGCGGAGAATCTCCGTGGGTAATCATTTAAATACTGCAGCTGGAATAGCTTGCCAGTTCAGCACTGAACAGGGTTAGTATCTGTCTCATCATACCCATCATGACAATTAAGAGCATTTAGACTAAAAGCCATCCCTGCAGTGACCAAGTCTATTATTAGCAGAAAGAATCAAAAGGCTAGACTCACCTTCGGTGAGGAGCATGTTGTGTGGACAGAGGACTAGTGATCCAAAGTTTATTTTAGTGAAGCAAGTTTAATTTATTTTATTTTGACGGGAAACATTATGTTTGTCAATAAACTGGAGAAAGACTGAACTCAAAGTGTGTAAAGAAGTCAGTAAAAGGTGGTGGAGGAAGTGTCATGGTTTGGGGAATGTTTTCTGCTGCAGGAGTTGAACCTCCCATACAGCTATATGGCAGAGTGGATGCATGTGCATATAAGAACCTTCTTCAATAACACATGGTCCTTACTTGCGGTCAGCACTCAATCAGTCAGCAATTTTCATGCACCACAATGCCCCCTGCCACACAGCAAAATGGGTAAAGCAGTTCATTGAAGCATAAAACATTGAAACAATGAAATGGCTAGCGCAGGGTGCTGATCTAAACCCAATAGAAAACATCTGGAAAATCCTTGGTGACAAAGTTATGGCCAAGAAACCCACAACGTCACAGAACTGTGGAAGAGGGTGGAAAAAGAGTGGCCCAAAATCACACCAGAGCAGGGTGAGAGACTAGTGATGTCCTTTGGTTGTAGATGTTTTAGGTCAATTAGGATTACCATAATTATTAATATTTGCCAAATGACAGAATAATGAGAGAGGGGATGTTTTGAGGTATTATTAGAACTTTCTGCAAAGTCACAATTTTACATAGCATTAGTATTGGTACATTTGCTCTTAAACATTATGACTTGGGTCAAACGTTTTGGATATCGTTCAGCAAGCTTCTCAAAATAGTTGGAAGGAGTTTGGTCCCATTACTCTTGACAGAACTGGTGTAACTGAGCCATGTTTGTAGGTCACCTTTCTCGCATCTGCCTTTTCAGCATTACCATACATATATACAATAGGATTGAGATCAGGGCTTTAAGATGGCCACTCAAAAACATTAACTTTGTTATCCATAAGTCACTTTGTAACCAGTTTGGCAGTATACTTCGGGTCATTGTTCATTTGGAAGATCCATTTCCACCCAAGCTCTAACTTCCTGGATGATGTCTTGAGATGTTGCTTCAGTATTGACACATAATCTTCTTTCCTCATGATGCCTTCTAGTTTGTGAAGTACACAACACTACCCCATAACATGACGCAGCCACCCCTGTGTTTCACAGTTGGGATGGTGTTCTTATGCTTCCAAACTTCTCCCTTTTCCCTCCAAACGTAATGATAGTCATTATGGTCAAACATTTCGATTTTAGTTTTGTCAGACCACTGGACATATCTCCAAAACTATAGGTATTTGTTCATGTGGGCATTTGCGAAGATTAATCTGACTTTTGAAAGTTTCATTTGGAGTAATGGCTTCATCCTAGCAGAGGGTTTTTCAGCACATATTGATGCAGTACTTATTTGTGGAGCCCACTGGGACGGGGTACTCGGTACCGGACCGGGTTGCTGCTGGGGATGTCACAGAGGGCCTGGTCCGGACCGTGTCCCGGGTTCCGCAAGTAAAAGGGGATATTTACAAGGGATAAATGTTTGTCGTGACACCATCCACAGGTTGTGGTCAGGGTGACTACCGCTGCTGCTGACCCTCCGGGGATAATGTGTGGCAGCTTTAGATGGAACAGCTCCCCGCAGGTAGAGCTTGGTTCCCCGGGGCAGTGATAGTAATAGTCTATGGTGGATGCTATAGATGCTGCAGGGTAGGGATGATAGTGGAGACGGTGGCTGCTTGTGAGGGAATTGTGAGGGAGAGCAGGGTTTGTAAGGATTAGGTATTGTAATAGGTGCAATTCACTTACTTTCCTGCTGCTGCAGTCTTGTCTCTCAGCTTGTGATGAAAGCAGTGGTTGGCTCTGCAGGTGGAGATCTCTGCTGTTGAATATAGGGCAAAGGGTGCAATTAACACACAGACTCACAGTTTTGCAGTTTTCCAGATCTTTACTGAAGATGATGGTAATTCAGCTGAGTACTTTCCACGGAGTCTGTGCAGGGGCCGGGTTGCTCCCACCCTATCCGGGTCCTCAGCTTCCTCCTGCTGCTCTGTATGTGTGTGGCCCTGCTGCTGCTTCTATCTGAGCTGCTGGCACTGTCTCTCCTCACAGATACCCTTGTGGCTAGGCAACTTGAGTCTTCCTTGTGCTTCTGACCCCGCCGTGTTGCTTCGCTCAGGTACAGTGTCGATCTACAACCTCGACCATTCCTGGATTTACTGTGCTGTATGTGTCAGTCACAGTTTCGGATCCAGTATCCGATCTGTGCGCTCCTCCGGGGCTAGTGGTGATGTCACTCCATCTCCCAGATGTGTTTTGTCTTCTGTACTCCTTCCCTCAGACCCTGGCTAGGCCTGGAATCGATGAGCAGACTGTAGGGAAGCCTGCCGCACCTCCTTTACACTACAGTCTCTCTCAGTTCTCCCATGAATTGGACTCTTCACAGTACTGCTATGTACTGAACTAACTACTTCCTCTTGACCCGGAGTATATAAGGGAGCTGGTTTAGCTCCCCCTCCTGGCCCAGAGGAGCTAGTGTAGTGTCAGTGTTGTGTGGGGAGGGAACCTGTGTGATGTTACTGTGGCACGTTAACCCTTGGGGTGCCACACATTTCACTGTGGATCACGACACAATCTTACCAGCTTCAGCCATTATCTTCACAAGGTCTTTGTTTTTGGGTTGATAAGCACATGTACAACCAATGCATCTCTGGGTCCATCTCTAGGACACAGGACCTGTCTCCTTCCTGAGTGGTAAGATAACTGGACATTTCCATCTTGTTTGTGACAGCTTATAATTATTTGTAATGATGAATCAGGCACCTTCAGGTTTCTTGAAATTGCACCCAAGGATGAACCAGACTCATGCAAGTTCACAACTCTCTTCCTGATATCTTGGCTTATTTTTTTAGACTTTGTCATGATGTGTGAAGCAGTGTGTTTCATGTTTTCATTAAAATACATCCTCAGGGGTGTCTCTAATTAACTCAGATGTTGCTGTCCCAAATAGTTTAAAGGCATAGTAATCTTAAGGTACCGTCACATGCCGCGATATGGCTTCCATATCACTGGCGATTTGACATGAGCGCGCACGCTTTGGACACTTTTTTATGATCACTGTGGAACTGTCACATGTAGTGATCTCGCGTGCGATCTTCGGCAATCCTGCATTCCGGAAATCGCCTGCAGAAGACCGGAAGCGATCTTCCCTTCACACATCGCCACGTCACACGCCACAATCATATCAGCGATGTGGGCATACATTTTTGATAGGGGAATGCTAGAGAGGGTTTCACCACGCACCTATCACTGCGATTGGTGGATGGAACTGCGTTCCCATTGGTCAGCCTTGCGTGAACGCATGGGTCATCAAATAAGGTGCCTCTCACATGGCCAGCCAATTGGACGCAGTATCACCCACCAATCGCCGCAGATGTGGCGCAAAAAAAACATCCAAGCACGCCTAAGGGATTTATTTCAGGGTCGCTGAGTACATTGCTATTGCCCTGCCACACGGCACGATCCGCTGAAATCGCACGGTGGATATCACCTGATTTCACTGCAGTGCAGGGCAATTAGGTGACGCTCCATCAATGATTTCTCACCGTAGATTCGCCCAGTCACACGCCACTATGCACATGCAATTTGGTTTACACATCACTATTCGGGAATTGCCAGTGATCTCGCCAGCGATATGGCGGCGTGTGACGGTACTACTGTATGTACGGTAACTTGTAACTCTCTCTCTTTCTCATTCTTTCTCTCTCTCTCCCTATATATTTATAATATATATATATATATTATATACTAGTTGTGAGCCCGATGCGATTGCATCCGGATTCTAGAATCTGTGTATAGTTTATTTATTAAGAGTTTAAAATAATAATCCAATTGTTCCATGATATCTTTCCATTAACTACATATGTTTGTATGGTGGATATCAAAGTGGGTCCACCGCTTTGTCTGTGCCGATGTCTGTAGCTGGGCGGGGTTCAGGGGTGAGCAATGGCCGCTGCGCGGGCATTGCTCGCAGTACGGGGTGCAGGGCGGAGCAATGGCCGCTTCGCGGGCATAGCTCGGTGGGGTGTACGTGGGGCTTCTGGCGGGGTTCAGGGCCGAGCAGCGGGCATTGCGGCCGCGAGCAATGGCCACTTCGCGGGCATTGCTCGGGCTGCTGCAACAACTCGCAACGTCTGCTTCG